>VZRN01002985.1:16656-100907 GCA_013397935.1 Dasyornis broadbenti
AAGAAAAAAGGCAAGTCCTAAATTTAGGCTGAAAACTACTTTGGGAATACATATTTTCTTTTGCTGCATTGTGATATGTGACTGACATAGCAGTGCCTTGGCTGAAATGCTGCCAAAATAAAATACAATCATCACTGTAACTCAATTGACTCATTATAAGTCAATTCTGAAATTAAATCAGCAATTCAGATTCATCTTACGGTCAACCGTTCTTATGTAGGAGGTTTTCCCCTACCCATCTTCACCAGGAAGCATTTCTGTTAAATAAAAATGACAACAATAATACAGGTCCAGATGTAGCCATGAGAAAATAAAATGACACGTAGGTACCAAAATCCAAAAGCAAAACCCCAGAGCTTTATCTCAAATCTGTAAGCTGCTAAAATTCCAGGCATTAGCCTAAGAATTGGTAATTTTATTCATAGCCTCACTAGATAAAAGCCATCAATAAGACTGGGAACAAGATCAAAGCCCAGCCCAGGGCATTAAGCAAAAAAATACAAAAAAACCCTAGCTGTGATTAGGACTATGTTCCTTATTTCTTCCACAAGCAATACAGCTTTATCAGAAAGAGTGATAACATTCCATGATGGTCCTAAGCAAAGACAAAGCCAGGCGACTGAAGACCTCTCCTAAGTTTAGGAACTATGAATTCGAATCTTCTTAACCAAAGCCAGGTGTAGAACACATTTCTTGCACAACTACTGCAAACCACGTAGAAAAATAAGCATGCAGGTCCTGCCGCCACCAATATACGGAAGAATAGGAGCAATTCCTGTGACTTGGGTAGCTGGCTACTGAGCTCATTTGTCAGTCTTGGGGTTGGGGACGCTCTGTAAAAAGCTTTGCACATAAGTACCAAAATTGCAAAATTTAAATTGCTGCATAAGTACCAAACTTTAAATTGTCACACAGCATCTTCAGTGCCTAAACCTTTGCAAATCAGTTCTGTAGCCCACAGAACCTCTCACCTCTCAATCTTTCACCGATGCAACAGAAAGGTTTTTCTTTCTTGCAGCTCTCATGCTGCTATTCTCCCATGTACATTCCTACACCTGCAAGCCCTCTAAAGGCAGGTTCTCTGGAACCTGGAGACATTCTCAATGGCCTAAGATTCACCCCTTCCTTACTCCCTTTTTCTCCCCCATGATTGCAGCCTTTGCCTTATATTAGGGGGCCCAGTAATAGCCTGAACACAGTTTACCAACAAAGCAGCATGCAGCAGCTGCCTCAGATCACAGCCTTTTCTAATCAGCACCAATTCCATCTATCACAAGCAGGTAAAATCCAACAGGGAATTTGAGTCAGCCAAGGTGAAACCCCCACTTACTATGGGAAAGATAAGGGGGCTCCACCTGCTGAACTGGATCCAAGTGAGTCCAACTGTTTGAAGTAAGTTCAGAATTACAGGGGGAGGATTTGTTAATACACAGAAATTACCTGTTCCTGCCATTTCTTCTCTGCATTAATATTAATTCATAACCATGATCACCAATCAGAGCAACTAAAATGGGTTGTAGTTTGAACTCTACTAGTAGTTAGTAGATAAAAACTAACTTGCAAACTACTTTTTTCTCATGTCATATAACAATTAAAATTTTGTTGTGAGAAATCTAGCAACTGAAGTATTGCACAAACCATAGCCTCAGAGGCTAAACAATTCATTAGTATTCATAGCAGTAAGAGTTTTATAGCAAAATACTTCACTGGCACAAACAATTCTATACCTTCTTTCAGTTTCATTAAAACCAAAACTTCTGAAAGCCAAGAAATCCACCGTGTTAAGACACAATGCAATCCTTCCACAAAACTGTTAACTAAATATGAATTTTCAGACTGGCGTAGAAACTATGCTTAATCATTATAACATAGTTTCTTGACAAAGGCATTCAAAATAATTCTGCAGTTGAGAGATTCGACAGAGCGAAACCACAGTACTTAATTAAAAGGGGAAAAGAAGGTAAAAAGGAGTAAAAAAAAAAGAACATTTGAAAGCAAATTTCATCCTTCAACTAACCCAAGAAATAATGAGAAAGAAACAAAAGGGAAGACAAACAACCATCTATCTGTATATTGATTGTTCACCCAGTCTTAACATGAACTCGGTGTCAGACACATTCAAAAACTTTTTAACAGAATGAAAATTACAAATACTAACCTTCAGATTATATCACTCTGTTTTGCTAAAAATCAGTCAGAAATCCCAGTTTCTCCACTGAAATATAAGATTATACTATGCCAAAACCACCACAGGATATTTACAGATGTGTATGAACAATTATGATATGTAAAGCAAAGTGAATAAACATGTACAGACAAAACCTAATTTTAAAAAATGATGTCAATAAAACATAAAAGGGCAGAACACCAAGACAGCTTTAACTTTTGTAATACATAATAGACAAATGAGAGAAAGTGAGTATTTTGTCAATTCTACAGACCACAATGATACACTTCTGAAAAAGCTGACCACTGATATGAGATCTCATGGGGTAAGGTGCAGGAAAAGAGGTTCAGAGATTGACTTGAAGCAAAAACTCAAAAGTTTCAGACTATACAATTTACATATTTACAAAATTATCTAATCTTGAAATTCAACTCATCACTTGTGTCTAGATTTTTCATGTAAACTCTGGGTATATATTGCTTAAATACTCTTAATGTAAATGCATACCAAGTTTTTATGTTGTATCACTTCAGTAAGAAAAAACAACTACATCTAAAATCCTGACTAAGTACTTGGAACACAGGGAAAACTGGTCCCTCAGAGGTCAATAGCAGAACACCACAGTATGGTAAAATTCACTGTATGATAGGGTTACAATGTATGTTTAAGATACCCATACTTGACTGTGTAGATGGAAAAGCCTAAATGTCAACTCAAACATCTAATTGTAAACGAAAACTCATTCTCTGAAGGCATAATCTTTTGCTTCCATACACCAACCCAAAAATAAAGATCACAGGCAATGAAAAAACAACAAGAAGGCTATGTAGTTTGAAGACCAAATATTTTCTTTACTTCAAAAATATATCTTTATATTCAAATTCCAAGTTGTTGCAGTGTAGTAGGAATATGCAATCATAAATGTAATTTATCTTGATCATTTGCATTCCCTGGCAAACTGAGCTCAGGCAAAACATTTGGTTTTCAGTGAAGACCTCAGTTACCTTGTCTTCTGTCTGGGTTCATTGTAATGCAAAACAGTCGAGAACTAAGCCTCAGGGTCATGTAATCCATTCTCCACTAAACTGTGAATTGCCTCACAATCGAACTTCATCCAATAATGAATGAATTTTCTCATCATCCATCACAAGAACTCTTCAGAGTATATGTGGAATTTTTAAATTTTCTTTTAAGATGAACACACAAAAGTACAGGAGTTGCACAACTGATTTTGTTTCTTAAAATCTTGAAGAACATAAGGTCAGTTTAACAGTTAACCATGTAAAAAGCTGAATCAAAATTGAAAGAAATTAGAGAATTGAAAACTTTATTTCTTCACCAGGATTGATGCCTTGGCATACTTCTAATCATTCTCCTTGCATGGAGAGGATGTTTTTCATTCTTGACCTTAAAACAGGACACACATGAAAAATGTACTTCATCCCTTCTTGCTTGATGATGTTACAATTCAGCAGTTAAATATTGTCTGTTGTTGTTTGCATACTTGAATCCATTTGGCCAAACAATAATTTTAAAAACAGTAATTATCACAATCATAATTTAACCCCTGGAAAATTAATTCCTAAAGAAATTCTTAGAACTAATATATGGCCTCCACATAATTAGGCAGCAGGACTCTTCTGCATTGGCTGCATCAAAGATCACTTTTTTGATAAGTTTCAGTGGTAAATGCTTCAAGCAGGAGGTACTGGTAGTCTTCTTACTATTTCCATAGCTATCTTTAGATAGGCTTTAGCCTGCAAAAACAGAAACATATATTGAGCACCTTCCATCTTCTATAAAAAGGAGTATTTCACAACTAGTTAAGTATTTGTTCTTTCACACACATAGAGAAAACCAAAGATGTTTAAATAAATGGATTCAATTTAGCCTGTATTCAGGAAAAATGATGCATTAATACAGAGAATAAGGACTAGCATTATATAAATAATTGGGGGAGTTTGTAAAATTTAACTTGGGTATTATTCTAAGAATAGAGCTTGAGTGAACAATTTGTCTTTAACAGCAAACAGAGTCAATAGTCTTCTGGAAGAGAAGTGATGAAGAGGACATAGACCCTTTAGTCCCACAGGTATTATTAATCATAAACTTCCCTCATCCTGACAACCAAGATGCACTGTGCACAGGAGAGAGAGAATCAGAGAAAAACATAATATTAAAAAAAATTTTTTTGGAGACAATTAATTCATTACAGACTGGACTATCGCAATGTCTGGAATTTCCTATTCAGACACTTAAAAATAAAGTATTTTCAAAAAATGTGTCTTTCCAAAAGACTGAAGTGGGTATTGAAGAGAACTAATTCCGCAACACTGGAGTTGATACAGTTAAATCTCTCTTTCACACCAACCTGTGGCATCTGGTCAAACACCCTGAGCTGGAGGGCACAATAGCACTGAACTGCAGGACTGTGGAGAGCAATCCAAGTCAGCATACTTACATTAAAATCTCTAAAAAGCATGACACAGCTAGGACCATGATCAATCCAACATTATGTATTTAATGTCAAGGGACATATGTAAGAACACAGCATAAAATCCAACACAGAACAAACCACAAAATTAAACCAAATTATTCCTGTACGAAGCTCAACAACTTGTCAAAATAGAACATCTTTTAAAAATCTCACATATTTATATAAGAATGATTAATTAAAATAGTATCTTTGTGTGTATGTATATACACATTGCACATTATTCCAGAGGTTGATTACTTCCACTGTGGAAAATGCACACCTTATCTGTAATTTGAATTTGTCATACTTCAATTTCCAGCTGCTGCATCATGTTCTGTGTCTGTCTAGTGCACAGCAAGGTCCCCTAACCACAACCCAATTACTACATTTTCTCCAGTAAGTCTGCACACAGAGACACACTGACAACCTTCCCTATTTTGCCTGAACGTATCCCCACAATAAGCCCTACTGCACTGATCTTTCCTGTCTTCTGCAGGATGGCTCTAACCACAAATTAGACCTCGTATGCTTGATGAGCCTTTAAAATAGCAAACTGACACATGCCAGAGGCCAGAGCTTGAGGGCAGGAACAGAAGGTCTGTCTTGTCACACCAGGGCCACCAGTACAGACTGTCACTGGTCTGAACGAGCTGTCAGCATTTTGCAGGGACACATACTACTCATGTGTCTCCTCTGTTTTTAGGGATTGCTCCTGGCTTGTAGGATTTTCTTTTCTAGCACTCCCACCCTCAACACCTCATAGTCTTAATGCTCACATCCCCTTAAAACTAAAGCCAAACAATTTTCTGAGTTTGTAAGGAATGCACCAAGGTAGAATTGTTTCCAAGTATGACTTTGTGGCAAGAACGATGGAATGAACTATAGAACTCAATTCACAATCACAAATTTCAAACTTCTATGGCTAGGGTTGCAGTCAATTGGGTCACAGCCTGTGTGCAACACTCACCTCACTCAGCTGTTAACTCTCTGGGTGGTCCAGCTACTCCCCAACTAACCACCCACCTACACAAGATAACAGGCTAACTTGATATAAGGTGACTGACTGAAGTCAAGCCACCTTTGCAGTTAAGTGTTTGACTAATTGGTGTAGGAGTACTCCAGGTGGGAATTTTGAACTATCTTGAACAGTCCCGCAGGCAGCTCCAGCTTTGCACAGATCAATTCATGCATTTTTATGAGTCAATTAACAACCTGCATACAAAACCTGGCCCCTTCTAAAGACTGCCCAGGCTGTTTGCCTGCTCCAGAGTTGATGAAATTGTACACAGTTAGAAATCCACCCTAAACACACTTGATTGCTTGTAGAAGTGTTACCCTATGTCACGATACCAATAAACTTAAGATACTTTTCCCACAAAATGCTGTTAATGAGTATCCGCGCAACACTTTCGCCATGTACACTGACTCTCCTTTGCCAAGCCGCTGATCTGCCGCTTTGCAACAGGAGGTTCTTAGTGCAGCTCATTGCCACCAGCATGCCAGCATTACCTAGACATAGTGTTCTCAGCAACTGATCTTGCCTACTAAGCTTCCGTATTTTTGTTTTCCTGGACCACTACTTTGTCTGCTGAACAGACCAGCATGTCATACATGTCCTTACAGAACTCTACCAGTAACCTCATTTTGGCAAAAAACTGTTTTGAGCCTTGGTTTCCTACCTTAGAACAAATAATTTAGCTATGAGCAAGGACATCTTTATCAGTCAACATACCTGAAAGGTCTAAATGGGATCCTGGTGACTGTCAATATGCATTACATAAAAACAACCCTACATATATTGAATAATTGCTCCTACTCGTGATCTTTTCAATGGGGCATACATAGACAGAGAGCACAGCTCAGTTCAGCTGGTTAATCCATCATTTCTAAGCAAAAGCAGTTGGGCTGCAACTAAAAATGGACAGGGTTTACTATTTCCTTTCTGGCTGGAAAACCAGCAGACAAAAAGTAAAGGATGAGTTCTTATTCATCACTCATAACTATTTTCATTTTAAGAGGATAAAAGTCAATTTCTCAGGTCAGTTATTCCCTTTATGTTTGAAAGCTCTAAAGGAATGGTTTATAGACTGTCTTTCTGAAAACCTTTTTTTTTTTGCAGATGGACAACTTTATATTTAACAACAACATATCGGTTATCATTCCTGCCACTTCATGAGGATGAAGAAGTGCACAGGAAGACAGAATACTCTAAAACCAGACCAGACTTGTTTATTATGAACACTGCCTAAATGGGGTGTGACACCAGCACTGGGAAGGACAGAGGTAGAGATGGAAGGTGATGTTCATAGAGTCAAAAAGAAAGCTGGGAAACAGCCATGTGAGAGGCTGCTCATCTCTCAAACACTGTACAAACAGGGCCAGAAGGGCACAGTTCTTAGGACCTCAAGGGCACCGCTGATGATGAAGTGGCTGATGACAGAATAGACGGTGGAGTAAGAAACCACAGAACCTGTAATGAAGTTCACCAGGAAACTGAGTGAAAAGTCCTACTTAACCTAAATAGCCAGAACATCCTGATTCATTACTCTGTAATGAATCTGTATTATCATGGGCTAATAGATGTGGGGTAGATTTAAACTGCTAAACTTTTTACTAGCCAATCCATTTAAGCCCTATAATAATCCTAGGGAAACATAGCCTTTCAGTTATGGTACTTCATTCTCCCTGAAAATCATACCCATGAGGGAAGTATATATCATTGCTAAGATTACTGCAGACTGTACAGGTCATGGCTGACTCTGCTCTGTTCTCATGGATTGGATTGATTTGGTCTGACCTGCTGGTTTGCCTTCCACTGGAGTGCAGATCTTAACCTGCCAATAGCTCACCACAGTGGCTACCAGCACCTGGTGCAATGGCCACACAAACACAGAATCCAGCTTACAATCAACGAAGTCAAAGCAGGTAGGAGCCAATATTACACTTTCCTTCACCCAAACCACTGCACACAAACAACTTCAGCAAATCAGAAAACATACACTGATCCTATCATTCAGTTGTAGGCCCCGTACACCACAGGATATAAATCCCAGTAGTGGCATGGTGCCTAATGTCTATTTGTGATTACAAGATTCCGAGACTATTAAGATGCTTTATCCAGCCCAGCAATCTAAAGGAGAAGCTGTGAAAGTCCTGACTGTCTGGAATATCAAATGCTGTGGATGCTACTATACCTATAAGGAAGGAAAAGGAATTTAAATCTGCTCAACTGATCTGTTAGGGCTTATAGTTCATTAATTGGTGAAGGAAACTAGCAATCATGAGCAACTAATCAAATAGTGACTATCACAAGGACAAATACTAGATTTAGCTACCATCTACATGAAAATAATCACAGCCAGCCAGTCATTAATAACTTTTGTTCTTAGCATTCCCTGAGCAACCATGTTCTATTTTCCAGTCCAGTTAGATTTTTAAGTAGCTTAAATTTCCATGGAAATTGCTTGTTACTTTGACACAACTCCAGCCTCCAGTGCATGACTTGAGCTGCCCTCCAATGTTTGTATTTTACTGTGGTCAACTCAGAAGGCACTAAAACCATGATCATAAACACAGTTTTAAATGAGTCCACTTCAGATAAAAGTTTAATGTCACCCAGAGAAATTCCTGATTGCTACAAGTGGTCCAGAGCCTTTCCCACTCTGTCCTCTTCTGGGCAGGTCCACCATAAGATTCTTCTTTGCATGTACTGGCAACTCTTGCCAAAATACAATGAAGTCTCAGGTCAGAAAAGGAAATTTAATGAGACAATAAACAAGACAATCCATAAATTAAAACATGAAATGGAGGAGATGGGTAAGTAAGCTGGATTTATGAAACTAAAATCTCAAAGAAAAATCATTAGAGCTCACGGGAAATTTCCTGTTAATCCTATTTATCAGCAGTTGTAACTGCCAGGCCACTCTCAGAAAGAGCCCCAGCTGGGTAATACTGCTATCCCAAGGTGCCATTATGGACAGCTAAAAAGACCTCCTGTCCAAAAAACATGGGTAAATGGAACAGTGCAAATCAAATGCAGTACAGTAACATCCTTCAAACAGGCTATCCTGCCACTCGACATTTTCTTCAGCAGAGAGAAGAATAAATGAAGGTCTGATGATGCATTGTACTATCTACACCCTGAATGAAGGATTTGAACCTACACATACCAAATGTTACTGTGATCATTCAAAGGAAGCCTTGATGAAAAAGCATATTATAAATCATATCATGCAGCCTTCTTTGGGGTTTGCTTTTCTTTTAAAAATATCACACCCTTGATTGACCACTCATTAAATTAAATTATTGATGATAGCTAAACCACCAAACAGGATTCTATGGCTATTTGCTACCAGTACTTCAATTTCTTTCCAGCTACTTCTTGCAATCTTTAAAAGGCTATATGTTTTTACCCTACTTATTTATCACCCTTTCATAAGAATTCTACAGAAAAAGTGTTTCTGAACACAAATTTCAGTTATCTCTTTGGATGGCACCACAGTAAGGTTTGTAACATTCTGATTTAATTGAAAAGGGATTATTAACCAGACTTATTTTGCTCTGTTCCATCAGACTGCTGATACCTTGTGTCCCTGCTTTCCACCTGACTGGGTTTTTTCTCTTCCCTTATAGATCAGTGTGCAATTTATTGGACTCAAAATTCTTCACCTATATATATGGGATGTGAATGGACACACTGGTACAGCAAATGTATTTTGTACTTGTTTGAGCTGCTTCTTTGACCTTAAGACAGGTGGGTGTTTGGTGCTCCAGACAACCTGCTTGTTCTACCAAGGTATTAATAAATCCACTGTGCCATCAAGGCTGTGACATAAAAAACCTAAAAGTTTCTAGCAGGAATTTCTCACAAGATAACCAACTGCTCCACAACTCTCTGGGCTTTATGCTCACAGATGGAAGAGATCTTAGGAACCTCTCCTTTTTTTTCCTTCCAGTGTGATGGAGAGTTCACTGGGCATTTAAACAACTCATTTAGTGGAAGAATAACTCCACTGCAATTAATCATGTCCTGTATCTCTTGCTGTGCTTCTAGTCTTATCAGGAAGCTTCAGGATGCCTCTTCCAAATACCTATTTTGCTGTTGGCTCCTTTTCCATGGTCCATAGGAAGTTCCAGTACATCTGAGTATGACCAATTTCACCTGGTTTCAGTGATTCCTCATTTGTTTTCCCTATTCTACCTTTTCCCTTACTGTTTTTCCCCTATTCTACCACTAAAGTGGTAACTTTATCAGCATTCCTGATTTTCTTTTACTAGCTTTTGCTGTCCCAGTGAGTCTTTCGTATGTTTGAATGAGCAAAACAATGGAGCCCTAGTCAGCTAATCCACCTCCACAGTGTGACGGAAGGGAAAAATGCTCAATTAATCTCCAGAAGGGTTTCACTCCAGAACGTAAGTTCTCACTGTTGACTATTAGCTATTAGAAATTATTAGCTTCTTGTAGAAGATCTTGGGTCACTCCCAGCTGCTGCATTAGGCTGACATGTGAGTACAGCAATATTCCATTTCTACAGCACATAACAAAGTTTTGTCAATGAAGAGCATTAAGAAAAAGCCACAAAAAAGCCACAATTTAAACAACTAAGCTGACAAAAACACTAATGTAGACAATGTTACCAAGAGCAAAATCATTTTACCAGCACTGTTTACTTCTCCCTGGGGACTGCCTCAAGCTTGATCAGAAGAGGACTCCAGCCACCAAACCTTCATATCCTTTAGCTATTGTCAGTCCTTTCCATAAGCAGATTAGTCCTGTGTATTCTGCGCCTTCCCTGAGGAAGAACTTTTTAAGTTCACACCATTCTACAAGTAATTTTCTTTTTTAGTTGTTAGTAATTTCCTTGTCATTTGTGAAAAGGAAACCCCTTTTCTACCAAGTACATCTAAGCTTCAAAATAATAAATTTAGACAAGTTTGCTTAGACATTTTGAAATTCTAGTGTGAAGTCAGAGCTATACTTTTATATATCTGCAAGGCAAGATGAACCCCATGGCAGATATGTAAGCAAAAATGTATTAACTGACATATTTGAGAAACACCCTTTTATTCTAGGCCTGACAGAGTTTAGAAGGTATGACAGCACACTGGGTTTCTAAGAAGTCAATCACCATCCCTATTCAATACTGTTTGAATTGCTAGCTATTATTTCAGGTCTATGATTCTGTATTTGATTTTAAGTGTATTTTAACAAAATCAGCATAGAATTTTACATGAAAATCCCCATCTCATTTAAGGGACAAGAGCAGAGATAATTTCAGCAGACATTGTTCCCTATCTGAAAAGTTGTGATTGTTCCTGCATGAATAGCCACAATTTCAGTTTATTTGAGAAACATGATGATGTCATGTAATAAAGATTAGAATCTGACCTTATGTGACCTCTCCCACCATCAGTTATGTGCTAAGAATTTAATTTTCCTTCGAAAATATAGGAGAACAACAATATTTTTTCTGTCTTTAAAATGAGAAGCAAACCAGGGATAAAGGGAAATTCTTTTTCATTCTGTAGAGATTAGAGACATTTTAAAAAAAATACATTCTGCAAGAAGAATGATTATCTCACAGGCACAATGGCAGAGAAGAATATTAAGAGTTTTCCCCAGAGGGACACATATTTGTCAATCTTTATTCCTCTGCATATTTAACTTAATTGCCACAAATGGTGATTATAAACCATCCTTTTGTTATCAAGAGCATAGTTCATGAAGGAACAGCTGGCGACACAACAGACTTTCTTGTCTTTTTTATTTTCAGAATGCTATCCTACATGACTGAATTCTTAGAGCAATAGTCCAGCAGGCTACAGACTCTTGGTTATTACACATTTGAGCTACTGTGAGCTGTGAGCCTTCCATCTTAGTTTCCCAGCTGTTTTATTTCAAATGTGACCAAAGCCATGCATCCATTCAAACCTTCACACTGCTGATCAAACTTCCTAGGGAGAAACTACCAGATGGATTATAGGGATTCCTTTTCAAACAGACCTGGAATCAAGATCTCTACATTATTCCATAGCACAGGCCTTGCCCAAACCTAGCAAAAATATGGCATTCAATTAGAAGTCAACACAGCATAGTGCTGCTGTTTCTCTTTCAAAACAAAATTACAGTCTTAAAACTGTCACTGTTCTTCCAGAATCCCATTCAGTATGTTAATAACACTGGATTAACAACGTTAATCCCCTCCTCCCCTTTTTTTTCCCCTTCTAAAATACTAGGAAGGAAAAAAGGCATTTCAGAATGTGCCTAGGAATCATGATATTAAAAAAGCTACCAATATTCGAATGTTCCGTAGGTACAGTCTAACTTATCTTGAATTGATTCTACCATCTGTTATCAGCATTAATCACTTTTTTTACTACACATCTTTACATCTAAGCAGCAGTCAAAAGTGGGGCTGCATTATGCCATACACTGTGCACTACACACTGCCCTACAGAGCCCGGCAGACAAACCCTAGCAGAGGAGAAGGAAACTACTACACAGGAAAATCTTACTCTATCAGCATTAATAAAATTCTATATGTACAACTACTTTTCTTTACAGACTTGCATATTTGACTCCCAGCACTTCACCATCTCGTATTTCCCACTGACAATAAAACGTTAGGTAAATGTAACTGAAAAATCCATTTCCTCTTGTGTGTAAATTGCTCCACTTCCTGCTGAAAACAACCCAGGTACAGACAATATGAAGTTTTGTTCCAAACATCTTTGGATAGGGCCCTTTGACAGTTTCCAGGCTCAGCTACCAAAGACTCAACTGACAGTTTTAGAGGACCTACATTAGCTGCAAGGTCTCATGAGGCTTGACATCGACCTTTCCTCCTCTTGGCATGCCAGGACCTGGATCAAATCTTCTCTATTCTGAATGATTCAGCTTAATTAAACAAAACCAAACCCACAGAAGCAGAACAGACGACCAGCATGCCAAAATCAAGAGCCTGAGTTACTTACTGATACTACTTTCTTTTCTTGACTTCCATTCAGATACACATTTCTTTTCAAACAGTAACAACAACCAGCACTCTTTACTCACTTTCAGAGGAAAGCTTTCTGTTGTTTTAAGTGCAGTGCACCAAACTTACAGCATCACTTTGAGGCTGAGAGATCACAACAGGCTGTCCTGAATCACATGTCTCCCGTATATTAACATGCAGTGGAATGTCTCCTGCATCAAAAACAGCAAGATACACATATGTGAAGACCTAACATTTCTTAAATGTTTCTTTAAAATAACCCTAAAGCAACTGAAATCAAATTCCAGTTCAGTATATTCTTTGAACTGCTTAATCTTGAACAAATCAACATTTAAAATGAAAATTGACTGCAGTACAGCTTCCTTACACCCACAATCAATAATGACAAACATATTTTGGATTTTTCATTCTCTGAATAGAAAGGACCATGCTTTAGTCATGTATTAGAGAAGATAGAACTTTTTGCCTCAAACACACAGAAAAATACATGCTGAGATACAAATTATTTTGTGTACATTAAATAAATTGCCTGAGTGTTAGGCAAATGCTCATCATGCAACTTACTGTTCAGCCTATCTCCTCACTGAATATTCTTTTCAGTGCATTTTAAGATTTAAATCACTGTTCAAAGACTTCTTTGAATACTTAATTTACAAATAATAGCATTTGTTATTGTCCTTATTAGGCCTTGGATCCAAGTCAAAGGTGGAAAACTATTCAATTCATCTTTCCAACAGAAATCTTCTTTATATTCTGCTTTTATAATGAGCAGGGAACTGCCAGAGAAGAAAGGAACGTTCTAAAGGAGAATCAATTAGCAGCCCTATTCCATTCTGAAACATACTTTCTGAAAATCATATTTCAGGACTACAAAAAACTTGGAGATTCCTATGTTTAGTTCACTGCTACATAAGTAATTTTATAGTGTACAACTTTATTTTAATGGAAAATACAGCTACATTTTACATCATGGATGGATGCAGACAGAACAGCCTACCTTAGTTCAATCCTGAAATATCAGAAATTGTATCAGTTTAATTCACAGTTTAGCACTTTATTTAACTCACACCAAGGCCAGTGTAAATTACTGAGGTTCAATGAATTCAGAAAAAGAAATGTAAAAAAAATTGCATGAAAATTGACAAAGTTTAAGAGATAAAAAACAGAATCCAAAGCAAGCAGTAATACAAACAAAAAGAAATAGCAAAGAGAAAAGCTGTGGCTCCATGATTAGTATGCTGAATCTTTGAAGAACTTTATTATTTATGATAATACAGTCCACTTCCTTAAAATTTAATTTTTTCTTATTTATTTCAGTCATGAATAAATTTAGGCCAAAAAGTCTATTCATGTATTAATTTTTTAAAAATTCAGGGTGTCCTCTGAAAGTTTTTTTAAACATAAACATGCTTAATAGAATAACAGTAACTTTGTAAATCTCCCTGACATTCACTTCCACTCTGATTTTATGTAAAGACTTATCTTCGCCTTTTTCCTAAGGATGTTTTGTTAATGAAAAAATACTTCTTCACTATCAGCTTAATAACAACCTCAGATAATTAAAAAATGGCAGCCTTTTCTCTTTTCCTCCTCAGACTTACAAAGATGTGCTGGTACTACAAGCGCATAACAGGACTTGTATGAACAGAAGTGCAGTCAGAAGATAAAGAAAACTGCATTCTTAATTTAAAAACAAAAAATCAAAATTCTGTTATTTAAGCAGAAGACATCAAAACCACTGCACAGCTGTTTGGGTGATAAGGGTTTGAGGAAGATAAAACTTTTGCACTATTCTTCTCTACACAATGTGATGGGAACTTGTCATTGTACGTTTTTCTGATATAAACAACTAATGCTGACTGCAAAGAAATAGAATTATTTCAATTTATTGTAGGAAGAAAAACCAAAGAATTTTAAAAATCTGAAAGTCATTGCTGCTGGTCAGAAACCAGATTTGAGTTTAAGAAGTTCAGAACGGCAAAGCTCAGGATGAACTGTACAGAAAGTATTATCTCAGGGTCATGTATACCAGTGGTATAGCTTTCTGGTCAGTTATGGCCATCAAACTTGGGAAGAAAAATTTCAGAGACGGGGAGAGAAAAATCAGCAGCATGAAGTCTCTCTCACAAACCTTGTCACATTTTCCTTAGAGAACAGTAAAAACACAAGACCACAGGAAGTATATTAAATAATGAACTGCACTTGAAAGTATCCTGACAAGTGCTAATTGCCTTCTGTCATAAACAAAAATAAGGTATTTAGTAATATTAATGACAGCCAACTCTGAGCAACAAGTGGAAGGATAATACTTTTCAATCCTGCACTCTGTTAATTTGCAGAATTTGTCAGATGCTACCTTGTCAGGTTTCAAAGGAGGACTAGTTGCTTATCTAAACAAACAGAACACCCACTGGTGTTGGAAAACATAGGCAAAATAAATTCAGAATTACTAATTTTAAATATACGTATTTTACAGATATATATGTAAAAATATACTCTCAAGGTTTTGGGGCAGAATTCAAGTAATACTGAGATAAAACTTCCATTTGGGATGGATTAACATGTAATCTGTAAGCAGTAACTCTTACAATACCATATGGTATTATTATATAATGGTCATCCCTGGAAGGAGGAGTGTACTAATCAGATCAAGCTCTGTAATTCTAAATTTAACCCTTGGGGCATTATTCTTAGTCTTAGTCTAGTTTTGCATTGACAGTTTGAAGTTAAACTTCACTCTGCTTTATTTCATACATTCCATGTATCCCCTGATGCATCTGCACATCTCTCACATCACTCCTAATTAAATACAATCAAGACCAGTTCTGCACTCTTAGGAAATAACAAAAACCACCTATGGGACCAATGGCATGGTACATCATTTGTGCCTGTGTATCTAAATGTACGTTTGATTCAACTGCTTGCAGAGCATTTGCATTCATCCACATAACCCAGGGCTGCAGAAGTCCCCTCGGGCTCTGATCACAACTCATTATATATTCAGAAAACCAGAAGATAGCCCAAAAGCATGTCTTTAATTATGTGTTGCCTTGCTATCTTAAGTCTATGTCAGACCTTGATGTTTCTATGTTGATCTTTCTAAGTGAGCTTCCTGATTCTTTTTAATGAATTAGGTATGGAAAATCATTGAGATAATTACAGTAATACATGGAAACACATCATTAGCACACGCAATTACCCCATTTATCAACTTAATTATGCTGTGTTATATTCTTTACTTACAGCACAGGTTGAACCATGCCTTTTTAAAACAGTAATGTATATTTTAAAGATCCATGTATATTTTAACCTACAGGCATGCCAGATAGTTTAATCATAGCTAATCACAGAATGGTTTAAGTTGGAAGAAAACTATCTACTTCCAACTCCCCTGCCACAGACAGGGACACCCTCAAGTAGATCAGGTGGATCAAAGCCCCATCCAACCTGCCCTTGAACATTTTCAGGGACGGAGCATCCACAACTCTGGGCAACCTGTGCAAGTCTCTCACCACCCTCACAGAAAAGAATCTCTGCCTAATATCTAATCTAAATCTACCCTCCTCCAGTTTAAAGTAATTCTCCATTGTTCTATCACTGCCTGTCTTTGCAAAAAGTCTCCAGCTTTGTTGTAAGCCCCCTTTAGGTATCAGAGGGCTGCTAAAAGGTCTCCACTGAGTCAATATATAACAACTCATTTCATTTAAATGAAATAAATGAGAAAACATTTACTGATATTTCTGGACAGAATTTAGTCTGTCCTAAGACTAAATAGAATAAATTCTTGGTTATTTGTAAAACTTGTTGTATAATAAATACCATAATGAATTTCAGGTAAAATAGCACACTGCTATCAAAACAATTCATGTTCTGGACTTTTTGTAAATACCAAGAGATTTAAGATGCAAACCAAGAATTTTTATATCCACTCAACATCACCATTACAACACTGACAAGGAACAGTGCATACTACTTATCAGTTCTATTATACCTGAACACTGTCTGAATATAGAATAATCTAGGATTATGCAGTTCCATAGTTCAGTTAATGCTTCGTGCACATCTTTAAATTTTTCTTCAAAAATAAAACCATTTCTATATTCTTACCCAAAATATCCAATCCAAGGGATTTTGCTAGATCTCTTACACCATCGGCTCCAAAAATATGGGTCTCATGCTTACATTTGGGACACTGGAAAACACTCATATTTTGAACCAGTCCTAAAACCTGTTGAAGTAAAGCAAAGGAAAGGATGTTCCAACTTGGCATTCAAGAACTGGTATTTCCATTATTCATCTCTGACAATAAAGAATATATTATTGACTAAGAATTGACACAGAATAGTTATTTGAAATAGGAATTGGACTCATTAACATCATTATCAGTTCTTATTAGTCATCTCAGTGGCACCATCATCTGTGCATTATTTCAATTTTTTCACGTTTATACCTCTCAAAGACTAACAGCCTTATTTGTAACAAAAAGTACCTTTTGCACAAACCTAACTTGCCAAGAACTCTTCCAGACAGTATTTCATTTTCAAAATCTGAATACCGGAAGAATTTCCATGCTGTGTTTTACACTTTTGTACTTCGCAGTTTCAGGAAAGACAAAATAAAAACATACCATTACAAGAAATTACACAATCAGACATGCTTTTAAGGTATTTTTATAAGGTATCCTGTAGGGAAATGCTTTCAAAAAGAACCATATTTGCTATTCTTCTGAAGAGCAGAAACACACTTTAAAGATCACACAAAAGAAATAATTATGTGAAACTAAGTGGCAAAACATAAAAATCTAGCATAAAAATCTAATATGCACATCCTGGGTACCCTTCTGTTGATGCCAGGTTTTCAATGCCATCCTTACAAAGTATGTCAAATGAAAATGTGCCAAGTCATTCACACAACAATCTCTTTTCACAATGTAAAATAATGCTAATGATAGCACTGATCTCATTTTATTCACATAGTAAACAAAACCCTTCATTGATACAGAGCAAAATTTCCAGAAGTGATGAAAACAGTGTTCAAACACTACAGGGTGAAAGTTTCTATACACCTGCTAATGAACAGAGCATCTGCTTTAAGAGATTCCATGTTACAATATTTCTCTTTCCGATTTATATGTTACCTAGACATGTCACACAAACCACAGCTGAGTTTTAAAAATAACTAGATAATTTATATTGTTATTTACTTTGCAGCATTCTGTACTTCTATGTTTCCCTGAGCCTTCTAGTTTTGTGCTTGAACAAGGTGGTCTAGTTATTAGAGAAGAAACATATCCGCTGTACTAATGAAGCGTATCTAAGAGGAAATACCAGAGTCCAATGCAACCAACAAATACAAAGTTATTTAATTAAAAGTAAATGTACAACTTCTGGCACTGAACTTGAAAGTAAAAAAGTATGTTACTTGCAATATCCTAATAAAAGTTGCCTAGGCTGTAAGCTGAAAATTATCAAAAGATGGTCACCTGTTTTTTCTATACCGCCATAAAGCATATTTGCTACATCTTCCTTTACTTATGTAAAACTCTCAGAGGGTTTAAAGGAAGGAACATTTTAAGAAATAGTAACACTAAAAAGATTTACTTACTTCTGATTTAACACCTCAAACCGACTTTCCCCCTTTTCTACTCTTACTCAGGGACTGCCAGAACACATTTCTATTTACTGGCACGATATTACAGGTAATTTTATCATCCAGTTCTTAAATGAGGAAAGAAATGAAATATTACATGTCCAAGGGTACAAGGTGCAGGGATGGTAAAGAGGGATCTCTACAGCAACAGCCTTCTACAGATGACTGTAGAAGCAGGCATTCATCCTGCTCTCCCTGAAGTCAAGTCATGGAGTTTTCACTGTGTTGGTAAACAGGACGACATTGGAAGGAGTATTATTTGACAAATGAAAATTTTATTTTCATCAGGATACAGGGAGGCCATTTTTGACAGTACAGGAGAAAAAAAAAAGTAATTTGACATTTAGACTTTAATTAATTAATTTTCAGGTATCTTGGGGTTTGAACATTCTGTACTCTTCAAACTACTCATACAACTTCTATGATTCAGCAAATTTAGAATAAAAGAAAAAGTTATGTTGTCTACTATTGTTTTGTGAGCAGTTAAGGGTTATTACAGCTGTTTTGCTAATACTTTAATAACCTAATAAGTAAGAAGTCCTTCTGCCAATGCAAAAACAAATGCTGAGATACAGCTATATCTCCAATGCTTTATCAGTTTTAGAGGCCTTATTCACTGTCCTTTTTGTTTCAAAACAAACCTTACTAAAACAAATAACATTTCAGCATTACACAATAATTTTAATTTTTCAGTGTTGGTCCTGTTTGTCAGCCAATGAATAGGGCATATTTAATAATATATAATTTATTCTTCTGGAATATGAAGATGCCACTTAAAAATACTAAGTAAAATACAGAATATTTGCAAACACACGATTTTACTGCTGAAGTGTATTTTTACCATGCATATTTCTGCACATATATTTACAGAAGGGAGCTCCTTATGACCTTCAGAGCTTTTAAATCTACAAAGTAATAGGTCTTGCTAATGAAGTCAGTAATAACTCTCATTTCCCTGCTCAAATAATAGACTTGTAATAGCTTCACAGCAGCTGTTACTATCTACACAAACTACCCTGTAAGTGCAAGTGCATACTATTCCAGTCCTTAGTGAGCCTGGCAATCTTGGCTCAGGAATGACATGAAAACACAATACAGGAGCTAACCTATGGTAGCAGCATGGAGCTATATTCCATTTAGTCTAATCGTTATTTTAAAGGGTGAAGAGGCATCTGGCAAGAAATAACAGGAAATGAAGAACCCTTTCACTATGAATTATCTGCACACTGTCACACACAGAAACATTCAGTTTCTGAATGTTTACGTGTTTCTTGGGCTCAACTAACCTTTTGGTTACACAATAAATCATACCTAAATCCAAATATACAACCTTCTAAGTCAAAGAAAATAGAGTGATAAAATGAAAGCTCTCTGTATTTACACTAGGAGACAATTCTTGAAAAATCTACTTAAATCATTCATTGTACTTAAGGATGGGTGGTGCTGAGGTGTGACTTCAATCTGATGGGGACTGAATTGAGCAGGGTTACAGTTCCCCAGTCTGCCATCAACTTCCTACATCACCATCAGTCAGTGACTTCACATTCGAGTGTTTCCAAATAAACACGCACAATATTTCTGTCTTCCTACCTTTCATCTTATAATGAGCAATTTTTGCCTCTAATATCTGCTCCCAACATGAAGCCATAATCCTGGCTCGTTACTCTGGATGCTTCAGAAATACCAGCAAGAACATAGCCAAATAAGCAATTTCAGGACAACTCAGAAGGAAATACATCACTGAGTTTATCTAAGCAGTTTTTTGAAATCTGTAAAATCCACAATGTAACCTTCCAATTAAAGGAAACTTCCAGAAAGGCTGCAGATTTAACTAAAACCCTGTCTTTTCTTTCAGAGATATGATTGATAAGATAAACTATAATGAACTGAACTCAGCCTCAGCAGGTAGAAATATATAATTTTTTTCCTAAATACTCAAAATTACTCACTTTGAGTCACCCTCAGGAATGTAAAAAAAATACTGGCCAAACTCACATAATAGACAAGAATCTTGGAATTTGTTGTGATAGGAGTCAACATCACTTTGCAAACTCCTTCCTCACTGTAGTAGGTACGCTCTACTGCACAAGAAATGTCACTCCTCTTTTAATGACCACATTCTACGACTGAAAATATTAATTTTGCCCTGTAATCCTGGTTTTAATGCTGAGTGCCCTTGCCAGATTTTCATTAGCTCCTTCAGTCATTCTACTTCAATTTCAATAAAGGACAAAGAAACAACATTAACAATTTGTGACTTTACTGTGGTAATATTACATATGTCATCTGAGTCTTTGAAAACTAATAACAGTGGGAGTGGGGGGAAGATGGAATATATAGGCCTCTATGTACAAGGGAGAGACTGCATTTTCTCATCAACTGCCTGTTTCAAAGTAAAAATGAATCTCTACATAAACGAAGTCTAGAGTATAACATTCAGTTACTTAGCAACATGTAGCACAAAGAGAAAATATCAAGTCAAGGATGTAAGCCTGTTTAATATTTTCTCCTAATTGTGGATATTCTTAAATTTTTCATTTCTCAAACAAGTAAGCTAAGCTATAAGCTGTCAACCTCATGAAAAACAGTAATTAGACAGCCTTCTATTCTCATGATAGTTATGGAGTCCTTCAAATGGCAAAATAACTAGATATATGCATACTTCCATAAAAATTTGGGTTTGCTTCTTAAAAAATACAAATAAATGATTTTTCCACATTTCACAATATTTTGGATTTTAAGCCTCAACATTGACAGTGTTGAAGAGGACATATAATGAGAACTCACAGTACAACTGAAAGGCACACATTACTTCATAAGACTTTCTGTTTAGCAATCTGATCCATTCCGCATGATTAAATAAACAAATTTAAAATAAATCACATATTATTATGACCTCAGCCTGAAAATACTCTCCTTTCTGTTAAAGCAAGTTCCTGATACAGATATAAGATGGATTCTAAGCCTTTTAATAAGAATTTATTAAATTCAAGTGATTTCTGAATGTTCACCTACTGCTGCATACGGAAATTTTTTATGATTTGGAAAAAAAAAAATCTACTGCTATTTTTCATGTAGAGACTTACAGGTACACGGACTTTTCTAAACATTTCAGCTCCTCTGTGTGCATCCAATAAAGCCACGTCTTGTGGAGTGGAGACGATCACAGCTCCTGGGAAAAGAAAACATGAAACCTCATCAAAATGCTTATTATTAATAATACTGCTAAACATTTGGATTATTTAGTACGTGCTACTAAATTCAAAGTAGTCGCACACTGACATGCTTTTAAGGAAGAAAGTGATCCCAGGTTTTTTATTTTACAATGATCAAAACAACTGCAATATGATATGAAGTGATAAAAATATTTTAGATACTTTCATCATAACTTTTTCTATGTAGAAACCATACATACTTTCTAAATGAGAAAAATTATGTAGTATCATACGACCATGGATAGAAGACAATGGTCCACATGCTGACAGATTGCAGAGGTCGTACTCTAGGAATAGCTACACAGTAACAATCCCATGCTATAATTATATTTGGAAGGTTTTAATTTAACAATAAGCATTGTTCTAAAATCAGGAGGCAGCTGCTTGTAATAAGACTGTTGTTTTCTGGACCACTTTCTTGAGGCTAGGCTTTCTTGAACCATGTCATACTAGACACACCAGTGCATTTGTATGAATGATACCACAAAGGAAGAAGCCAACTCTTGCATGCTTGCACCAGGTTTGAATGAAGTGTAGTGTTGCTCACTGTTCAGACACGGCTCTAGGTTACCTGATAATTAGTACTCCTGAGAGTTATTAAGCACATAAAACACTTAGAGCTCTTTGTCAAAGTTAGACTCTAAAGTCAAGTAAGCCTACAGGTTACTATCCTATACTGTATTACTTCTTAATTAATAAAGCATACAAAAGCAATCTGGACATCTGAATATTCCACATCACTTCACAAAGAGCATCTTTTTCCAAATGCTCTGGGGTTTCAAATATAATTTCCTCAATACTTGCAACAAAAAACTGTTCATATTTGTCTCTATTTTGGAAAAATGTGACGTACAAGGGAGCATTATTAGTCAATTGAATAGCTTTGGTTTCAACATTGACCATCTAATATCAAATGTCTCTGTTACAAAAAGATTTCTGTAGAGTCACATTATGCCAACCATGCAGAAAAAATGTGTGTCAAACTTCACACTAATAGCAGTTACAACAGACAATTCTCGATGCTTGGGACAGATTCCTACTGGGCCTGCAGTTCCCAGTCCTCGGTGTACATGGCAAAGGAAGAGGTGGGTAGATTTCCAGAGGCACACACCCCTGGCATCACTGGCAGGGACAGGAGCACCTGAAGCCCTGGCATTCTGAGAGCACTCCTGGCTCTGGCAGCGCTGGGACAGGGAGCCCTGCCCCTTACACCATCCGCCTACTGCCGGGTGGGCTCTTGCCTGCTGACAGCCAGCCATTTCCAAACACCGCCTGACAGCACATTTCAATGTTTTCAACCAGCATTCTTAACCTCTAATTTGTGAAAGAAAAATACAATCTGGCACCTCACTCCTGAAAAGCTGCCAATCCCTGCCTTACACAGTATTATACACAAGTCCAAAAACTGAACAGCACATGTAATGTACCAAGAAAGTGCAATTTCCCTATTGTTTGCTAAAACTCTGACATCCAAATAATTAGCTGATATTCCCCAGCCAACCTGTTTCCAATGGCATCACAAAGAACAATGTGTAACCCTTTCAGTTACATTGAAGTCACTTTAGCTCCTCATTTTGCCAAACGCAGGGTTACACTTCACAGGCAGCATTCAAATGTTCGGTTAATTCCACAAAATGAATGCACCTTTCCATAAAAGCATAATAATTTAGACTCTGTGGCCTTGAGTTTTCTGCATAATTGTAAAACAAAATTTTTTCAAAACTTGGAAAAAATGCTTATTACTGCTTTCTTTCCAAACAAAATTGGAAATATGTGCCTTGTGTGTATACACTCATGTTAGTTCCTTCACACTTTTATTCACACTCTTCTCTGAAGATGCTGGCTCAGCATTCCCTGGATCTTCACATAGAAGCTAATACGCAGTCAACAAGAATAAAGTCTACATTTTCTGGTTCACTGTTAATTGTTTTAAGAATCTAATAACTGGCATGGCATGAAGGTGAAAGACTATGCACAACAAAAAACACACAATAGAATCACAAGCAGTTTAACCGAGACACATTTTTGACTAACAAATTCTCATCCAAAGGGAAAAAAGCAAAAATGCCAAAAAGACCCAATCACATGTTACGGAGTTTGGGTTGCCACAAACACCAACTGCTTGTACAAAAAACCCCTGGCTTTTGAAATACATGAGTTCAAATTACGCTCGTGGACAACTTGCACAGCTTCTTCCACAGAATGAAAACCAACATGCTCAAGAAGCTTCTGTAGAAGGTGTAATAGATGTTTCTCTCCTATTCTCCTTTTTACTCTGTGCTGGTTACAGGCAAAATTTATTCACAGCCAGCTTGTACTGACTTATACCAATGCCCTATAAAACAAGTATCTTCTTTCTTTGGCACAACTGCTAGTCCAGCAAACCCAACCTGAAGTTCAAGAATTCACATTATTTGCAGCATTATTTCCTTTACTAGAAACTGAATATGGTAAATGAGACTTTTCACAGTGCTCCCCTCCCTGAGTAAGTTTGCATATGTTTAATTTGGAAAGCGATTCAAATGATAAGCAAGAAAGAACACAATATACACTTTCCTTGCTATCTGGACTCTACACAGTTAACAGGAATATGAAGCAGTAAAGAGTTATTTTTATCAATAAAATAATGAAATATGACAATTCATGCACACAGTATGTCTCTTGAAGCAATACGTGCAATGTTTACACAAGTGTCTGAATGAGACAAACTAAGGCTGACAAATTGAACGGAGAAGCTGTAGAAACTATAATGCCATCACATTGCGCATTGAAACATACCAATTCTGCTTTTGCAACTGCGTGCAGAAAAATAGTTTCTGTGCCTTGAGCATACTAAGGATATCTGGAGTAGAAATCTAAGTAGAGTACATTTATATTTAACTGACTAACCTACTTGATACATTCCATTTAATATTTTAATTTCTATGTATTTCAGTTGACAAAAAGCTGCTGTATGTTCAGTGAATCACACAGAATCTGTAATGGATCAGGCTGGAATCCCCCTGCTCAAGCAGGGTCCCTTAGAACATATTAGTAAGGATTCTGTCCAGATGCATTTTGAATATAGTGATGGAGACTCCACAACCTACACATTAAACAAGTTCTTACTCATGTTCAGGTGGAATTTCTGAGTTTCCTGCCTCTTGCCTCTCTTCCTACTGCTCATCACCACCAAGAAGAGCGCAGCTACTTCTTCCTGACACCCTCCCTTCAGATACCTATGTACATTGATAAGATCCTCTCTCAGTCTTCTCTTCCCTAGGCTAAACAGCCCCAGCTCCCTCTAAATGACATGCTGCCATCTCCTATTCTTCTTCATAGCCCCTTGCTGGTCTGCCTACAGGAGCTCCATGACTCTTCTGAACTGAGGGATCCAGAACTGGACTCCAGGTGAGATTGTATTAGTAAAAACTATGTTAATTGTATTTTCAATCCTTACAAAACATTATATACAGAGATAGAACTAACAGTACCCTGTAACACTAATGTTTGCCTTTCTTTTTCAATCCCAGGTTCTTAATCCTCAGTAAAAGAAAAGCATGCCTACACAACACACTGGTATTCACCCTTCTGTTGGACTGGTGTTCAGGAAATTACAAGTGCTGAAACAGCCTGTAATTTCTGTGTTGAGAAAGTATCACTCCTATTCACTGCATCATTAAGGTTTGCATTAGATGCACCGAGTTAAAAAGCCTAAGGTGAAATCTTACCAAACCTTAGCTATATCAATTTGTACCTGAGCAAAAAAGCATGGAGGTCTAAAAAGCAGCCGATCAGCAGGAATGTAGAATCCTACCTTAGGATGAAAAGGATCTCCCTAATATATATTCTTTTTTCCCACCAGTGTCTTGATAGACAGATTTCAGAATCAGGCTATGTGCCTCTCATCCAAGACAGATGATTAAGGATCCCACCAAACACAAATACTAGACCACGTCTTATATCATCCTCTTAACAAGCAGTGCCACCTCAAAAGCTGTGGAATGAAGTATGCCTGACCAGGGAGACTGACAGAGCTCTGGAGGATGAAGACACAGAATCTATTGACTGACAGGCACTGAACATTGGTGGTGAGGAACCACATTCAAGCTTCAGTACAGCTGTAGGAGGCCTGATCTGACCAAATCACTCATGCACTTTTGTAGCTTTTGCTACCTTTTCCACTGCATTAATTTCAAACTTCTAGGTGAGATTTTCCAGTTATAAATAGCTTGATTAACCTGAATGTTCTCTTCCGTGCATCTCTTCAGAGCCCCTCTGACCTTCTGCTAAATTTCTTGTTACTTCATAAATAAAATGTGCCCACAATTGCAGATGCAGTTTGCACTTGAAAATGCAGAAAAATGTCTTGCAAAAACAAAGACTTCTGCATTTGCTGTAATTTCAATTAGCACTGATTAGAGATAAACTAACATTAGAAAATGGTTCATCTCCTTGGACAAACCTTATGAAGAAATTCTTTAGCTTTTGTGTGCAGCATCTCATTACAACCAGCAACTGAGAAGAAACACTAGCGTGTGTGATTTTCCATTACAGGATCCTCACTTCAAACTTAATAAGACAGCTCAGAACAGTCCCAAAGGCTGGATCCTGGCTGCATCACACCTCCAGCCTACTTGCTACCTTTTTCTTGGAGTCATTGAACAACTGCTCAGATACACAATATTTCCAACAGCCACACATCCTTCTCTACCCTAGAACTAACAGGTAATTGTAAATCAGGACATTACTGACTTGCCCACATGAAAAGAGAACAGAAATATTAGACAAGATTCTTCCTTATGTTCAGTGGAACTGTCAGTGAAATCACTGAGCAGACGAATATCACAAGCTGGATAAAGCTGTCACCCTAAAGCTGAACTGCCCTCATCTAAACTGACCAGTAATTATTATAACATCCAGATTACATGGAGAAAGATGTGGAAAGATAGCTCTCTCACTGTGGTAAAATGTTTGGTTGTAGTCATGACAAACTGAATACACAGGCCACACTAATGCAATTTACAATGAAGTATGTATTTAGTGAAGTGAAAACACTGAAAATATTCATAACAACATCTGTAAACAAGCACCATCTGCAAAGTATAGGCATAAAACAAAAAGCTACTCACTCACTGCCACTTTGCACTCTTCCTTAGCTATCTGAATTAGCATTTTTCTGCTCTACTCCATTCCACCTCCTGCTTTCAACGGTGTTTGCCAATCATGTCCAAATTATTATGAGAACTGTACTAGGCAAAAATAAAGTCCAAATTGTCTGTCTGACAAAGGAATGTGATTTTCTTTTTTTAAATGAGAGGTCCTAATCCAAAGAGGAGAACTGGGTAAAGGAGTAATTCTACTGCAGAAAAAACTATAACAGTGAGATTACTTCAATCACCTTCCCCAAACCGTTCTGTTCTTTACCTTTTTCTCCTGGAGGTGGGGATGGCAAGGAGCAGATTTGAACATCTACTTTTTTCAGAAGAAAGAGATTGAGGAAAAAATGCAGTGCCATTATTCATATTAACTTCTCTCATCATCAGCAATTGTCAGCTGAACTCTAGAGTAGCTTGTTCTTCCTATTCAGAATAATTGATCTAAAAACAAACAAGGCAATTGCAGTTAATCTAGTACTTAACACACACTTAGCCATTGTTGCCAGACCTCAGAGAGCCCAGTTTGCAAAGCCTCTATACTTCACAATTTCTTTCCTCAATACCTGCAAACTACTTTTCAGAAATGATAAAATTTAAAGAACTTGCAGTCAATATACTATCACTTCAGCTCCAACAGGCAATGTCTGTTAAATCAATTTCTATGAGCCAAGCATGAAATTTAAATTTATATTGAAAGAGTGTGTGATATTGTGTAAATTCATATTGTATTTTGGTCTCTAATTAAGTTTACAGAGTCTATTGAGTCTGACAGTTCATAATGAAGCACCAGGAGTGTCCAAAGCTAAGATAACCCTGACAATAATTTGCATTTCTTAACTACTTTTAGTTTGCTGTTGTTGTCAAAATATTTCATCATGCAAATTATATTTAGATGACTACAAAGAACTGTTTCAAAATCCCCACTGGTGTGACTAAGGTTCCTTTTTTTGTTTCTCAATCTATCCTAAACCTACATACCTTTCCCTTCCTACAGCTATTTAAAACATCAAAATATAGCATGAAACAAGGAGTAAATCTACATCAAAATCTGATATTAAAAATATTTGCAATTCAAAATTACATCAAGTAAAATTTACTATTACCCAAATGGCTCCCATAAAAGAGCTTCAAAAATTTACTGCAGAAACTAATTATGTACCTTCAGCACAGAAAAAGAAAGCAAGCTCAGAAATTGAGAAAAACATTGTGTATTACCATTAAACTAAAAGGAAAGATCAGATGCCTTGCAACTGCAGTTTGCATAAAAGTAAGAGATGTGCAATAAGGGGCAAACAAACACTCATACAAAGAGCAACAACAGAATACAGATACATTTCTAATCTTAAACTGTATGCCACACACAATTTGCAGTGTCACACTGACTTTTTTTGATCATTTCTTTTCAGCAAAGACAAGAGAACAGCATCATACCTACTCGGCTTACAATCTCAGATAACCTAAAACGTCACCTTTATACAAGTCAAAATCCTTCTTCATGCTAAATCATGCATAGTTTTATAAAATATCAACAGTATCTTTTTAAAGCTGATTTGAAATTCTCCATTTACTGTTTTTAATGTTTATTTCTGAAGAGACAATCTACTCATCACCTGGAACTCCCTGTTCTTGTACATTACTCTATGTTGAGGCTAGATCTGGTTCTCTTCAGTCCCACACACTGCTATAAAATAGTTGTGCACAAGGCTACACCCTAGTCTGTGTGACACTGACATAAATACGAGTAAATAATGTGGTTAGCAAGTTTGGTATGTCACATTACATAAAGAATTTAAAAATGCTAAATATCTTCAAGCTGGTGGCACCCATCTATTTTTTCCTGTTCAATGTACTTTGAATAGAAATAACACTTCTAATGTTTAATCAGTAGAGACAAAAGTAAGTTTTTTGGTTTTATTTAAAACAATCACAACACTGCTGTCAAAAGAAATACTATCAATTACAATGCTTTGAAAATTCATATTTGACCTAACAAAATTTCCTTTAATAAATATTTCAGCCTTATCCGAAAAAGGCATTCAGGAGATACGTAAGCCACAGATATTGCTGAAAGATGCAAACATTTAGAAAAATTACACCATTTATAGGATGAAGCAATGCAAAAATGGTAGGAACTCTGTGTTATGTTGATTTTAAATCTGAGAGATGGCAAAATTAATTTCCTGTATGACTAGCAATGGCAATGCTTCGGCTTTTATAGAACTTGAGAGAAACAAAATAGTTTTCACACTGCTTTCACTTTGCTTATCTTGACTAATTGTCTTTCTGATTCTTATTAACAACCTTTTTAGTGCTTATTATTGTAAGATTATAACAACATATGCTTTTTATGGGAAAAAGAAAGTTACTTTCAAAAGGTGGGAAAATTAAGAGCAATGAAATAAAATCTGAAGCCCTTTACCTTTAGGTCGCCTCGAAAAACACAGTTCAGTTCCATACTCATTACTATAATCATTAAAAGATTGCTCAGCAAGATGTGAAATTATTTCTTAGTCTCAGCCAGCTTCCCACTGGGCAGATGTATACTTCTAATGGTTTTCACTGCTACAGCAACTCAATATCCATAGTAAAGGGTGATATGACAAAATCTAGCAAATGAAACAATTCCAGTATTAACCTGGAGCTGGTTCTGCCAGCTGAGACAGTGTCAGTCTCTAGAGCTGTCAAGCTGTCACACTTCACTAACACTGACTTCACTTTAACATTAATAAGGAGAGGGCAGCAGACAGTCTAATTTAATGGTCAGCCCCCACAAGGCAGCTTCCCCACAAGGCAGAAACACTTATGCAGGGCTCTTAGATTGCCTCTTGAACAGAGATGCTCTTGCTGCTGCCCACACAGCCTTCACACTCCAAAGGGAGAGGATAAAAAGCTTCTCTCCCAGTCTTTAGGAAGGCTAATCATGCATCTCTAATATTATTTATTAATTTTACTTATGGCTCTTTTAGCTAAATGATCAAACAAACACAGATTTCTCAATTTAGCAACTAAGAAATGCAAAGGAATCATAAGTCTTATTTTTCATAATATCATTAGTTCACACTGTATCTTGATAGCAAACATCGCATCATCTGAAACCCTCTGCTTTTAAAATGTTTTAAAAGCTGGAAAATGTGTAAGGATGTTTCTAACTTTTCCAAGCATGCATGTTCAATACAAGATAAAGAACTCACTTCTGGAGCATTTGTGCAGGCAAAAGATGGAACAGAAGACTAAAGCAAAAATAAGGAAGTAGAACTCAACACAAAGTAACTAACAACGGACATAACAAAGCTATTTTCTCCAGATTGACCCTGGATTTCCATTTGGAAAGCTAACTTGTATCTGAAGGAAGCAGTGGTATTTATACAGAAATATGTATCATATTTTCAAAGCTATCATAACATTACTCATACTAGTTTGTTGAAGAATGACTGCAACATGAGCAAAGTTACAGATGATTAAAGAATAATAAGCTAAATGAGATAGATGAGTCTCCTTGTAAGGAGACTACGACTAATAAAAACAAAACCAGAAGCCAGAGTAGTTTCCTTTTCCACCTTCTTTTAAAGAAGGAAAAGTACCCACACAGAACTGTTGCTCCAGCCAAGGTTTTGTGAGGCTGATATTCTCTTAATTACTACTGGAACTATAAGACATATCTTGTGCTGCTTTTACACCCATTAGGTATTCTTCTTGTCTGCATTTGACTCAAGAAAGCTATGGGACCTGTGATGCAGGAAAAGAAAATAGTCTTGTAAAACTAAAACCCAATACCATTTCACACATCCTATCAGTGTCTCTCTTACACTCAGATGTTGCAAACATACAGTTTTTCATGCCCCATGTGGCCAAACTCACCACAAACAAAACATCTTTACCAGTGCTCTTTATCACACTCACAGAAACTTCTGTAAGTGGCTGGCAATAATATGTATGTGGGTTTTGTAAATTTATTTAGAGGCAAAACAAAAATAGTCTACAGCGTCTATCCCGAGGAAGCCACAGATTAATAATGAAGGAACCATAATGCAAATCCTGTATCTCACATACGCATGCACGCAAATCAAAGAACAACTTTCATGCAAATTACATAATGCACTCCTAAATTTACTAGACTAAGATATCTCTGAGGAAAAACAGAGAAATTATTCCATTAATATCACGACTGTTCAAGGCATCTTTGAAGGATAAAGAGAAAAAACAAGAAAACTGGAGAGGGAACAGAGTGGCACAACAACAAATACTTTCTGTAACAAAGTAAAAGACAACATAGGGCTTAGAAAATACGAATTGCAAATGAAGATGGCAGTCCCCAAACCAACAGAATTCTGTAGACTGCTCCGAAGATATGATCATCAAGATCTGTACCACTCTATTCTACACTCCTGAAAGGAACAAAGTTGAAGAAAATAAAAGCATGCTAAACAATCCTATGGACTTTTAGAGAAAACAGACAGAAAGCAAGTAATGAGTAGCAGAAGAAAGCACACTTCAAGCTGTAATACACAAAAATAAGTCTTTCCAATGAGGGTGAAAAATAGCCACAATAAGCAGGAAAGGAAATTCTTCCTAAGTCAAAAATTCATTAAGCCAGTAAGAACATAGGGAATTGACAGCTGGTCTGTCTTAGCTCACAATTATGTATCTTACCACTCCTTGACTGCTGTGTTTGTCTTCATCAAAACCAAAACACTTTTTTGTTTTTAATTGCGAGAGTCAACTTCAGCATGATCAACAAAACCAACTAATGGAAAAGACACATGTAAAGTGATGCTATCACTCTTAATTTTATTAAGCTAGGATTGACAAAATAAGCTGAACTGAGCAACTGGAGGAACAGTGTGAAGCTATTTCAGAATTCAAATAAAAATGTTGCCTTCAGTTACGAAGTTGTAAAAGCATATACTTGTATAAATAAATAAAATTTAAAAAACCCTAAAAACTATGCTAGAAATCTATAATGAAGGGTTTAAAGAGAGATACGGGTAAGAATACATCTCCTTTTATGGCATATCAGGAAAATCTGCATTGCTTGTTTTTGTATTAAACCTGCTTCCCTTTTCTTTTTTTAAATCAAATCTTGTCTACTTTGACTTACCTTAGAACCTGATTTAACAGGTATAAATACCACAGGTTTCCGACAACCAAATGGAAAACTAATGAAAATACTGAATAAAAATTACCTACTCAATAAAAATTACTTAGTCTTAATTCTTCACTTTGTTACATCTACATGAGAATGAAGGCATTGCTGTACTTGGCAAGAAAATCCAGCTTTTTTTAAAACTTAACATCTACTGCATACTAAGAAGATGTTAAGCATTATGAAAATAAAAATACAGTTTCCATTTACTTATGTAGTTTATCAGTTAGAAAGATCTCATGACCTTTCACAATCAGACATCAGCAAAATTTAGAAGAAATACAGGATTAAGGTAATTTCCATCATCTCTCTGTCCCAGAGGACCCAGTGTACCACGAGAACCACTCACACTCCTGAAAGCAGTGCATAGCTCCATGGGGAAAGGGCACAAAAATCCCTTGAAGATTAAGAGTCTAATGACCTTTTCTATGTCAAATCAGGACATTTAGGTGCATTGCAGTAAACAGAAATTATCGATATCCACTGCACACAAAAAAACCTCTACTAATAAAGCCACAACTGTTCAACTGCATAATTTTACTGCCCTTACCTACATCATTAAATTAAATTTTACCTTACCAAAAACTTCTGTGCCCCAGTCATGTTTCACCTCATTGCTTAAAACCCTGGGAGTAAAAGCCCTCCTGCTTTGCTACCAACACATGCAACCTGCTAAGCACTGTATCTAAGAAAATAGATATGAATCATAGTTTGCTTTTTATCACGTGCTCCAGGTCATTGACAAGGTGAGGCACTAGAAGCCTCCTCTTCTACTTCTTCTGGGAAGGAATCAGTATATTTTTCATTACAACTCCGTTGATCTGCTCTCTTCCATCACTCAACACAATCACAGGCAGCAGAAAGAACCTCCCACGGTTATTAATAATTTCAGGGCAATAACATAATGGCCGAGTTAGCATGTGTCTGAACATTTAAGTTTTATATGTCAAAAGATTTAAGTTTTTCTGAACTTGACATCACTGAAGATCACGAGCTCTTCGCCACGCAGCCTTGACACTAAATTTAACAATTTATGAAAAAATTTGTCTTCCAAATATATGTATCTAAATATATCTATATATAACTGAGGTTATCATGTTCAACTGATTGAAGCTGAGACATGACTGTGTTAAAGAAAAAGCCTGATTGTTAAAGGGCTCCTTTCAATTCTGTAGACATCGCTGTCCTGTTAATGGTATTGCTGTGAATGTAGGATGTATGTCCCAAAATCCATTAGCTCTTGTCTCCTTATAGATGGACCTGTCTTCCACCTATATCTCAAGCTAACTCTTTAATCCTATCCTATGAAGCTTTAGAGATACACAGTTCTTTATTAATTACACTTACAGGCAGTCTGGTAAGAGTTCTACAAGTAAATGAAAGAGTTCTACAAATTTAGTATTTAGTGGATTCACTTCAGTGTGTTACTGCCACTGAAGTGCAGAGAGAAAGGAGTGCTGGAGGGAACCAGGGCCTGTGCCCATGAGCCAGTCTGCACTGAGGAAAGAGAGAGTGCAGCCAAAGATGCTACCTTTTCAGGTTTGTATTGACATACCTGTCTGATCCCATCAAAACTGGAGCAAGCAGTCCTACTAACCCCCCGTTCATAACTCAGACTTACAAAATTGTTAGTTAGAAAAGGTTAGTTTGAAGACCTCTCTGGAGGTCTTCTGCTGGCAATACTAGATAACGCCAGGTAGGGATTTGCCTAGTGTGATCTGGACAACTACCAAGAATGGAGATCCTGTGGGCTCCCCTCCTGGTGAAAAGCCATAGCAGTAATTAAACTGGTCCTGGGACTGCTTTTGCTCTTTCAGCACTGGGTTCCTAATATTGTTTATGTTGGTTACTGAGGACTGCTTCTGTTGAAGCATGTCAGATGGGTAATAAACCATCACAGTCTTTTAGACTTCGAGAGAGGCTTGAGCCTCATTCTTTCAGATGTAGAATTTCTAAGTCTTGCTGAAACCACTGAGATCAGAGGGTAGCCTGCATACGGCAAGATTGATTTGTCAAATTCTAAATCCCCTACGAAAAGTCAAACTGATAACACAAAAGGAAAAATAATGTATTAGCGTATTATAGTGCTGAATGGTTATCTAAATAAATGTTGTAAATTAACAGTGTCTGACTAAAAAGCAATCATGAAGACAAACTATTTTATTGTATTAGCTTAACTACATAGTAGGTACAGACAAGGAAATTGTTTTCTACTACAAAACTTAGCAATTTTTGGTGTGACTGTATTTCCTTCAAGAGTTAGAGTGGACTTCTCAATCTTTTCAACACTTAGCTTAAAAGAAAGTAACACAACTGTAATGCCAACATGTTAAAAATCACTGATAATGTTTCCAATACCACACAACTGATAAAACAATTCCTTAGCATGCTGGGAAAAAAATTAAAATAATTTCTGACTGACAAACCTCATTAACGTCAAATTTCTAAAACAGTAGAGCAATACACATACCTGCAATTGGAATATTCTGTGATATTGACAGTTGTACGTCTCCAGTCCCAGGTGGCATGTCAATTACTAAATAATCCAGTTGACCCCAGTCAACCTAGAAGACAACAATACAAACGTGTGGAGATTTAAGTGTTTTTATTTAAGGCATTTTGTGGTTAAGTGCAGTCCTGGTTTGTTATAACGTAAACAAGTGAGCCAAGGACAAGAGATGCCCTCTCAGTCACTTTCACCACAGGATCAAGACATTTTTCTGAGACACAAGCTTTGGTGATCACTCAAAACTATGAATGCAACTTTATTATTAACCTCATTGGCATAGTTCTTACTGAATTACTTCCCCCCAAATAATTAGCAATAACTTAAGACTTTTACTTTGCAGCTGCTTAATCATGGGTTTGAAGTAAATGTTAGGTAAAACTCAGGTTAAAAATCAGGGGTTTGTGCAACAAATATCACTTAGGAATTGTTTCCGTTAATTTAAGACTTCTTTTGCTTCCTTCTTATCACTTGTTGAAACTACATATAAATATTTAGCCTTTTTTTTCTGTTCTGTTGTTATGAAGTTAGAGCTATCTGTACTGGATTTTTTTTCTAGGAGAAACAAGTGTTGGAATTAAAATAGAGAAATAAAACACCCCAGATTTGTTAAATTAAAATCACCAGGTATAATTATACAGACTTACAACATTCTTAACATCATAGACATCAAATTGCTAGACATCAAATAAGAGCAACCATTAAGATATTAGACCCCAATATGAGAATGCTGTGATTACTTGTGGTTTTTTACTAGGACAGATTTCCAGGAGAGCCAAAAGACTCTCCTATGGTGCACCACGACAAATGTTCTCTTCAGGAGAACAGAAATTGTCTTAGGCCTACTCTATATAATGCACAGCCTACCTATACTTTATCTAAACATTTCCCAACAGATAAAATGGAATTATATGGTATATTTCTGATTCATACACGTACAAGATACAACTGTATGAGCCATTTTAATACAAAAAATGCCAAACCAGAGCATTGTATTTTACACATTCCCTCAAATATCATTTTAATAGCAACAAATAATCAACACTTTGCCAGTCCCCTAGTTATTGTCATGGAATACTAGAGCCTGCCAGGGCAACACTCATTCATTTACATTCGGTGCTTGTATGGATGATGATCTTCTAGGGAAGCACATGTGGTGTGAAATCCAGATCACTAATCCACTGTGCATTCCACTGAGAAATGGAATTTTTCAAGGCAGACTAGTGAAGAAGGAAGATTTCAGAATACTTATAAGAGAGCATATATGGGAAAAGTTAGCTGAAAATTCTAACTTTAGATGTCTAAATGAGGGACTCTCAGGCACACCTTCCTTTTCTCGTCTTCTATGCAAAGGCAGAAGGAACACTAAACGGTGCCTAAGACAGTCTTGCTAAACAGGAAATGCCATGTACGTTAACCACAGCAAACACTGCACTTTTTCACAGCTGATATTGATCTATGTCATCTATAGTATCTATATTTCGTCAACACAAATGGCATATGCCCAGATTTCTAAAATCAATTAGCATTCATAATCATATTGAGACTATATAATCCCAAAGAAAAACTACATATATGTGCAAAAATATACATACTGAAACAACGATGGGTAGAGAAGACATTTTATCTGAATAAAAAATGTCTGGTTTTTACTTTGGTTTTCTTAACTAACCTTGCTTGGTTATTTACCAGATAAATACCAGTGCTGATGAATGCCTCCTTTTCCAGTGAAAACTACTTTGCTCATATGAAGGCATGAACTTCAGATTACTATGTTTCTTAATAAAAAAAATGAACCATTACAAAGGTGACAAACTGAAATTATACAGATGCAGTAGTTTACAACATGAATAAAGCCACATTCCTTGAAGATTTGCAACTAAACACACAGATGTTCTGTAAGTAATGTGCATAAATCTCAATGTACAAACCCAGATCTTTCATAATAATCACAACCATTCTGAAATGCTAGGTAGGTATAGGCAGTTTTAGTTTTTAAAAAGGATTAATTAATTAAATCAAAATACCTCCCCCCTCCCACGTCTTCATGAAGGCTGATTCTGGCATCCTTTGTTAAGTCCATATGTATATTATATGTAATAGAATTCCAGTAATCATATTGCCCTTCCATAAATGCTTGTACAGAATAGAATGAACAAATTGGGTTTTTGCTTTCTGCCTTGCAGCAAGATGCAGTCTGGAAACACATCTATGAGTAGCACAGCACTACTATCATTCTGACATAGTTTCTAATCACTTTGTCTGCCAAAAAACACTTGGTTCTTAGATATAGTCTTGGAAAAAAACCTTGAGTACTGAGTAGTTTTCAGTCCTTTTCTGCAGGAGCTCAAATTCGAGTCCTTTTATGTACAGCACTGCCTTATGGAGTAGTATTAAATAACCCAAATCCCACCCTTATCAGAGGTAACTGGAATGAAAAATATTTTCTCCTCAAGCTAAAAGCTGTCTGGCTTTGCATACACTTGCTGGCCCTTACTTTAAGATAGCTCCTCCTGTGAAATAAAGTGACTTTATGGGCTTGACCTAGTGTTTCTTTTCTATAGTGTTTCTTTTCATCCTTACCAGATGTTTTGCTCCTCCAGCCTCTTCAAGCACTAGTCTCCCCTTCATCAAGTTCCATGTGATCATCCAACATAACAAGCATTACAGTTGTGCAATGCTACTGGAGGTGACTGCAAATGCCAGTGCTCAAATCCTTTCCTAGACATCAGATTTGTGGGGATACAAACCATTTTGCTCAAGAAATTGCTTTCAAATTTCACCCTGTATAGCAGTGGGGAGAGAGGTTACAGAAATCAGAGGGCACCAGAGCTTTCTTCCTCAAGCTTCCGTAGTACGTGACCCCATAACATCCAACACACACTTTCTGAATTGTCCCATAAGTAATGATTTTTAATAAAGTTATAAACCTTTCAAAACTGAAATTAATAAAGGAATCTTAAGCACATGGTGAATCTCATGGTAAATCTCATTGCTAGGCAACAGGAAAAATAGTCTGTTAACACATAGTGCAATTAAATTATAACGCTTTATTAAATTTATGGCACTGAAAACATCTTATTTCATGTATTTCCTTCAAATTCATGGATTGAAAAGAAAAATAAATGAGCTGTCTATCAAATTAAGTGAGTTCTGTTATAATAGTTACAAATTTGAACACAGAAAAATGGAGCAGCTACACCATCCCAACAGCAGTGGAGAGGACATCTTGACACTGTGTAGAGTAGGAAGAAGACAGGCTTTTGTCCCACAAGTTCAGAAAAAGCCATAGCAAAGATGCCAAGGTCTGTAAGTTCTGAACATATAAGAGAACCACCGTCCACAAACCTCTCTGAGTCATGCCATTGCTGTGGTGCTGAACTGGTGGAAATCAGGAGGCAAATTAGATCGGAAAACCACTCCTAATTAAAATTAATCTTGTTTTTTATCTTGAATGTACTCAAAGAGTTAGTTATCCTCACAATTTCATTTTCTTCTTTTTAATTTGTAATTCAGGGCCAGAAGGGGGAGCTGGACCAAAATGATATAGACATAAATTCTGGAAAGAACTGAGCTAGTATATTTGCCTAGCAGTGAGCAGTAGCCTCTAAACATATAGGTTTGGTCAGACTTGGTATGCACATAACCCCATTTCTCACTGTGGACTTCCTCCTACTTGCTTCTATTCTGCAAGAATTGGATGATTCTCAGTTGTTCCTACATTACCCTCCCACAGGAATACAGCAGCATGAAAAGCTTTTATTAAACAAATTATTGAATGTAAATTGGATAATTTGTTATAGAAGTGTACATTTTATTTAATGGGAGAAGAAATTCCAGGTCTGTTACTAAATTTCAGCAAAGTAGAAAGAAAGAGAGGAAAGATATTTTTAATTAAATTTAGAACTGGAACATAAAATCATGAGTGGCTTTTTGAAATCTACCATTGTCATTCATTCAACGTTATTAAAATGGAACATATAATCAGCGTGTGATATAAAACACTAATTTGAATGCAAATCCTGTTTATATGCAGCAATTTACCAAATCAGGACCACTGTCCTCATGTTCCCAATGAGTTCCAAGAAGTGTGTCTGTATGCAAATGTGTTTTCACACATGAAAATTAGCTCAGATTAACAGCACATTACAGTGAATGAGTTCCCTTTGCAAGCAATAGGTGGACAGCTACAAAAGCCTGCCTTGTAGCATCTGAAATCTGTCAGCACCTTTGCATGTACAGAGATGTTAATGTCTTTGCCCCTCTAATGTATACAGTGTGTAAAACATTTCAAAGCATAGAAATGTAATTGCATTTTCCTTAAGCACAGCATTCATCCTTTTTAAAAAAGGTTTAACTTGACATTTATTGTTAAGCAATGTAATTAAGTGCCATGTGCTTCTGAGTATTTTCCCTTGCTCAGAAACACCAAGAATACTTCTATGTAAATTGCTTTAATCAATCATTCTGTTTATGTGACAATCCATAATCAAAACACCAGATATGCATTTTGAGTAAGGGTTCTAAATAGCAAGTTAAACCCGTGGTGGAACACAGAGATATAGACAACATTTCTGCTGAGGAAGGAAGCCTGAGCATCCTCTGTGCATGAGGCAGAAATGATAGAGTATTAGCACAGAAGAGGGATTGCTACTTATGACTTTGAAGTAATCCTCATGTTTGGTTGTTTGGTAAATAACAGAAGATATTATTTACTTGTTCTTATTAAGAGGAATACATGCAGAGTTACAATCAAGCATTATGCAGGTGCAGACTTGGCAGCAGCCAGCCAAACTCTGAACACCAGTATCAGAAAAACATTAGGAGCTACACTGCAGGCAGCTTAAGTTCTATTCCTGCCAGCTCCACCCTCCTCGCCTAACTACTTTGTGTGTATATTAATGATTTAATACAGGCAAACAGCTGAACAAAGTAAAGGTAAAAAATTATGTTTTTAAATGAAAATTTAGATACCTACTCACATGTACTTACGTGTTCAGATAAAACATGCATTTAAAATAAAAACTATGTATTTTAAAATAAAACTTGTATTTAAAAATAATTTCTTGAAAAATTACTTACAAGATGCTGCTTAGACACACACAGACATTAGAAACAAGTAAGTAGTTTCACAGTGTAAGGAAACAGATAATTTAGGAATAGTATAATGAAACATGGCATTTTAATCAAATTTTTTAATCTAATTTCACAAATATTTGATAAAGAAAGGAGACATTCCCCAGACATAAACCAGAAGATTTCTAGCCCTTTCTCTTTAGTAGTATCATAACAGGATATGCCACAGTGCTTAACATAACTCGACACTTTCTGAACAAACACAACTGCCCCTTTGACTTGCCCTCTGATGCTTAACCAATCTCGAAGACTTGCAATGCAACACCATGAAAAACAGATGCACTGCAACGGTTCAAATTCGCTCTAAGGTATTTCTGAGCAGTCTGTTCTGCCAAGTTCAGAGAGAAATTGAGGTGAAGCATAAGAACAGTTTGCTACAAAGATATCCTCAAGGAGCTAGAAATTCTCCTAGTCTTTCTCAATATAGGGTAAGAGTAACTTCTAGAAATAAGTGTCTGGGAAGAATGCCAGAGTCCTGTTCAATTCAGCAACCAAAATAGAAACTGGCCTCCTCCTCTTCCTCCCTGATGGCTTTTAATAATTTAAGAATTGAAAGCAAACACAGTAACCTGAAGTTTCTGTCACCTTCATTTGTATAAACCAACAAAACGAAACCATTCCCAGAAGACAACAATGAAGAGGTTATTCTGTGTGGGGTGTTCCAGGAGAAAGAGGGAAGGCACTCAACACCAAGCTTCTTCAGGAAGCCCAGCCAGCATCGGATCAGCTTGAAGGGAAGATGGAATCCAGCTATGGGGAAGTCTGGAATGCTCACAAGAGCCTGGGGACGATCCCTGGGGATGACTAAAAAGGAGTAATTCTGATGAAGACTGTATCAGCACTACCACATACAAATGGCTCTTCCTCTAGGTTCAAGCTATTACTACAAAGAGCTTTTGTGAGCTGTGATTCCCATTTCCCATGGTTTGTTCTCTAAAAGATGACAGTTTGAAAAGCAAAATGGTCTTGAGACTGACCATTGGTCTGCTGCTCTCTACCCTTGAACCACAGCCTGCACTACATAATCTGCAGAAACTTTTCTTCAGAAACACACTTTTTTTTTCCAGGTTCTACAACACAGAACTGCCTGTAGTTCAGCTACTAAATAATGGCATCAAGAAAAGAAATACGGAATGAGACAAGTGTCTATTCCTATGTCTATATGCAATAAAACTAAGCACAAAAGCTAAGTAATATAAAGGTAAACAAATCAGAAGAAACTGGGCTAGCATCCCATCTTCTAATTAAACTAATCACCAGGCTGATATAGCTATGTTAAACATATCATCTAAGCTACAAATTCACTTTGAATTCCCCTTACTAATACACAAAGGCAAAATCATTGTTTAGCTATCAAACCCAAAGCCAACAACCTCTTTTTAAGACAGTATTATCAGGACCCAACTTAAGCTCATAAAATTCAGGTAAGCTGTCTGAATGAGTGTTTCCCTACAATAACAACAGAAGGAAATATTACATGTGTTGGCAACAAGTATCAAAAGGGAAAAGCTTAATAAACCCACTCCCCATATGTATTTCAGCCTATACTTCTTTAATAATGTTAAAAGCTGATATATAATTTAAGACTGAATTCTTAAGCTATGCAATGGAAGGCAATGTTCCTAAATTGCTTCATAGGTTATTTAACTTCTTTATGTTTCAGTTCATTTTCTGGTACAAGAAAAATAATTTATGAATTCCTTACTGGGGTACTAATAGACTATTATAGTTACCATGTCATGACCATCACTGAAACACTGATTTTACATCAGCACTTAAACTAAAAATCATCTGATTAAAAGTGCCAGAAAATTCTGTTTCTCAACTGCAACATATAATGCTTTTTTGTACAGAAAAGGGAACTTCTACAGAGGCCAGTCTAAGGCCTTCTGATAAAGGATTATTGCAGAAAGTAATATGAGAAGTGTTATTCAAGTCACATAAAATGCTTCTAAAGAAAATCCTTCAATATTAACATAAATAGTACAACGTAAAAACTGAAATAGAATCAATTAGATGATTGCTGAACTGAGGCCAAAAGACAGTAAATCTCAATATAGAACTTCTTTTTCCTGCCTGGTGAGATGGTATCACATTTTAAAGTAACTAGCCTTGAGTTGAAACATGAATTTTAAACAATAAAATGCTGGTTTTCTTTTTTTTTTTAAATACCTTTTTTCACAAATATGTATAAAAATTTGTCCTCCAATATTTCTCTACTTAAATTCACAAGTATATCTTCCTCAGTCACTGAATTCAAAAAAGTCACCCCTTGCAAAGGAAACCAGTGTTGGAGAGTCTACTTGAATTATCTCAAAGCACAACAATCAATACTTCCAACAAGAACAACAAGGCTGCACAAAATACAGAACCTTTCAATTCTACAGGAAGATTGAAGAAGATGAGAGAGCGTGAGAAAACAATGCAAGCAATAGTACATGTGAGGGTGAACAGAGTAGATTCATGACCATAGGACTGTGGTTGTGAAGCTGGTATATGTTCTCTTCAAAAAAACTGCCTTTAGGTCAGAAAGGAGCAAGAAAAATTGCAGATACATTGTCCTTACAAAGAGCAGAACGCAGACAGTGCATTACAGACACAGACAAGATGTGTCTATAATGAAAACAAATAAATGAAAACAAAATGAAAACAAATAAATTTTAATACTGTACACACTTTGCAATCACACGCATACCATACCCACAATTTAAAGATGTGCTGAACGTCATATTGCTAGAGTAGTAAGAGCATTTACTATCAATTAGACAACACATAATCTGTGAAAGCATCAAATATAGATTGCCAAAAAATTGCTGTGCCCACAGAACCACGCTTTTGCATTCACCAGCGTCCTCAGTTATGAATCTGCAACAATAAAAGTGTTACTTGTATTCTAAACTTAATTAAAAGCATTTGTTGAAGGTGCTGATACCATGAGTTTCAGGGACATCCAGTGATTACTGCCAAACAATGGTCAGTTCTCATATTTTCATCCACTTCCTAGCTTTTTCTTTAGCTCCAATTCTTATTTAATGGTTTTTATACAGAATAAAAATCTAGCAAAAAAAAGTATTTTAAAAGGGTATCCACTTTAGTTGCATAGCAAGAGCTGTATTCCAACGGCAGAATTCTGCTAGCAGAACATAATCTTTCTTTTAAGAGATACTATTGATGGAGCAAAACACAGTAAGTCTACAGCTTCATAAATAGTACAAAAAAGCAGATTTTTCTTTGTGAGGGAGGGGGAGGGGGAAAAACCCCATGACACTAATCTCTGGTACTTAAGTACAATTACTTTACGTTTGTGTCAATCACTTGGGATGTGAGAAATAATCACTTTCCAGAAAGAATACTGGTACAAAACCTGCTGCTATTCTTAGATATCTGCAGTTATTTTCTGGGAGCAAAAGAAATAGGAGAGGATGCTGTGAGTGAAGGATCCATCTGTCAGTTTCCAACAGCGAGAATGCAAGCTGGATTATTAAATAGAAAAAAACAACTCTATGCAATCAATTTAACATATATTAATTCAATATTAATTTTTAAAAGCTATTTATACAGTTACATTCATAGTTACTTAATAAGTAAAATTAATGTGAAATGCTAAGAAAAGTGTCAATGCTCAATCAGTGTTCAGAGGTAACGAGGTTCCACTTCTGTTTTGATCAAAATGATGAAAAAGAAAGGCTGAAAAATGGGAAAAAAATATGCTCAAAAAAGAAGCTTTGGTGACTTCCACCTATGCATTCTCCCAAACACTCAGGAAGGGAAAAAGAAAATCTCCACTGAGCATAACATTTCAACCTGAAGCCCATTTGGGATCCATTAATTACACACATTTGTGGGATAGGAGCAAGTCTTACAGGTCCAAGCTAGCATGCACTCTCTAACTGCACCTACCACTAGCAACACTGAACCCAACACAAAGCTGAGCACATGGGGCCATTAAAAAACAAAAGAATCAAACCAAAATCAAGATTTTAAAGTCTGTGGTTCTGATGTTACAATAGCTGCTTAATATCACAATTAGACATAGGAGAGAACCTACCTATAAAATGGGAAGATGTCAGTTTTAATTTCCCAGGCAGGTGGCATTTACCTGGATAAAATTATGCAACTAAGAATGCATAAGCCACAGAAGCCACCATGATCCTACACAAGGTCAGCAGCCGAGGTATCCACTTGGAAAGCTAAAGCTTCAGGTTAACCGAATTTCCTGCACAGATCTGGTCACGCTCGCCCTTCATGCATCTCATCCTGGCCCCAGGAATCTTGCATCCCCCGCTGTAGAGCACAGGGTTACGACTGCTGTATGTGATTTCAGGGCACTCTCCTGGGTAGCAGGAAGTACAGCCTTAAATACTAAACTCATAACGTAACCAAACTTTCACCTCTCACGTCCAGGCTTCTAAGGCTGTTATTATGAATGGAGAACAAGCCTGTGAATTTCAACTGAAAGAAGGGTCTTGGCACCTAACAGAAGATACTCAATTTTGGCTTTGAATCTTCACTCAACACAGCTGCTTAATAAGGTTACATTTACGTGCTGAAATCCAGGACAGAGACAAAAAGTGAGACAGCCCACAGGCTTTTACTCATAGCCCTCTTGTTCAACATTTTCAGTACTGCTCAATTCCAGCTGGCAAAACTACTCCCAGTGACTGACACCATTAATTTCTACTTATTCCACACCAAGCTCTAAACTTCAACACTCCAAGATACAGCACCTATTCTCTCTCCTAAGGCACTGCCAAAGAGTCTGAAGGTACCCTCAGGAGGGCAAAGTAAGCCCTCAGTACCACTGGGAATGACAAGTGATGTATTCCCACCACCCCAGGTATGCAGTGGCTTCATCCTAGGCTTTGGTTTAACTTTTCGTTCCTGCAGGCAGGGCACCAGCCTCTTAGGCACAGCGCAGCAATGCTCATGTCCCTTTCTGCACCTAACCTACAGCAGCTAGAAACAAAGAACAAACCCTCTTATTAGTGGAGGAGAACAGAGAAAGTAGAAGAATAGCATTAGATGCCTCCTATCTTTTTTCAAGGAATTAACACCAATAATGGAAGTTTCATTTAGAAAAGAAAACAAGCAGTGCTTTCTCTCTCCCTCATTCCTCTCCCACTAGTATTCCTGTTCAGCAAACACTTCAGATCATGCTTAAATCACTACCTCTTTCCAAGAATGATGCTGGATGCCATTTAGGCACGAAGTTCTGAACTTTGCTGCAGAGAAAGCTTAAACCTTAAAATAGTTTCCTTTAAAACCTTGAGGGGGGAAAAAAGAAAAAAATCTAACCCCAGCACAACCATTTTCAAACACTATGAGGTCTCTGTTAATTCTTCCTGTCTAGTCACCAAACCCAGCTTAACAATTGCATGTTTTGCATTTGTTTTGTTTTATGCAAAGGAAAGCAGACACATGCATACCTGTGTAATGTGCATGAGAAATGAGACTACTGGAAGCAGAGAAAAGAAAACTCTCTCACAGCCTGCTCCCACAGCAGCACTAACTGCACAGTCATAACCATGACAGCTGAGGAATCAGGCCAAGAAATGTTTGCTGTAAATACATTCTCACTATGCTGTTAGGCTTTTTTTTCCCTTTTTTTTTTAATCCTCAAAGACATTTAAAATACATTTATTGCAAATGCTTCCGGTTCAGCAGTAAGATGCTAGCTAATGGTTTTGTGCTTTTTCTGACTTTCTTAATGTTTCTTTCTATGATTGCCAATTCCTTTCAGAGACTATAATCTTTTTCATATCAGCTGCTAATGCAAGCCAATAAAGCAACAGGGAGCTGTATGGATCCTGCTTCATTAAGGGAAGAAAGGTATGAGAACAGGTTCTACAGCTTCAGCTGGAAACAAGCCCATATTCATTCAGTCACACCCACCCCAAAACATACAGGAACACTCAAGTCAAAGGGTCAGAAGAAGAGTACTCTAACTGGGGGCCAGAGGAGTGGAAAGAGAGAGCTTTCTGTCATCTCCCACACTTCTGGCTACAGTACATCTCTGCATCAATGTTCAGCTTCTGATCTCCAGGAAGTACAATCATTTCCTTTAAATATGTACATACTTGTTGGGACTGGTTAAGGCAGTTCTCTCTGGACAAACAGGACCTTTCAAGGTGATTATTAACATATGAGCAAATTAGTGATGATTATACAAAGTCCTGTAGCAGGCTTTTGTTTTTCTCAACATCATCACAGCTAAAGCATGGTGTAGAAATTAGTGTCATGATTTCCACTGATTTAAGTGGGTTCCTAAAGAGAAGAAACTAGTTTGTCCTTTAGTCTTAGCATGATAAACGTAACAAAAAATCAGTATAAGAATTTTTACAAATTCTCTTGTAAGGTATGAAAAACCTTATCTTGCCCTTGAAACAGTTTTATCATCAAAATTACAGAAACAAGGCAATGAAACTTGACCTTCCTTGATTTAAAGGAAAGCTTATTAAAGACTTAAGAAAAATCTCACAAGCACTCAGAGTTACTGTTTACCATCTACAAGCTGTAGATGCAGTCTTAGTGGCATATCCTTGTGCAGCTTTAGCACTCAAAGTTCAATCACTACTTATTAATGAGCGTTGCTCCTCTTTTCAAAATATCTCCAATAGCCGATCTTGACCTTTCTAAATAGAACAAATACATAATACCAATGATCTTATGTGTAGAGATGAAATATCTGGAGTATGAGAATGAAAAGATCCAGACAACAAAAATAAAAATAGAAAAGCTTTCCAATTCCCTAAAGATGCAACTGCTCTTATTGCTTTGATTAACAGTGATGTCTCACCTTTTTTTTTTCCTTTTTCCAAAACTACAAGGTAGCAGACTTTAAGCTGAACTAACCAACTTTATGTCCACCTCAGGCTAAGGCAACTCAAAACAGAAGAAATAAACAGAAGAAATATTTTTATAATTGCAGAAAAACTGGCAAATTTTCCACTGTAGTGACACCTGGTAAGACTACTGTATTTTAGAATTATGCACGGCAAATATAAACACATCTTTGTAGTTTATAATATAAGCCTATACATACAGCAGCTTTGTTTAGTTCTATGAAATGTAAACTGTAAGTATCTGCTACTGACTATCTGCCTCAATTACTTGGAGATAAATTGGATAAATACATGAATATTGTGAAACACATATCAATTCTGAAATTAGCAAATATCCTAAGATGGATATTTGCCAGAATACAAAATATAGAAAAGAGGAAAACAGTGTAAATCTGCACTAAGCATATACATTTCTGCTACATATCTTCTGTTGATACACAGACTAGTGTGCATATACTCTTACATTTGTACTAGAACACTAAAAGATTAGGAAAGTTTGAAAAACAAAGAGTTTATTTATGTTTCTTACCCCTTTTGCTAAAATTTCCCATTGCACTCACTCTTTTCCTGTCTTTAATTTAAAAAAATTTAGTGCCATAATGCAAGTAAAATGCCTTCAATGTTCATCTCTTGATAGAGTTCCCTTCCTAAACCAAAAACTGTTAAAAATAAAATCCACACACCAAAAAACAAATCATCTGGCTTCACAGCAGTGCTCCTTCTTCACTTGCTCTTTACATTTACAATAAGAATAATTTTCAGCATTGATTCATTATTACTATTCTGGGCATCCTTTCAATTCCTTTAAAATATAGCTACAAAAAAATCAGAGCTATCAAATTGTTATTGTCTTCCTCCTGACCCAATACGTGCCATTCTCAGCTAAATCCCATTTCATTGCTCCCTCTCATCCACCAATACTGTCTCACTAATTTTGTACTGACGAGACAGTTTTTTGCCCACACTAATAAAAATTTCATCTTTGACATTTGCCATGTAAGTGACAAAACAGCAGAAATGGTACTTGCTGCCAATTTGCTCAAGAAATGGATCTAAAGGATGACAAGTTTTTGCTATCTTTAAGATCCAAGATTTGCACCTATTATCCTAAGGCACTGCCAAAGAGTTTGGAGGTGAATCCAGGAGGGGAAAATAATCCCTCAAATAGTGCCACTCTTCTATTCTTTTTCACCAATAAAGGGGTCTGTTCGTTCTTTCTAGCTGCTGTAGGTTAGATGCAAAACAGGGCATGGGTATTCTGCACTGAATATTGCAGTGCCTCAGAGGTTGGTGCCCTGCCTGCAACCAATGCCTAGGCTGGAGCTACTACATACTCAGAGTGGTGGGAATACATCATTTGTCATTGCCAGTGGTACTGGTTTAACTTTCCATTCCTGCATCAATGCATGCTTCAAACCTCTCCTATATCAAGGTACTTCTATAAAAACAAGCGGTACGACAGGAAAACAAAAAACATATTTCTTCAGTTTTTTTCATATTTCATATTAAGGATGCTCATTCAAGAGACAAGGTTTATTTGGGTTTGACTTTTATGTCTCTGCCTCAGTTCCTCTACAGTCTAAAGAGACCAGAAATGCTACTGAGGAAAGGATGGTCTCAGTCATTATGTTGAAACTTGCTCATTTGACTGCAACACTTAATTGTAGGACTCCCTCACTTAGTGATTAAGGCAGTCACATTAGACAGACACCTACATTCAGTTTAGGTTTTGACTGAGTGCTCTAACCAACAATTTCTGTGATAGGCAGAACCATTTTCTTCTCTCTGAGCTTTAATGGGGTTACAGACCGATAGTCAAATAGGCAGTAGAATGCCAATTTTAGAACTAATCCCAGATTCACAGAACAATTTAGGTTTGAAGGACCTCAGGGACCTCTGTCTGCACAAAGCAGGAACAACTTGGAGCAGGTTACTCAGACTCTTGCCCAGCTGAGTTCTTGAAATCTTCAAAAAGAGTTTCAAGAATCTCTCCTGGCAACTTGTTCTGACAAGCAATTGCTTCAACTGTAAAAAAAACAAACCACCAACACCCCCTAACACTTCCTACTGCATATTGCAACTTACATTCATTACCTCTTGTGCTATTACTGTGCATGTCCGCAAAGAATCTACTTTCATCTTCTCTGTATGTATCCATTAGGCAGTGCAAGACAGGAGTTCGTATCTCCCTTTAAGTGTCTCAAAACAAAATAAACCCAGTTCCTCAGTGTCTCTTTGCATATTACATGCTTCACCCCCCAGTATCACCTTGATAGCTCTTTGCTGGAGACTATATATGCAAGGTAGCATGTACTACCAAAAGCTAAGCAATTGTGTATGGATCAGCAAAAGAGACTTAGGTTCTGAAGAGTATCAGTTGTGGTGAATGCCAGTGATACATTTACATTGATCTCAGGCATTCTTAACAGATATATGTCACTCATATGCACACACATTGAGAATCAAAACCACAAAATGTATTGTGCTCAAAAGAGAAAAGGTTTTATAAATTTATTTTATAAATACTAAAAAGTATCAAAGAAAGATGTTTATATTTATTTGGAAGTTGTAAATACTAGTCTTTGTATGTCTGTGCATCTCTCACAAAGAGTGATAACTCACTACACTGCTGAACACTGTATAAAAACAGAATGAAATTTCCATGATCCCAAAAATGTAAGGCAAAAGACAATACATGGACATCAACAGAAGCTGGAGGACAACGCTAGTAAACCATACTAACCAATCAGGCAGATGGCTTAGTATGTAGTACCTAACTACTTCAGTGACAATGTTCTTGTTTATTGCTTCAAATCAAATACACGTTGTTCCTCCTAATGTGGAAAGCTTTCCCCTAGTTTTTCCATTGTTCTGTTTGTAAGAAATGCATTTATACACACAGACTCATAAGACAGTGCAAAACTGAAAATTTACAGGCTGAAGAATTTATGAGATATAACACAAGAGTGTTATGAACACACATGCCAAGCAAGATGGACTGATGTCTACAGACAGCAAATACAGAACATTGTGATGCCTAGAATGTGCACAGTAAAACAGCCAATGGCAGTGTGCTAGCTATTTTACCAGGTATAAATATATTCACTCTTAATACCTTATCTTTTTTTGTCTTCTCAAGAGCAGCAGTCACATACAGCTAAATAAACCGCATTTAAAGAAATTTTATCCCCAAACCCATACCTGCAACCTCTCCAATTTAAATGGTGGGAAGGAGGATACCAATAACTACATATACACTTCCCAAACAAATAGCAACTGCATGTAGGAATTTACTAAGTAATGTCAAACCAAAATTGTATTGAAAATCTATAATCTCCTCTATAGAGATGAGTCACTTTAGACAATGATCAGAAACCCAAAGCAATATAACCTCCATTGTATCTGCTCTCCAAGAATTAAATACTACTTCTGTTTCCAAGTTCCTTTAATCCCAAATTTTTAAACATGAATTTTTACTGTTCCATTCACTCAACTGTTGCTTTTATGGCAGCTTTCTCATACAGGCTCTTGAAATATCCCAGACCTCACAACCCACAGTCTGCTCAATACTTTAAAGACTATTTATCCATCTGTCTATATCTTCCTATTCCCTATAACATATGTGTTATAGCTGGTTCTGGCTGCAATGGAGTTGATTTCCTTCAAAGTGACAACACGATAGTCTACAACTACTTATGTATGATAACTGAGCATCAGAGAATTATGCTACAAAAAAGGTCCATGTACATATACATATTCACACACTTTACTATATAGTAACTACCATCACTACCTCTGGCAGGTGCCAGTTCTGAAATAAAGTAGCACACACAAACCTCACTGCTAGCCAGATTTTCAAAATTATGTACAAATTAAATAACCGCAAACTGAGTTCAAGTTTTTTAAAGGATTAGGCTGAATCTTTAGACTACAGCCCTATTCAGCTCTGGGTTCAGCTAATAAAATAATTTTGATCCTTCTTCTGCTTAATTTATAGTTTTCTACATGAACTTACACGGGATAAAGCCTATCCAAGCATCAAAGTGCAAGGCTCCATTTCCTTTTGTTGATGTGCAATGGCTCTGCACTGGAAGCTTCATTTAATTTGCTTTCTGCGCACTTCCCCATATTCTTCCTTTCTAATTCTATCCCTCCCAGTGAAACTTTGTTTTATTTTAATTTTACTTCAATATATATCTTGACTAAAACAGAGGCTAAAGTGGTGCTAAAAGAAGCAAGAAGAAAGAGATGGAGGAATTACAGCTTGATGATAATAATAAGAGCATTTTAGGGACTCATTAGAATAAAGCCATTCCAGGAAAAGTTTCATCATCTTTCTGGGAAAATGCGTTCACCCTTATCAAGTACATCAAAAGAACCTTTAGGATTCACAAACACTTAGCAGCACTAAGGCTCTACCTTATATCAGTAATATACCAAGGATGCTGTCGATGCACAAATATTCTAGATACTCTTGAAAAGTATGATAATGAAGAAATACAAGAGTCCTACCTCTTAAGATCTGACTAGTCTTCAAAAATATAGGTTAAAATGTCATGTCAGGTTAAGAAATCCTATTAAGGATGTTAATCAACGTGAGATTTGTGCCTTGAAGAGAGCAGATTTTTGGGCTAGTTCCAAGAGGAATTGCTGGTATCTATAATCCATGTGGTATAGACAACACCTGCTTCCAGTAGTGATAAAACTTTATCTATTGATATGACAAAGATAGAAGGAGAATATTACACACTAAAATAAGCACTTGCATTTTACCTGTAGTCTCATTTTTATTTGATTTTTTTTAGAAGAAAAGCAGACTTGTGTGCTGAATGTTGGATTTTTTTTCCTTCTCTGCTAACAGTTCAACTTGGTAACACACACAGAATAAGATAGAGAGTTCAATAACACTTGAGTTCAATAACACTAGAGAGAAACCAACACTTACTATCCTTAATATTAAAAGTTTTACTGATTACTCCCTAAACAGGAAACCCCCTCCATTTGGATTGCTGCTGAGACTATAGCAGACAGTAAATTGGCAGTCAACACCATGCCACTTCCCTTCTCACAGCCTTTTGGCAGAATAATTGCCACAACATATTCCAAGACATACAGCAGGATTGTATCTGCACCCTTCTAATTGCTCCTTTGCCACTCAACTGCCAAGATGTCCTAAGACAGAAAAGAGAACAGTGCTAGAAAACTTACCATACAGACTGTATGGTACAGTGGTAATGACTATTTGAAATCCCTGTTGCAAAAGCAGTTCTAATCAGAGAGCAAGTTTTGCTTGCCTTCTTGTCTTTTTTCTTTTTTTTTAATAATCTTTGCATGTCTAAAGTTCTTAGCTGCCTACTTGATATTCATTTCAACAGCTTTTCAGACACATTATTGTTCAAGTACAGGCTTCAGGTGACTCTCAAAAGAAATCATATCTTTTCTGTGCTTAGCCTAAAGGTTAATCAAAAGTCATTCTCACAACAAATACAGCAAGATGATGCATTTTGAGGGAGCTTGTTTAACCTGAACCAAATACCATTACACTGAGTCAAGATACACAGAGTAAAGGAACCAGAGTAAAGGGGACCAGACGAAAGAGTAGGCAGTGTATGTGAAGTGAAAACTACATAGAAAAAGCCCAATGCTGTAGATGACACCGGAGAGCTATTAAAATTTCCTTACCTGGACTTTAACTACATCTTTAGAGAAAAGAACTATCTTTTCAAACGTAAGTTAAAAAAAATCCAAACAAACTCTCTTCTATCTCACCTACAGGCAAGCAATACTCAAAAGGAATGTTAACAATGGTGAAAGACTTTTTACATGAACATAACTGTGACAGGGAAAGAAAAGTTAAAACCCCAATAAGTGACAGATCACCCTGAAGTGTAAATGGGCCTACAGTGCATCTTATTATATTAGCAAAGAAGTCACTTCTCAGCCACAACAAAATTCTGAGCAATTTCAAGACACATAAACTAGAGGTATATTTAATGGAGTTATGAATATGTTTATAAAGATCAAATGTTCCATTACTATTTGTAATTCACTTTTGCTACAGATGAAAACTAATTTCCTTCTTGTTCTTTCAATAGCTTAAAATCATCACCTTCCTTCTTTTCTATTGACCAATTCTTTTGTTATAGAGTCAATATGCTATGTATTTTCATTTATATACTAAGTTGATACACATACATCAATATATACATAATGTAAGTAACACAGTATACTAAACTGTTTACTCTATTTTGTATTATAAGGCACATTTCCTTCAAATTCTGCTAAAGCAGAACATTGTGATGTGTTGCAGAAAAGGATCCTTGCTCATGAGAGATGTAGTACCAGAGAAACACCAAGTATTACTTTGGGCTCCACTATTATTGCCTGTTATCTACCAGTTTGACACTATACAACAAACATGTTACTACAAAGGGTGAGATTACATGCAGTAAATACATGCAAAAAGCATTATGTATATATTTAAAAAATATATTTTTTAAATAAGAATTTCGTAAACTTTAAGACGTTCCAAGAGTAAGAGAAGCATTTAAACACTCATTACAGGCACAGATAATTTATGAGTCTACAAGTCCCCATTAGAGAATTCAGAAACTTAAGCACTTCAAATGCTTTAATGCAGTATCTGAAGCATGATAAACTCTGGAAAAGAGATTTGTTCACATACAAAAAAAGAAACAGGCATCCAAAGTTATACACAGAGTGAATGCATAGTCATGATGCTATTAAACAAGCAGAAAACCTCTCCACCATCTAACAATAAATACGAATATGAAATAGCACCAGTGCTTTTAATACAAAAGTCTGGGAACATCTGTGTTTTCTACCAGGTTGACTAATTATTTTAAGAATTTAATATTTTATCAGCTTTCAGTCCGAATGCGCAGAGGGACTCCTTACATTTATATTATACTACAAATCTAGATTAAGGAGTTAATTTAAATGATTTCTATATAGCTAATGAGATAAAGCAGCTATTTCTTAAGAATATGGTTTTAGAAAGTTAAATACAAGCAGAAATATTTTACTCTTGGAAGCAACTTTATCCTGTTAAGCAAAAGGTAATACCTAAGACCAACCAGAACAGATAAAGAGAAAACAAGAAAAAGTTTTCAAGTCCCCAACACATCATAAAACTATTTCTAATATTAAACAGAATAATGGTATCTTTAAAAGCATGCTGTGGTTCTCTCTTGTTTAGATGTCCAAGGTTACAAAATACTGGTCCTACAGTTAACCTGTTCTTGAGACTGGCTGGTAACTGCCAGAAGAGCGATTACAGCTTCTAAAAACAAAATAGCATGTCTTAGTCTGGAAAACGCATTCTTTCCTTTCTTAAAGCCACTGTACACCACACAGACCCGCTGGTTTACCCTGTCATCTGTGAGCTTTTCTTTGAAGGAAGAGATTCAAACATTTTCCAGCCCAGATTTAAGACTATCCTGGTCATCACGCAGAAGCAAAATGCACATGAGCAGAAGAAATTTAACCATAAAGTGTTCATCTTTCAGAACTTAGGTTTCACCATCAGGGAAATCAGTGACGCTCTGAGCATTAATGGACTTGTCTCATTCCCACAGCACGGTTGGCCATGCTCTAACTGCACCGGTTGCTAGGGAGCAACAAGCTCATTGCACAGCATCATCCACACCCTCCACAAGGATGCTGGCACACGCCTCTCATCTGGGATATTATTTACTGAAGGAATAGCCCAGGAATGCCTGCTAGCCTTCAGTCTCCCAGGGCAGAATATACCAATACAGCAGGTGCTAACTTTAGTTCTACCTTCAAGATTTTACGTTCTAATTTCACGAGCCAGGCCAGCACAATACAGAACACAAAGAGGTCAGAACAGTCTCCACAGCTATTGGCATGGATACCGCTTTCTTTGAAAGGCCAATTCTAGACAAACATGTTCTTCCTGAAATGTTGGCAGACATGGTCATACATGGCTGTTGTGACCAGAGTGGTGAGTCCCACTATTCTAAAATCCGTATTAGAGGAGAATTCAGTAACAATGGAAAGAGGCTGGAAAAAATTACTCTTTTCAGCCATTAAAGGAGCACAATATTTGGAGGCATTTAAAGAAGACAGATAGAAACCTTGTGATCTTCAAGCTGTATACAGTAGATCCCTAGAATGGATGTCAGCTGTGAACAATATGGGTCACTTCAAAGTCTAAACATGCAACCTTAATGCATTTTTTCAGCTGTTTGTCTCATTAGCACTTCACAGATCTATTCACAATAAAAGAAAAAAAAAAATCTGTCATGGAATAAAGAAGCCACCCCGCTTCTACATGTCAGGAAATTTATTAACTAACAATCTATCTGCATTACACAGAGATTGTAGCTAATGATTTTACTGTACCTGTCACGTGTCAAATGTCATCCAAGCATTCTTAGTGCTGGTGAATTAACAAGCACATAAGGGAATACAGCTGTACATATTCATAGATACATATACATTCAAATCCTTAGATAACTTCAAAATCCCTTTTTTTTTTTAACAACTGCATAAAGAAACATAAAAAGGAAAGAGAAGGAAGGCAAATTGGGGTAATTCACTCATCAAAGGCATGGAACAATAGCTCTGTTTGAGGGGGATAAATACACACAAAAGTATCAACTTCTCCCCTTACCTGAATTTAAGACCAAGACACAAAAATACCACTAACATATGAAATAATGTCACGGACACTCATGTATCAGTTAAATGCATTTTAAAACAACTGATTACTTCAAAGCACAAATACACAACTAAGCCTTACCTGTCTCAACAATTTTTCAACAGCTGACATTACCATAAGCCCTCTCCACACAACCGGGGCAGTCTCTTCTATCAAGAAACCCATAGACATGCTGAAACAACAAAGCAAAAACTTGAGCTTTACAGCACCATATCAAGCGCATCTGAAAAGAAGCTTGATTTAAATTAAAACATATGCTCACCATGCGATTCCATAGTTCTTAAGGGGCCTCATTAGATTTTCTAAAACAAAAGCAAACAAGGGGGATTTTTTTGGAGGGGAGATAGTTTTAGGGTATTTTGCTGTTTTTTAAAGAAATAGGCTTACATATTTTCTTTAAGAGCAGCCTTCCCTCTCTATTTAAACAGTTGTTTATTTTTCCCCCTCATCCCTTCATTATATGTATACATTTACCTATTCTGCCCAAAAATCTGACTCCACTTTTTCTTAGGTTGTTACACTTTACTTATACCATTCACCTTTTGCCAGAATAACAATACATTTGCCCACAATATAATGTCACTCTGTGCTGCCAAAATCCACCTATTTTTTATGAAATCCCCATGCTGGAAGCCATAGATTCCCCATCAGGAATCACTAAAAACTGACTCATTTATATCAGAACAAAACTGAAGTCATACAACAGGGTGGGATTTTAATTTTTTGGTTTTTAACTATCATATTCACTGATCTCAGGAATCAGAAGAGCATTCACATTAACACACCAGAGTTTTGGGGAATTTGTCTCCCCCTAAATCTGCCATGGAAACCCCAGAGTAGATACACCAAATAAAGCCACCCCTAAACTACCCACTGTCAACAGCTCCAGGTTATTAGTCCCAGATTTCTTCAGGCTGATAGAAGTCTGCAGGACTCCTAAAATTTCTGTAGGAACGAAAGAAGCTTACTTGAATATTGCAAAGGTAATGCTTCTTATTCCTATGCTCTCCAGTGTCAAGAATAAAACGGGAGAAAGGAATATTGTAATTGTTCTACTGGCAAAGGGGCAAGCAAGCAGAAAGCAAACAAAACAATAAAAAAGAGTGCATTCAAAACAAAATCTCGCAAAAGCCAAAACTCCCCTTCTATGGTTTCTTCTATCTAAATCCACACCTTATCTCAAAATGGCATGCAGACACACACAAAAAAAGAACAAACGGAATTTTATTTGGTCTAGTTAATGTCTTGGAAGAGCATACACAGGCAGGAACCAGCAGAAAATGGGAAGAATACTTTAAGCAATATAAAATAGACTATAATACAGATTTTGTCAGAAATCCTTAAGGTACTAGAAGTAAAACACATAGAAAGTAAAATACAAACAATATGAGTAAAATAAAAATAGTGCATTCAAAGCTGAATTCAGACAAAATAACAACCAAGAGAATACAAATTAAACAGCTAAACTCTATAGATGAAAGCTTTCAAGCAATCAAGTAAGTGAACATTCAAGCCATGTAATTTTGTAGAAATATGGTGGAGAATAAATTGGATGTTTTGGTTTACAAATCAAAAAGAACAAAATAGGAAGATAAACAAATCACTTGGATTACTATTGCACTCAGAAATGAGTAGGGAACTACTATTGAAAAAGAGATTGGCTTGGACTGATACACTGTACCAGCACACATAGCTCTTCTTGACTTGTGCAGCTCCTCCGTGTTTAGTCAGGGTTTATTTTGGTGGCATTACACTGTCTAACCACATTTCTAGGAAATCACAGTCCTCTCCCCCTGCAGTAAGAGAGTTTAGTTATGAAGAGGTTGATGACATTGGAACTTCAGCCTAGAGCCTGGTTTGGTGTCCTTACATATATACACCACCACAAGTTATAATACTGCTAGAAATACTGAGAGAAATTACCACATATTTACCTAAGCGAGGGTTTAAAAAAACAAGAAATAGGAAAAAAGTATCTGCAACAGTGTATATCACTGCAGACTCAAGGTCTCCTTCATTTTTTTAAAAGGGACAATTTTAAGACAGATCAAAAGAAAACCAAAAGGGGAGGCCAAGCTTTGACTGCTAAGGAACTGGAGAGAAAGATGTGTGGAAAAGATGCATTATTCTGGGACATTCACCAAAATACTAAGCCACTTCTCAGTTCAGTCCAACTGCTCTACACTATGTCAGCCAAATACCCAGAGGCTAACATCTCAACATCATTACCTGCAGCGACAATTTCTTCTGCAGAGACCAGGTACACAGAGTAATCTCACACACCTTCCGACATCTCCCTCTCCTTTGTAAAATAATAGGTGCTGTGAGTAGATAAACACCTATAGAGCAGCCAAAGGGGCCTCTGTTTTTAAAATATATGCACTGCTTATTTCTCAACAGCAGTTTCCTTTTATGAAAACTGCATCTTACTTTCTTTGGTTAACAACAAGGACTACAAAGTGCTCTGAGCAGCAAGATTTAATCAAATTTATACAATGCACACGGACAATGCACGATTTGCTGTATATTCTGGCTATAAGGTTCTGCATATTCTCAAAATAATACAAAATACTGCAGAGCTCCCACTGTTTGCCTACTGCTAAAAATCATTCTTAAGACTAATCTCAAATCTGAAGTGCTTCAGTGGGCTTTGGTAATCACTCCTGTCTCATCAAAAGCAACAGGCCTTCCTTCTCCTTCACCCTGGGTCTCATGAAGATTTTCTAAAACATAACATGTAAAGATTTAGCTTAATGAGATCTCAGTAACATCTCTAATTCCCATTGCTTTTAGAGTATGCTTTTCTGTTATCTGTTTGGAGCTTGCCACACAGCTCCAAAAATTCAACACACAACAAAACAGATTTCTTAAAATCACAACACACAGCAATACCATGCCACCCATGCCAAGAGATAAATAAAATAGTCTAGTTTGCAATTTTTCTGTAGGCTTGATGGCCCTAAGTAAAAGTCTGCAGTATTTTCTATGAACACACAAAATCAGATCAGTAAGATCAATATAGCACTAATGACATGTCAGTAAATGCCTTTTCTGACAGAATATCAGTAGGGCACTAGAAAAGGCAGACACATGCAAATTCATGACAGCATTATAGCAGATTGCTGGTTAAAACAGTTCTAGGACTGGTTTGAATGTAGAATTGTTATTCACATGGTGAAGAATAGCATTGATGTAATGAAGATGGATCTTCATTACCTCAAAGAAGATGTGTTTTCTAATTATTTTTCACTAAGCATTTTCTCCCAAAATAAATCAAGCTTTGCAGACTATCTTAACAAGGTAACTGAGCTACTCCACTCTTTTTCTCTAAAAAGGCTTACGCAACTGTTCAGTGATGGCCAGGGTTAGTACAGCACAGAAAGCACGTACAGAACTATATATACCAGTTTTAATTTTTGGAAGAGGTCTGTTGACCAATACATTACAGCAAGCAAAAGCCTACATTCAGTAAAGACCATTATTGCAGAAGATTGTGATGTTATACACCTCCTTAAGAAGGCATTATGCTATTTAAGCAAATATAGTTTATAATTATTAAATATCAATGTAGTGGATCGGGCAACACCCTATCAAATGTATTTTGAACTCACTGACTCAGCAAGCCTGAATGCAGGAGTTGCTCTGAGCTTTTAAGTGTCTGAACTAAGGAGAAAATTGGGGGATTTCTGTCATTTCAAAGACCAAAAAAATATCCAAACATGGGAGGAGAACCTTAGAAGGTCAGATTTTTCTCCCTGTTGAAGATTTCCTATTTTACTCAGATATTTTGGAACTTACCACTGTAATGGCAGATCAGAGGTTTCTAATAATAACTTTATTTAAATAATCTTTGTCTTCAATAAATCTTAATATTCAGAGTCACCTGCCTGTCCTAACTAGATTTTTGCCATTGAGCAGGAAAGTGGGGCTTCTAAGTTGATATAGCTTCAATAGCTAAATATATGAAAAAGCAGAACACTTGTACTATTTTCCAGTTAAATACATTCTACTGACTTTTGCATGCACATTTCCAAATGTTTCCAAAGACACTACCAACAAAGAAGTTTTGCCAGTACAGATACAACTGCATGCTCTGGGCTACACTCTGAATGCGACCATTTCCTGATTTCTTAATTTTTATACAAAATCTGTTTCCGTAACACCCATTAACCTAAAATGAACATTTCTACCTAACAAAATGATTCTAAGGTGGGAAATTATTACCTCACTTACAGATAACAGAGCCAAGGTTATTCAAGAATCCCATGGATTCTTGTGTTGTGTTCCCTAAGGTCAGAGACTCTGACTCTGGAGCCACAGCTCCACTTAGAGCATTTCCAGGGTCAGAAAGGATGTAATGCAAGCTAATAAACACCTAGGAGATCTCAACAGTTGAGGCATGTTGCTGAAGTTACATACTTTCCTTTGAAACTCCCAAGTACATTTGAAAAGAATTTAAACTTTAAAAAGCAAACTGATGCACACAAAATGGCATATAAAGCCTTATAAAGTTACACTAGATATGGTCCACAATACCTAAGTCTCTGAATAACCTTGTAGCATTTAAAACAGAATCTTTAAAAGCATATTTCTGAATTGCTCATCATTTTAAGTATTTCATCTTTCACAGTATCTTATTTTAATAAAAAACATGCTGTAACTCCTCTGCATATGTTTATCAGAATTTGAGCAACCTAATACGTCTTCACAGTTTATACAAAAGCTACAGGTTCTGATGCTGTTTGCACAGCTCATCACTAGCTGATGTTTTCATGAGAAATTTCTATTTCCCACATCCTCACACCTCAGCGACAACTCATTGCCTGAAACACAGGTGATGTTTGGCACAACGAATCACACAGCCACCATGCTAGTCAGAGAGATATACAGAATAGTCCATGGATTCTGGTACATTTAACAAGATTATCTGACACAAACTTAACTAATGTGCCATACATACAGACAAGCTGCAATAGATTTTCAGCATGGTCACTTACAAGATCTCAAAGAGTTTTGCATCATCTCTCTTTTAATCGTGTACAATTTCATGCTGTCAGTGACTAAAGGATACTCTATCCTAATCTAAGTCAGGACTCTAGTTTACACAGCATCTTCTGTTAACCACTATACACAAGTATAAGGAACTTATTTGCTGTTTGTTTTGGAAGGCACCTCCCAAGGTCAACATTCTGTAATGGGAGGATCCAGGTTCCAGACAAGGAGACAAAGGATTCAGACTATTTACACTTTCTAATAACAGGAAGGTGAAAGAAGGAAGAAAGGAGAGGGGAAGGGAAGAGGGGAGATGGAAAGGGAGGAGACATTGGACAGGAAAAGTAAAAAAAATGGTTGAGCTTTACTTGTGTAAATATAGATGTGTCCTGCCACTCTGGGTGCCTTAGGGAGCTGAGATTTGTACAGGGCTAGCAGATTTGACAGAGGACATAGGGAGAGCCACACCTTCTGAAGAGGCAGCTAGATGCCAAATTTTAAATCCTTGTTTTAACTGTAATAATTGTTTTAACTGCTTATGCAAGAAGCCTACAATATCCGGCAAGTGACAGACTAATTGAGACTTCAGGTTTGATTTCACACTGTGTTACAAGTTTATTTGCAGGATTGCCCCAGAAATACTGCAATTTGTATTTTAAGCTTGAAGAGCTCCACAAAAGGCTGTGATTGCCCATTACATCCCGCACTAACAGTGTTATCTAACCACAAAGACATCTCAAATACTTAACCAAAGCAAACTAGTAATGAGACTCAAAGAGCATTATTCCATGCTCACCATTCAATTTCAAGAAATATATGCATAATGAAATGCAACTTTTCCCAAGAGATTTGATTCTCATATTTAGAGGGTCTACCAGTCCCATTACCTGAGAAGGTTTTATATTTTTTTTCCTCCTGATAGACTGCAGAGGAAACAAAGCTCTGTAAAAGGTTTTTCATTAACAGAACAGTTTTGCAGATATGACTTCATCAGTCCTACCTAAAAGCAAAAGAACTAACTGCTTGCTGGAAGACTGTACTTCAAAAGCAAGTCTGGCACAAATAAAGAGCACAGTGATTAAGTAACATCTTTGTCACATTTTAAAGCAGCACTGACTTGTTAGGTTTAAAAAGCAGAACTAGTTTTAAGCATCATACCATTATTTTCCATCATAAATGTCTTTCTTACGATTGCTAAAACAACCTAAATTTTGAAATGCCCTCAGATCCCCAAGAAGCTAGAAAGTTTATTTATAGTGGATCAAAAGCTTTATTAGACTTAATTTGGGTAAGTTCTTTTAGTTCATTATAACCACAACGAACGAAATAGATCAACCCAACATTAAGTTTAAGGCATCTGTCCTGACACGCAAAACCGCTGGGAAAGCTCATGTAATCTGAAGCAATGACTTGCTGCTGTGACAGAGGCACTGCCCTGGTCAGTCACATAATGGGGTGCCAGACAACCTCAAAGCGGAAGAGGGAGCTGCAGGAACCCGAGGGGCAGACATTCACTACACATCAGCTTTAATTCAAGACCCAACTTCAAAAAACATTCCAGTTAACTAGGGACATTCATTGCTTTCAAAGCAAAACTACAGAACTCAATACATTTGCATTGATTCTGCCTTTTTAGCTTCAATACTATAATCAAGACTCCTCCCAAAAAAATCCAGAAATTTAGGTAAAAAACCATGGGAGGGGAAAAAAACAAACGTTCAAAGGATTATGTGTAATTGTGGCTGATTTTGGCTAAGATAGAGCTGGTTTTTTTCATAGATTTTTTTCATAGTAACAGGTATGGGGCTATGTTTTAGATTTGTGGTGGAAAGAGCATTAATAACAGAGGGATTTTTTTGGTATTGCTAAGCAGTGCTTACACAGAGTCCATGTCTTTTCTGCTTGTCACCCCACACCACCAAAGCAGGCTGGGGGTGCACAAGGAACTGGGAGGGGACACAAGCAGGACAGCTGATCCCAAATTATAAAAGGAATATCCCCACACCATATGGCATCATACTCAATATATAAATGATGAGGACTATCAGCTAAAGCAAAGGAAAGAGATGCTAGCTTTTAAACTCTTACTGTCACTTTTGGCCTCTGGTCTCCATGGGGAAAGAATTAAACCAGTTTTTTTCCTATTTTTTATATATTCTGCTCCATTTCTCTATTCTGAAAAGCCACTCCATTGTACTGCAGAGAAAAAGAAGGAAAGAGAGAGAACACAGCAAGAAAACCACAGAGGAAAAAAAGGCATGAAAGTGAAATTGCAAGGTAAAAGTATTGAGAAAATTCAAGTTACGATCCTTCATCTTTTTTTCTAGCAGACAAGAGCAATGGAAACATTTATTCCTGTGAAATAAGCCAAAAGGTAAATGTGCTCAGTGTACAAAAGCATGATTCTTTTTTTTCTTTTTGTATGTATAATGAAAAGAGTATCTATCATGTTCCTGTAACAAAGTCAGTTTGCAATTTAATTCCAGTTTTTATACAAGTTGAACCAAAAACCATTTGTATCTCTAAAAGTAAACTTTATAATATAGTGAGTATCTGCTAGTCATAATCCCAATCAAATCATTTAGAATTACTGCACTGCAGGATTAACAACATGAAGAGTAATACAAATCTGCCTTCAAGTACTTCAAATGTATTATTTCAGGTTACAATGTTTCAGTAATTTATACTGGAATGGCACTTGGTAAAATTTGATTCGCCATTTATCCAAAAAGATTGCTCTCAGTAAGAGGCTTTAATTACTCCACTACATTTCTCATCTTATACTTTTTGTAATTGTATGAATTTATGTATAATGAAGAATAAAATTTTAATAATTCCCTAGAGGTTTTTTCTTTTTAAAAAGCAGCTAACAACTGTATGCCTATAAATAATTCCTTGCAGAATTGCGTCTTCTCCACCTCCTCTCCCTTCTAAGTAAAGGTCATCAATTTTTTCCACAAGTGAACTCAACAATAGCTGAACTAATCAGTTCAGCTTGAGGTTTATTGTTACAGATTTGAGGGCAATAGTCAAGGTCCACAATAAAATATTTAACACTTAAGTAGTCTTCTCATTTTCAACTACTTCCTGACATTTGAAAAAGCCTGCAAAATATAAACCACAATTAATTATGACGTTCTCAATTATTATTTTGTCACATATAAGACCCATGGGACTACTGTACTTCAGCCATCCAGATAAACTGGGGTAAGACATCACCAAAAGTAAGACGCAGGGTTTCAGTTCAGGCTACTTTCAAAATCAAATTCAGGGGTTTTTTTAATTAATTATAATGCAGTTCCACTGATAAAGCATGATAAAGACAACTTGGAGACTACAAGTTGTAGCTTTAAATTTAAATCCTTAGCAAAGATCAAGAAAGTTCTTCACGGTTATCAAAATAACTATGCTACCTACATAACATTTTGTCTATTTCACTAGTCTGCTTCAAATTTTCTATTTATAATCCTGAAATGAATGCAGTACAATCCCTTAATACTATTCCAGTAGACATTTTTAAACAGTCACAACTATTTTAAAATTTCCCATTCTGAGTATGCTATCACAGTCTTAAGATATCCCAGTGAAATAATCCAAATGTCCATTTCTATAGTTCCTGCAATTGTATTACTCAGTGGGGCAGCCACAAACACTGTTAGTTTTCTCTAAGAAATTACATTTCATTCTAAATTGTGAAAACAGATGCCTACTACTAATCTTTTGAATATAGTATTTCATTAAGAAATGAAAGACACTGAGGCTATCATAAAATGGCAACAAGGTTTTGAAATACTAAGAGTGCAGTCAACTGTCATAAACATTTACCCACCAAAACCTTCATAATCAAACTAAACAAAGGAACTTTATTTATCTGGCAAAATGGCCATTTTTTTTGGGCAATATAGTAGCTTTCACTCTCTGTCATCTATTTTAAATGGCAGATTTAAAAGGAAAAAAAATGAAATCATGCGATTCACTAACCCAGAAAACAGCTTTTAAGTAAATTACTTGGGGAAAGAAGCAATGCTTTTGTTACTTATGGTATTAGCATTGCCCTGCATACATATTGTAGCTGATGTTAATATTTATACCACAGTTAGATAATCTTCTATTAGCTAATTAAATTCAGTTGTGAACTTATTAACCAATATTTCCCTGACCATTTAGTTAAAGTATTTTGAATAACAGCCTATTAAATGTTAGCAGACTTTTCAATGTACTACAATTTGCAAAATTAAATTAATGTAGTATCTTGCATTTATACAGACACTCTCCTCACTAAGAACTCCTAATTCATTTTGAATACTTAAATTATAGCATAACCATAATAATTTCTCTTCAGAAGTAGTAATTCCTGCACAGACTTATTTTGTATGATACTGGGCATCCCTAATCCCTTTTGATGTGAGGGAAGAAATTGAAATCAAAGATTGCAAGAGTGCTCAGAACCTCCCAGGATTACTCTACAGATTCATTTTCAAATCCAGGCCTCACACTGAAGACAGCATTAGACTTCAAACTTTTTTTTTCATTGCCATGTTATGAAAAATGTTTTTAATTGACTTATTGTTATGTAGTTTATAGTTTATGCACATAGTTTATGCACTCCTGTAACACAGAACTGCCTAGGCTTTCTCAATTGCTATTTCATGCTTCTTCAGAGCTTCTTTTACTACTGAAAACGTACTAAGAAACTAGAAGATAACACTAAACCTCATTATACCAAAATTAAAGAGCCATACATGTTTTTACATCAATACATTTATATATATACACCTATCCATACACTCCACGTATATATACACACACACCTATGACTGATCACTTCTTTGTAAGCTTATCCCATCTCTTACTCCTTAAAGAAACCCTTGATTAAAGTTTAAACTTTCCTGCACCATTCCTATTTCACAATTAAATCATCTTTGACAATACTTCCATTGCTGTTACTCTACAGTTTCAAAAAAAAAAGGCATGTTCTTTAAATCCTGGTATTTACTTGTACATTCCACACAGAACTAGAAAGAATATATTTCAGTGAACAAAATGTTAGTACTTTAAAGACAACAGCAGCAGATTCAGTTTAGGGAAATCTTGTAATCTTTTTTCTATTGCATTGAATTCCGCATTTTTAACAATGCTTGAGACACGTTAAGACAAAAGCTTACAGTGAATTCTATTCAGCTGTTTACCAGAAATATCTAGTCACTGAAACAAAACTGAGCTGATCAGTATCTGAGTGAGTATAGTCTTAAGTTCTTGCATTCCTAGCAAGTTGATTTGTACAACTGTAATAAACAAACTGGGCAACCTGCTTTTCAATTTGGGGCTCAAGACATGGATTTAAGTTTGGTATGAATTGATGAAATACATAGCAAAATGACCAACAAGTTCTAAATTATTTAAACGGTTTTTCAGACAGTGAGGAAAAAATGGAGAAGCAAAAGTCAATGTCACATAAAAACGAAGTGACCACCACTGCATTCCTAAACACACAACTTCAAATACAAATGAGTCAAGCAGCCTGGCACTTTTGGCTGAAGAGAGATCATACAAGCATTTTAATGACATTTCATACAGTCCCTTTTGTGTTCATATTGCACAATGCACTTCAAACATGAAATTCATAGCAAAAATATCTGTTACAGGAAAACACAGCCTGTATTCCATCCTCAATGGAGTTCAAAGTACAAGGGAATGCAAGAATATTTCCATTTGTATCAGGAAGTCAAACCCTACTGATGATACATGAAAAGGCTCAGTTATTTATTTATTTATCACTCAGCAGAATTAGCCTTTCAATTCAAAAGATGTAACAAAAATCCAACAAATAAAACTAAGTATTCTCCTTCTCTCTTAGGAATTTATCTGAGTAAAACCTGTATTTGTAAGCCAGACACTTAAATGTAGGAAGTACTCAATTTGACAGCTGTCTGTATAAGCTCATACAGTGCATCAGTATACAGAAATATATTACTTTTTCTTTATCCAGAGTACAGGGCATAATTATAAGCAGATAGAATTTAAATGATATAAGAACTCCTAAGTTTGCCATATTAAGTTTTCAGAGGCTGATACTGCAAGCTCAACAGCAACCTTTTCATGGTACCGGCACTGTTTCATTCTGCATGCTTTATACATGAGAACATACGGACCAACAACCATAACACCCATACGCATGCACAAATTAAAATGAGTAACAAATGAATGTTCTATAACAATAGCAGAGTAGATAGAGAGGGATGGAACACCTCTCCTATGAGGAAACACTGAGAGCATCAGGGCTGTTCAGCCTAGAGAAAGGAAGGCTCCAGAGAGACCTTATTGTGGCCTTTTAGCACTTAGATGTGACTTGTAAGAAAGATAGGAACAAACTTTTTAGCAGGGTCTGTTGCAATAGGACAAGAGGTAATGGTTTTAAATTAGAAGAGGGTGGGTTCAGACTAGATATAAAGAGGAAATCTTTTACAATGAGGCTGGTAAAACACTGAAACAGGTTGCCAAGAGTGGCGGTAGACACCCCATCCCTGAAAACACTCAAGATCACGTTGGACAGAACTCTGAGCAACCTGATCCAGCTGATGATGTCCCTGCTTATTGTAGGGGGGTTGGACTAAATGACCTTCAAAGGTTCCCTTCAACTCAAACCTTTCTGTGATAAAAAAGAGAGATCATGGCATGAAAAGAAGCAGAAGGAATATTAAACTTTCCTTTTACCTAGCAATTACTGCCCACAAACATTGAAGTTGATTACTTCACTGAAGCCCTTTTATGTCCTGTTTGAACTGGTAGACATCCTTGGTCCCTCCCTGACAACATGTATGGCCAATCTGTACTTTCCTTAGTAAGATCTTAGCATGTTTTAATGTGTAGACCAGGTATTACAGCGTGGCACTAGTTTTGTATGTGATTACAAATTTTTAATTTTTTTACTTACACACACTCTGTCACAGGACAATCAAAACAAAGTATTAAACAAACCGTATCACCCCAGTGTCCCTACCACCCCAAAAAAGCACATTGCCTTACACTGAAACATCATATGAATAGGATATCAAGACAAAGTCATTCTTCACTTTCATCCTTGATAGGCCTGGGAGAAAGTTAAATTTCTGAAAGGTAAACAGACTTGATATGACCTTTCTACTGTGGGTCTCCTTATTTCTCTGAGGACTCTTCTACCTGAATTTATGTTTCCCCAGAATTCTTCCTAGCAGAAGGAAAATTAGGAGTTTTGTCTACTGTCTTCACTTTCTGGTAGGGAAGTGACCACCACTGCATTCCTAAACACACAACTTCAAATACAAATGAGTCAAGTGGCCTGGAACTTTTGGCTGAAGAGAGATCACACAATCATTTTAATGACATTTCATACAAGCTACTGTAATGATCTTTTTCTTATTGGTATTTAAGAGTGTCATTCCCTAGATTAGTGGGTTTTTTTCTTTAACTGAGAATCATCTGCTGTAGGATACTATATAACAATTTTACAACTATTTCCAGAGTCTCTAGTAAAAATCCATGAGACTGCATGGACCGAAATGAACAAAAAATAGGACTCTGATTATGCTCCTAGTTGTACGAGTTAGCTTTGAAAGTAACCTCAATATTATAAATAAATAAATAAATAAATACACTCAGTCTTCATCTTCTGTTTGCATCCCTTCTGTGCCACGCCAAGAAAGCATCCATGAGTGGACCATGTTAATCCCTGTACAAAAAAGATAGCAATAAAAATCCCTTCCACTTACTTGGTGTTAATTCTGGGTTTCCTTTTAAGTTCATCATCTTTGGAATTGAAGGCCCATATATGTCTGCATCAAGTAAACCAACTTCTTTTGTCTGTGTAAGGAACAAAAAAAGTAATTGTCGAAGTGTCTGTCTTCCTTTCGGTCTTAACAGCTGAACATAATTCAATACTGTTTAAAGAAATAAAAATAAGATCTGGGTTTGAGACATGAATTATCACTGTTTCCTTTCTCTCTAAACTGCAATTGAAGAATTAAATATAACAATGTCTACAAGTTGGGTCAGATGTCTTTACAAAAGCTAGATTATCCTTATAGAGAATCCTCACTTGCACAGTTTCTTACTTACAAGGCAGACCACAAGCATTACATGCAACGTTCTCTCTACTCCATGTACTTTATACAGAAATAACACCTTAATTTTTTAACAAGGTATTAAATTTTACTGTTAAAAAAATATGAGCTTTGTAAGTATATGCAAAGGAATGTAATTTAAATCATACTAGTAATTACAAAAATTGTGAGAAACCATAAACATTTTTTTATCTTCCATTTAAGTGACCAGAGCACACTTTTGCAGACATCTTGAAGTTACTGAAATGCAAGTCTCTGAAGCTATTTAAGCAGGCATAACATTTTAATTGAATACATTTACATAAAAGTATGCTAAAAATGGGTTTATTCAACTACATATGGTACATTATGAAATAAACTTTAAATAAAAATTATTTCAACTATGTAGTCTAGACTTACAAGATTCCTTTCTATAATTTTTATAGATATATATACATGTTTTGTGGAAATTAAACTAGTTTTCCTACAGATGGCAAGACACAGTACCAATTACTAACTTCTGCAAATTAAGTAGTAAAGAGCAAGCCCTTTACAGTGCTGAATGTCAAGTTCTCTAATATAGAAAGCTAACTGTATTCAAAATTTTGCAAAATTGCAAATAAGTATGTTTAAGAGCTTGTTTGAAAGGTTAAGGCAGCAAGAGGAGCTTTTCCAACAATACCAAATCAGACTTCCACTGTCAGTATTTCAAAATGTGTACTTCATTTTTTGGATGATGTTTTCCTGATTTGGTATCTCATATTAAGCCATTTTGTTATCACAGTTTTGATGGGAAAGATAGAAAGGTAAGTAAAAAAAAGAATTGCCATATTTGATCTACTATGTACCTTGAAAAGTAAGTTTTTACGACAAAAGTCAACTAAATTTGGCTTCAGTTATTCAATATACTTTTTATTAGCAAAACAGAGCAAAGCATATATAATTAAATGGATTATTTAATTTACTTTTTTTTAAACACTTTTTCTTTATAATGTCTTGTGAAAACTATGAGACAAAAGTTCAGGAGCAACAAATTATTCTCCTTCTTGCCTACTGTTGAAAGCTGCAATTTCAAAACATTGAGACCCATCTTTATGTTATGACTTTAAAGACATCGAAAACAGACTATTAGAGCTTCTTTGTTCTTGTACAAAATGCATATTTTAACAGATTAGAGAGATTCATGACTCAGTTCCTTTATCTGTGTCAGCAGCTAATCAAACCTATCAAAACATCATCTACAGGCTGTTCCCCCTAATTCCTTCCCAAATGAAACTACGTAATTGCTGAAAAACCTACACAGTGTTTTAAACCTAATGACATAATTCCCCCAAATTTTTTGAGGATTTTCCCCCTCATGGAAGGGTTGTGACTACTAACTGACTACAATGATCTCACAACTCACTAGAGTTTTATTTTCAGCCCAAACCAACTAAAAATTTAGGATTACCTAAATTAGTTAGAATGACTTTATGACCTCCTGGGCATAATCAGGTATTCACCACTACAGGCCATTTATTCCTAGGAGTCAGAAGCATTTTATCTACTGTATCTATATTATCCAATCTAAGGGTACAAAATTTCCTGAAATAAATAATATGTCCACACTGGAGAAAAACATCCTTCAGTTACCTGGAGGACTTTAAAATTCAGCTCCTACTTCAAACTACCAAGATGATCTTTGTTTGAAGCTAATAAAATAAACCTGACTGTTTTTCTAAAAAATTTACACACTTCTTCAAAAGTAAGAAAAGTGCCTGCTTCTGAGATGCACTGTTTTTGATCATGGATATGGGTCAATAAAATTGTCGTCTTCAAACAGAAGAATAATTAACAAATTCTCAAGTTTCTACCACTCATGTTAATGAAAGCACAAGTGTTCCTGTAAGCACGGTGCTTTCCACATGATTACATGGAGAAAGAAAATCTTTAAATCACTGGCAGAAGAATCTTTCAATCACTTAAGATAGCCTAAGGCAGTGGTTTTTTTCTTCACCAAGCCATTCAACGTGTTAGGTAAGAAGAGACCACACTGCCTAGAACTAGCAGCTTATACAGAAAGCATTGGCCCCATAAGCCATGGTTTTGAGTTTTGTTTCTCCTATCCCTGCTTTGGTAGTATGTAAACATCCCTAGAATACCAATAACCCTTCACTCAAGGTTTAATTATCTCAGAAAAATATTATGGCAGCTACCAAAAGATTTTTTAAGACGTGCACAGCACAGCCCAGATCATCTCTTCCAGCATTTACAATGTTTTAAATCCCCATGAGAAGAAATAATATGCACACACCTGACACCTGGAAGGTACCACACGATACTGTTAATCAGAATTACCAGATACTTCTCATACTGAGAGAAATATAATCCAGATGTATGAGTTAAAATAATTAAAAAATTAAATTACATTTTAATAAATTGGTTTTGCTCCCCATATAACCCATACCTCATATAAAATAGCACATCTTTCAAAGCACTGCTGTATTAAAACAAATCCTAGAAAGACATACACAACATCACAGAAGGTAAAAAAGAACATCTGGGCAGAAGGAATAGATTACAGGGGATCAAAAGCAGGACCAAGAGGCAACTTAGGAAAAAAGGAGGGGGAAGCTCTAAGATTCCTCTTATGTCCTCTGACATTACTGTCATATGCATTACTTCTCATACTGTTGGCTTTTTCGGGTGGTAAGAAATATGAGGCAGACACAGCAGTAGCAGGGAAAAAGGTATTTACCTTGGTTTTAATAGGATCCTAGAGGCAAAGCCCGTCACAGATGGAAATACAGCAGAAAGCACCCGGGCCCCCCACACATCCAAGCGCAGCGAGCCCAGAGCACGGCTCCACCCAGGCACAGGAACAGGCTGAGTCCCCAAGCACCCCCAGTATACATTTTTATGGACTTCACAAATTAGCATATCTATCTAAAATCCCCAATAAGAAATGTGATAGATTAAGTAATGGTCCCCCTACTCTAGTACCGCCCCCCCAAATGAAATTCCTGTCTAGTTTACAAAATATGTTCCAGAGAAAGAGGCCCATCAAGGTTGGAGCCTACAGCTCTAAGATATTGTAGAGCTGTTGACATTTTATTGCATATGTTTCATCTTCTCGCTTTGTAGGACCCCCAAACCAAGCTACATATCAGACTACAAGAATTATAGGTATGTGGGACTGGGGTACAAGGGATATGTGTAAAGGGTACAAGGAATTTGTGTGAAGGGTACAAGGAAAGAAAAAGGGGTTTAAAATGTATTAAGGGTATAAAAAAGGTTTTTAAAGGGTATAAAAAAGAGAAGACAAAAAACCATCAGGCATCAATACCAATGCTGAATCTTTTTTCTTAAGTAATACTAGTTACACAGACAGAAATGCAATGCTCAAAGCACACCCTAGTACACAGAAGTCCTCCTGCTACTAAGTGTTTTTCAGAGCACAGCACACCCCACTGCTACAGCCTCCCTCAGCACTCCAGCAGGAAAAGGATTCAGAAAATACAACTCCACCATCTTCTTATGGCTGTATTTTCTCCTTATAAATGTATTTCTCAACTGTGCTATTAAATAAACAGCATTCCATCTCTCCAGACGGCATAGCAATAACCAATTTCAAAACAGCTGTTCTCAAGTTAACATTTGCCCTCTTCTTTCCACCTGCCCAGCTCTGGAAGAAAGTTTGAATCAATCTTCAAGTTTACTACACTTAGGAAATACTTTCTAGAGACCTTATTTTTTGGTTTCCTACTGCAAGTTCTGCAGCTTAAATTCTCTAGATACAACTGACAATGTAACCATTCCCACATGATTTAATCATGTCACTGGCAGCTGCTTTGGAAAAATACACAAACTAACACATGCAGGATCATTGACCTCTTTATGCAGAGTAAGATTCTTATCAAAGTTCCATCAGGCAAAGACCATGAAAATAGAAATAAACATATTGTCAGCACATGAAAATACAAAAGTATTCTCTTGTCAGCAAAAACTATTCTTAAAAACTCACAAATGTTCACATTTATCTTCTTATCAATGGTTTTAAGGTTCCTGTTCCATAGGTAAACAGTCTCTAGCACAGGGTAACTACTGCTAGGATTTGGTTTTTCTGCAGTACTGGTACTGACTGTCATGGTCTCATCTGATCACTGGTGATCTCAAGAACACCAAAAAAAATTACAGAATAAAGAACTATATTACAGAGACCTATAACTCCTCTCGATCTTCTACTTTTACATGATTGACTAAGTAATTCTTTCTACTTCACTATCAATCTTCTCAGAAAAATATTAATTTGCCCATTAGACCTCTCTAAAGATTTCTGACACACATTCTGCATGAGGCATTATAAGTTATATAATCACTGCAGCTCTTAACCCAGTAAAAATACAGTGAAGTTTTCATTCCAATTTAGAAACTTGTCTCACCTACACTAAGAATCAAAAACTAGTTTTCAGTCACCAGGTACAGATTCTATATTTACGAGAAAACCAAATGCTGCGTCAATAGATAGAGAATATATTCTTGCATATACCCCTGACAGATGAGAATTCTACAGTTTCATTTTGTGCAGTGTACAAATTACAGGCATAGATAACCTCACTAAAAAGATCCTTTCCTTTACCTTCTCTGGCGAGATTCTCTACATAATTAAATTTCAGTTTAGTCCTTGAACCTGGCCCCTGCCTTGTGAGTAACAGAGACTTGGAAGACAGCTGTATTCCAAATTAATGATTTTCAAGCTCTGAAATTAGGTGTAATTCTTTTTGAGGAAAAAATTAAAATGAAGTTGTTGAGGGCCAAAGTCCTGGCAGAGAGAGGTCACATAAAAAAACCAGTAAATTTTGCCTCCTTTTCTTTTCCTTATGCAGATTAGAAAGTATTCAATTGCTATTATGTTTGTTCTCTTAGGAAGGCAAATATTACTGTACATAATCTTTGTCCAGGTGGAATAAGTTCATGCTAATGACAAAATGATCAGTATCTTTCCTCCTCTTAGTTATTTGAGGAGATATTTAAGAACTCTTTTGTCCCTCCCTACACTTTCTTTACGTAGGTTCCCTTTTCTATCTTTCAGGGAATATTAACTACAAAATCAGTTATATTTTCCAGTAACGAATTTTCAACCAAATACAACCAGTTCCATTAATGTATGACAAAGGACCCTTCCACACAAGTATGTGTGCAGCAAAGAATCTGGTGATATTAATTTCTTCCAAGTTGCCAAATGCTTTATTGGGGAACAGACCTGATTAAAGACTTCACGCCAACAGAGAGAAAAAAGGGAGGGGGGGAAAAAAAAAAAACCAGCTCACAAAAAGCTTCTATAAATAGCTGTTAATCAACATAGCCTATGTAACTGCTAAACATCCAGAGACTCTTTGACAGCATTAATTTTGTTTTTGCTCATATTTTCTGAGACTTTTTTTCCATACTTGGTAGGGCATATGTATCCCCACTGGATGCTAGTAGATAGTATTTTACTTTGAAGTAAACTCTGCAGACCACCAGAATTCCCTGGTGTTTAACCTGGGAGGGATAAAGGCACAGGTTAATAAGCTGTAATTGTTCTATACAATGAAGAATTTCCTACACTACAAGTGCTCCCAATATTCAGCAGCTGCAGTCCATTCCAAAGACAGAAATTCCAGTTTCGCTAAGTGAAGGTGCCAGTTATTTTAAAGGTGGTGCTCTTAATCCACCACCAGGACTCTCAGTTTACCCTTTTAATATCATTATAGACTTAAAGTTAATCCCAAACTGCAAACAGCAAGACATAGGACAAAAGGGAACTTTAAAATCAGGACAGGCTATGGATTCCTCATTTGACATACTGACACAATGAATAGCCATCCTTTAATCCTTAATTCTCTAACTCTTTCAGCAGCACACTATTTAAGTGCCTAGCTGTAAATTGGATTAAAGCCAAAAATATACCACTGCAGTTTGCATTTCTAGGCCAGAGTGAGGAAACTTGCTTTAAACACTCAGTCTGTTACTGGTTTAAAAAGCCCTTTTCTTTCATATGAAGTGTTTCCAATTTTCTGCCAGTCACAGAACTTCTCTGGCATTTCTTTTCCACACCAGTCTGCAGTAGCTCCTACTCAATGTTCTTAACAATCGCATACCAGTAATTCAACTTTGTTTGGCTTTTTTGCACATTATGTATCCTGTTGAAAAAACAAAACATTCAATACAGAATCATTTGAAAAATAAATTACCAAAACAGAAACCCCAACACTACCACATCTCTCTACAAGATGCCTCTCCACTTTCACAGCATGTCAAATTATCATAAATCATAAATGGTCCACCTTTCACATCAGTCTCTCTCGTATCTGCACTGGGCTTTCAATGACTTGAAGACTAAGGATTCAGGTATTTAACTCTACAGGCAATACTTTAAAATAAAACAATATAAACAAGGTAAATTTTCTTCAAAGTAAGCATATGGTTAGCTGATTTAAGTAAAACATTTTAGGAGGTCTACGTTTAAATGTATTTTTAATTTTGCTCATTTTTTACTTGAAAAACAGCAAAATTTTTAAAGCTTTATTCTCTCATTTTTTCAATTGATCTAGAAGCTAAGCTATCATTGCAAAATAGACTAGAACAATTCTAACTGCTATCTCCAGCTTTATTGAAACTTTTCAGTATTAAAAAAAAAGCATGAAGACCTACAGTGATTAAAGTCTTCAACAGAGTTAAGGATGCCTAGAAATCAAACCCAACAATTAGAAAAGCTGCATAGGAGGAAGACAAAGTTAAAACCTGCCTTCATGCTATGATCACTCAGTGAAGGAGCTCATTATTGTCTAAATTCTTCGAGATTTGTTTTCCCACATGGAATTCTGTCCTTACCAGCAAGAGATGTAAATACATTGTAAAGTCATCTACAAACGCAGCAGTCAGATATCCTGTGGACAAACACTTTAATTACACGAGCCAAACACTAAAAAAAAAAAAAAAGGTAGAATGGAAAAGAGGTAAGCTGGGTGGCTTTTGAATAGTTTCAAAATGCGTGGATTTTGATTAAGTACACGGTTTGCAGAGATTAAAATTAATTTTATTATCAGTGTCCGAACCCAGCGCCGTTCTCCCCGCCGAGCGCCCCGTCGCCGCTGCCGCGCGCCCCCTGCCGGCCGCAGTGCCCGCGTTGCTCGGCAACCAGGGGCTCGCTAGGGGAAACGGGCCACTCCCCGGGATAAAAATCACCCTCGATGCATTGCAAATTCTGGGCCCGGTCTGCATGACCCGGTAACCCCCTGGCGCAGAGCTAGGCTAGAATAGTGAAAACTGCTGCCTTTTATCACCTGCCCCCGCTATGCAAGCAGAAGCCACTTGCTTATACTTACACGCTAACTTCGTCCATATGGTTTTGCTTCTTGCTCCTCTGACTTTCACAACAGAAAAAACATTTCATCCTATAGCGAAAATGCAAATCTTCCCAATCGAAAAGGCGAGCCAAAAGAAATCTGACTGGGGAGCTTGCCTCATAGTGACAGCACAAGTATGCAGCCTCCCAACTGGATTTGTGCCATCCTTAGTCATGCACAGCTGGTGTTTGCTCACTAAAATACTCTGTTCACAAACAAGCAATCCCTACCCTATTATTGCTGCCATCTATTAATTCAACTTGTTTCTACTATAATAAATTGTCTCTGGCCAGGCAGCTTTCATAAATAGTCATTCCAGTCTGAATATGAATTGTCCTGGCTGGCACAAAACCCAAAAATTCTTCCCAAGTGCTCCTAGGGGAGCACAACTGACTGCTGGTACATCAAAAGAATAAAAAGAATCAGCTGTCAAACTAAGCAAGCAATTAACAATAGGACACAAGGGTAAAACTTTAAGTTATTTCTTAACACAAAGAAAACACTGTACAAATTTACAGGCCTTGGTACAGGCCCAAGAGCTTATATATTTCTTAACTAATCCATCTACAACAGGTAACCGAGAGTACCAAAAAAACTAATATTCTAGGAAGGGATAAGAGGCTGCCCAGCTTATTTTCCCTCGCTTTGAATCAAAAAACAAACCCAAAGGAAAAAAAACCTCCCAAAAAAGCCTACTCTGTCTTGGACACGGTATCTAGGCATCTAAATGAAATCTTATCTTGAATTATTTACTCTGTAACCTTGAGGTAAAAATACGCCAAACAGACTGAGCACCAGCATGCAAGACTTTGAAGTCTTCTTAGACTTCTCAGACCACCAGTTCTAATCCTGGCTCTGCCAACAACACTGTGTGCCCATAACAATGTCCAAGGCTCTGTTGATGCCTTAGTATTTCAGACAATCACTACAATAACTGAAAAAGCTTCCATATTTTAAAAAAATTTAAAATATATATATTGGTAGAAACAGTGGGGGTCCAGTTTTGTTTTTTAACTACAGAAAGTCGATTTTTAAAAGATAGATGTTTTCTTTTACCAAGAGGACAAAAAATCCTTTATGCTTTGACTGTTAATCTTCTATCTTATGATACACCAAACAATAATAAGATATCACAGCTGTTATTAAAAGCAGCAAAAATCCACTCTAATCTAATCTCCTCTGAGAGGAGTGCATCTTTCACAGATCTCACTCACCAGAAAACAGTTGTCAATAGTCTGTAACCTGTTTCATCTCAGAAAAAGAACACTCGAGTTACAAGCACAGAACTTGCAACACAAACAGACTAATGAAGGAAGAACAGACCTTTATAGTCATGGTGACCTATTTTCCTCCAAAAGTCCTTTCCTTCCCTCTTTAAGCAACACATCAAGTTCAAGATCGGTTTCTATAAATCTGTATTTTGTTTATAAGAGACATAAGGACTGTTAATGAAGTTGCAGGGGTCTCCTGAAGCTCTGATCTACTAACAATCATTACTGCTTCTTCTAAAATAGATGAATTTACAATAGCAATGAAGGGAACAAAAACCATGACAAGGTGAGGCACAGTCTGTAGTTACTAAATGTAACATAAAGGCATGCACTGCTGCATATTTGAGGATAAAGAAATTCACTGTAAAATTCAGCAGGAGACACCAACAGACCCTGAAAAACTATCTCCTTATTTACTTCATTCACCATTACAAAACTGAACATTGCAATGATGTCTAGAATTCAGAGTACTGGACAGTCCCAGACTGGAACAAGGTCACAGAGATTCTCATTTCAAAACCTTGACTCACAAAAGTAGTGAACTGAAATCAATGTGAGTACACAAATGAACAAACCAGCAACTTCAAGCCCAAAGGTTAAACATTAACATGATGCATACCATCATTATCATAAGGAAAATAAATCACAAATGAAAAAGTATATTACTGCATGAGCAAACAAGAGAGTTGCTTATTTAATCCACCTTAATGTCATACTTTCTAACTACATCAATGCGTAATTTCACCACGGCAACAGCTTGCTAACTTGTGACCACCCGTTCACACAATTCACAGCTGTTTCATCAATTTCAGCCGCTCTTCACTGATTATCATCTACCAGATGCTGGCCTCCAACTTCACACCACCACATAATTGTAACAACAAAACTCCTAACAAAGGGCATAAACCCAAAACTTGTGTATGTCAGAATTACTAAGAGATGTTTTATCTAAACATAATTTTTAAATGCATAAAACTGCATGTTCAAGAAGTATCAGACACCATCTTAAAAACACAAAGCTGGTACAGAAAGTTATGTGCAATCGGTTGACATGGTTGCCTTGGAGATACTCAATGACCATCCCACAAAACAGATCACATTGCACACTGATATTTGTTTTGCAAAAGTATTAGAGCAAATGCCATGTTTTAAAGTTAATTAGAAGGAACCATTCAAGCAGTTTTGCTTTTCAAGATGACAGATTTTTCTCTGAGATCCAATTATTCCAACAGCCTATTTAAAACACAGAATTAAAAACTGTGAAATAACAAGATCAGATGCCATCACAAACTGTATGTATTTCATGTAACAGCTTTAAACACTCTTCTTATTAAGTGTGACTGAGTTTATGGAAATTTTTTCTAATCTTTTACAAAATTCCTACAGGAAGCTTGCAGATTGCAAGTAGTCCTCGCTCCCTCTACCTGTTGTTTTTTGGTTTACTTGTCTTTTACAACGAGAAAAAGATGCTACATTTGCCTGATTAAAGTATTTGAGGATACTTCGTATTTAATGTTTTATGAATACAAAGCCTGCATTATACACCCACCCATGCAAAAGAAGGTTTGCTTCAGAGTTTACCTGTGTGGCAATAAATGTGCACAATGGAACTACTCCCAGTCTATAGCAGCAGGTAGATATAAGGAACACCTGTGGTTTTCACCCTTGAATGGTTCCCACCATCTATTTATAGTCCAGGTAACAGCTTGAGTAAGACCAAACTGTGAAAAAACTCAAAAAATTGTATCTCCAAGCTTTAGGGAAGATACATAGTTTTGGGCTTTTTTTTCCTCAGCTGTTTATATATAAAGTATTTCTACACATAATTTCTCCTGAAACAGTAAATCTGTGGAGCTATAAAAAATGTTTTGGACACTATTCAGCACTAACTCCTATATTTTTCAAGTCAGTGTTCTGAAGTGATAGAATTAATTATTTATTAATTGTTTCCAACCTGCAGAAGCATCCTTTATGACATCTACACATCCTTGCAAAATTGCAGTTCAACTCCGTGACATACTAGAAAAAGGACAGAGCCAAATCCAGAAGTAGGATGAGATCTACTGTGTTATTTAAGGTACTGATAAAATATAAACAAATTGACAGAAACGAAAAAAAAAAAAAAAAAAAAAAAAAAAAAAAAAAAAAAAAAAAAAAAAAAACAAACAACAACAACAAAACCAACCAAACCAAAAACTTAACTAAGTAAAAAAAATGAAATACATTACGCGTATGCGACCGCCTCAGCACTAACCATGTTATTTACGACACACATTTCACCTTAAGGCTGATAATTAAATGTTCACCTACCGAATCATTTGCAGCTAGGGCGAGGGCTATATTTACTGCAAGAAAGAAGAGGGAAAAACAAAAATATTAAGTGCAGGAAAACTTAATTCCTAAATATTGAGAATGTTATCATTGCTAACAAGAGAAAATATTAATACATCACACTTAATTTAGTATCTTGGTTCTCAGCTTCTTGCATCTCTACAATATTTGCAGTTTAAGTGGCAGCAGCACCTACATTTCAGTCCACATTTGTTAACAAGCAAACAAACTCAAGGTAATCTGTAAAAACCTGCACATTCTCAGCTTCTAGAGGACACTGCAAAATAAAAATACAGTCTCAGTATTTTGCCAAAGCATAATATTAAGAAAAACTTTTGGAAGTACCCACTTTTTAAAGTAGACATCTTACTATAAAACTAATTAACCCTGCCTTCAGTAACCTTCACCACACTCTCTAGTGAACTTGCATAAAACTAAATATTAGGTATTGAAATAAACAAAAAGATTATCATATCCCTTTTTTTGATTTCTTGTGATATATTGAACAGAGATGTTTCTGTAAGAAGGTGCAATGCATGCTTCCCACTTAATTTTTATGTCAGAAAATGAAATCACGTCTACCTGAAAGCATCTGTAACGAAAAAAAACAGACAAAAAAAGATGAAGCAACTAAAAAGACCATTTGTTTACAGCTTTTACATTTCCATCAATACTTAACTCTCATAACTAAATAGCATGTGCAAATGGTATCTTTAATGGCTCTCGAGCTTCAATTACGTTGGGAATCCTCCCAGAAGCTTCACTATAAACAAATAATAATTTTTATAATCCAAGAAGTTCCATGTTTTAGAAAAATAAAAAACATGGGAAAAAAACCAACACACAATCCTTTCTTGAGTTACATCTTTTGTTTCCCTTACATATTGCTGTTATGTCCACAGAGTCTTTCAAGAAAGGTAAGCTGCAGCTTTGTTCTGCTGGAAGAGTACGAAAGTTCTGAGCCAGATGCCTATCTTGAAGACCTTAACACCAAGAAAGCTAAGTTCCTTCAAACAAACCAGTCAGGGGGATTAACAAGTACAACTGTACAGCTTTCTCAGAGAGGCACACAGCCTCTCTACTCCTAAGCTAACAAAGCACATAGATTTTATTTTTTTTTTCAATTTTCTATTTAAGCAGATACTCAATTAACTATTCCCCAAAACAATCACAGGAGAATCCATCTTCTGAAACCTGGAGATCAATATACAAATGACAGATACAGAGAAAAAACAAGGAAACCAATTATAAACATAAAAAGAAAAAAAAAAATAAAATCAACTGCAACTCTTGTCTCAGGAAGGGAGACACACTTTCTTAAAATCACTTTACACATCTCTCTTCTTAAAGAGTTTCATGTGTGAAAATGAAAGTATGATCCACAATGCTTCTTCAATAAGGTATATTTGACTACTGAAGGGAAAGAAGGGAGACAGTGGGAACAATATAACAGGTTTAAACCTCAGGTTTACAAAAACAACCAAACAAACCCCAAACTTTAGACAGATGGCATAAATACAGAAGAATGCTGTTGAAAAACAGAAACTTCACAAGAAAGTGACAGGAAACACAGCAAGTAAACAAACCAACACTTACATTAGACAAATACAAACAACAAAAAACAATCAAAATATTTAAAAATGCATTGAAAACTATTTTTCCTGTAACATAATTTCTTCTAATCATTGACTAAATTGATTTCAGAAGACCAAAAAGCACTGGAAGCAGCAGAGAATACAACATGAAAGCCATATACAATAAACAGAAAGAGTTATTCAACAGGTGAAAGAAAGATCCTGGCAAACTTGACCAGAATGCAGATCCTCTTTTCCTGAAATGGAGATCCAGAGCAATTGAAACATAACTACAATGGAAAAAACAAAAACAAGAGTCCTGACAGGCCTTCTGACATACACACAGCAAGACCGATGATATTTTCTGTGGTGCTTTAGGAATCAGAAGTGCTTACTAGTTCCCTTTCTTTTCAATTCCTGCTCTCAAAATGCGTCAGTAGAATTGTCACCAAACATATTCCCCACAAATCTCAAGTAAGAAAAATATAATTTTAAGTACATAATTCAGTAATGAAGCCATGCAGTATTTTTGTTTATACAAGTTATCTGAAATTCAATTGTTCATCTGAACCATGAAATTCATTCTCATTATAATAAACAAGAATATGGATTTCCTTCTCAATATTATGAATTAAAACATTCATTAAAAAAGGCTATCCAATACAGATATATTTGAATGGTTCATTTACATTTTTTAATGCATGATTTTATTTTTTTAATGCACAGGAATGAACTCTCCACTCTCAGTATTATTTATACACATGTTACATTTTATGCAGAAATTACACACAGATGCCAGTTACAAGAACTTAATTTCTGATACTTGTTTCAGACATGAGAAGAATAATCTGAATTTACTTTTACTTTTCCAATTATGTTCATGTTGTAAATAGGCGATTGATGAACAAGTATTTGGTATTTTTAGTAACCTGCAACAATGAGCCTATGTATTATAATGATATACCTTTTGATGGTTAAGAAATGCCAAGTTTTAAATGTTTTGCGTGTCTTTTTACAGGTATGTGTATCCTATGTATAGGACAGTAGATAGAAAAAAATTCCTTTTTTTAAGTACAATTACTTTTAGTACAGATATCATGTTAGTCAGTTCTACAATTTATTAGACATCCAGTTAGTTTCAAGTATGGCTGAAATACAAACAACAAAATGATAAATTAAGAGCTATATCCATGTGTTATTTACAACACATGAAGATCAACAGTAGACATCCTTCAACTAAAGGATGACTCTTCTCCAGTCTAAATGCTAGGCAAGAGATCTTTAAAAAAATTTTTAACACTTTACAGAGATCTTTTCAAATAAGTTTACTTTCAGTGTCACAGAATCACAGAATGATTTGGGCTGGAAAGCACCTTAAGGATGACACAGCTCCAAACCCCTGCCATGGACAGGGACACCTTCCACAAGACAAGGTTGAACAAAACCCCATCCAACCTGGCCTCGAACATTTCCAGGGATGGGACAACCACCACTTGTATGGGCAACCTGTTCCAGTGCTTCACCATCCTCACAGTACAGAATTACTTCCTAACATCTATATCTCTCCACTTCCAGTTTAGAACTATCCACCCTTGGCCTATTACTATCTGCCCACGTAAAAAGTCATGTTCTTCTCCTTTTTCTAAGCCCCTTTTAAGTACTGGAAGGTGGTCTAAGAGTCTCCCTGGAGCCTTCTCTTTTCCAGGCTAAACAATCCCAACTCTCTGAGTCTGTCTTCACAGGAGAGATGCTCCAGCCCTCTCATCATCTTTGTGGCACTTGTTGGACCCTCTCTAACAGGTTCTACTTATGCTGGGAAACCCAGTCCTGGATGCCATATGATGATCCAGCCAATTCCTAATCTGCTAAGTGGTCCATCCATCAACTCCCTGTTTCTCCAGTTCAGAGACAAAGATGTTATGCAGGACAGTGCCAAATGCTTTGCAGAAGTCCAGATACATGACACCAGTCACTCTTCCCTCATCCACCACATCTCTAAGAAAGCCAACTCATTTGTTGGCACAACAAATACTTTTCCATTCTGCCATCTGTTTAAGTTCAAGTAAATTTCTGCAGTACCGGTAACCCACATACTATCCCATTTTACCATCTAGGAATGGCACAGTTAGAGCAAAAATAATACAAAACCTAATGGCGGAGTTGAGAGAAGAGTTCAAGGTATTTCACAAGGCTCTGATCAATTTGTGTGATTTATAAGTGCTGTTTCACTTTTTGTTTATGAAACACCTACACAAGTAGTTGAGAAAATTGAACAGAGTCCTGATCTTGAAACTTTCTAAATATTAGCATCCTCTACAGAGCACATGACTATGCTGACATAGCACAGAAAGGCACTGTATATGCACACCTAAGCTGCTAGGGAAGGAGGAACAGTGTCACTGCACTGGTATATGATCCCCTTCACCTCAGCCTACATCACATCTTAAGATGTCCTGATATCTCAGGACAGCACTGCACCATTACAAAGGTATTATTTCAAAGCTGTCTGCTCAATTCACACTTAAGTTAAAGCCAAGACTTCTGTACTCAAGTAGATTCTCAATGGCTGCAACGGGACTTGACAGAGGTGAAGGGTAGTGCCAGCGGAACCCAATTACAAGGTAACAACACAAGCACCTAAGTATTCAATACAAAGTACTATAAAGTGTGCAAACTAAAGTATATAAAAAAAAAGAAATCATACCTGCTGTTGCCGATTTTCCAACCCCTCCTTTGCCAGAAGCCACAACCACCACCTGCTTAACTCCTTCTATGGACTTCTGCTTTGGCAGCCCGCGTGACCGGATCCGAGCATATTTGTCCCTCAGAGCCTCATCCCCAGAGCTTGAGGACTAATAAAACCAAAAAGCAAGTGAATGTATATGCACCAGCCTGCAGTTTTCGCAGAGAACACTGACAGGAAGGAACCCACCTGCACACTGAGAAATTTTCACTACTTGGCTAAAAGAACATTCTGCAAAGGGGCTCTCCAACAGGAGCCTGCTTCAAAGGCAGGCAGGGACTGGGCCTACTTTAAAATAACCCCAGTCACACTGTCTTTTGACAAACACTTAAATATGACTGATCTTAACAGTTAGATGGAAAAAAAGGGGGAAAAAATTGTGTTGAAATAAACCAAAACACTGCTTTAAAAGTCGGAAGCTTTAAGAAACAGACTGGACCTGGCGGTCCTTTCAGTACAGCTGTTTCAGGCACAACAAAAACGGCAAACAGCGAAGGAGCAGGAAGCCGAGGTGCTGAGGGACCGCATATGTGCGGGTGCGCTGGAGAGCGCCCCGCTCCGCTGCTCGTGCAGCAGAACAGCCACAGGCGGGGCCCCGCTACTGGACGGACGAAGCAGCGGAGCGGAGCATCCCCGCAGGCAGCATCCCACCCGCTCCCGGCTGCACAATCCTACCGCCACAGGCGGCGAGCGGCGAACGCTGCTCCCACCTTGTTCACGCGAGTCCGGGTAAAAAGAGGGCAGAGCGCATCCATCTTCCGGACCGGTCCCCGCCGCCAACGTCGGCAGCGACAGCATCCCCTCCCGCAGGGACGTTGCTGCTGAACCGGCTGCCACAGGACACGGCCCGCCAGGGCACCCGCGCAGGACTGATCTTACCGCCTGCCGCCTCCACGGTGCGCCCGCAAGCACAGAG
>VZRN01002985.1:101072-140854 GCA_013397935.1 Dasyornis broadbenti
CGCTGAGATGGCGCCGTGTGGCCGCGCCTCGGCCCGCCCCCCGCTATGCGTCGCATCGCGCCCGCCCGCTGCCCCGCCGCGGGGCTGGCGCTGGGTGGGCCTGGCAGCCCCGGGCAGAGCGCGCAGCTTGACGAGAGCCGAGTATGTGGTGCTGGGAGCTGCTGTGGCTCCGGAGCTGCGGGGAAGCCACCCGCGCCCTTCCGCCGAGCGCGCCGAGCGGTGGCACTGGGAAGCATCAGCACGGAAAGCAGATCCCTGCCGCTGTCTGTAAGGAAATGGGCCGAGGGATCAACACCGGGTGACCGCACGCATTGCAAACTGCTTCGGGCTTATTCCTCATAGTGCTGTAATTGTCCCCACAGAGGATCGTTTTGGCGCTCTCTGCAGTGCTCCTTCGGCTCGTTGGTGCCTTCTGTATTCTCATCTTGGCCCGCAAAATGATTGGCCAAGATGATTGACCGCTTGGTCCCGTCTTGGTTCGTGTCCTCTACAAATGTAATAAATATATCCTATTTCCTCCTTTGGATCATTAGGTAGAAGAACAAAGAGACCTGTAGCCGAGACAGATTCCACCTGTTTGGGGGTTTTTTTGTTTATTTTGATTTGGATTTTTTGGTTGGTTGCAGGTTTTTAATAATACTAAAGCTCAGAATCACAGAATTAGTCAAGTTGGAAGGCCACCACCGTGGATCAAGTGGTCCAATTTCCCTGATCAAGCAGGGTCATCCTAGAGCACATGGCACAAGATTGCATCCAGATGGTTCTTAAGTATTCCTAGTGAGGGAGACTCCACAGCCTCTCTGGGCAAGCTGTTCCAGTGCTCAGTGACCTGCACAATAAAGTTCTTCCTTATATTCAGGCGGAATTTCCTATGCATCAGTTTCTGCCCATTGCCTCTTGTCCTACTGTTTGACACCGACCATTGTTCTGGTGAAAGTTTTGGTTTTCCATCCAGTTTACCCTCACTCAGTAAAAGTTCATCAAAACTACATTTCTGTTCCTTATGCCATGTGAGATTTGCTTAAAGCTTTAAGACTGACGTCATCTAACGCGTCTCTCCCACTTACAAGGCTTGTAACCATGTTGTAGAAGGAAATTAGATTGGTTTGACATGATCTGCCCTTACAATTCCATGAATAGTCCTTATCCAGCTATGTGGTATTACAGAAATAATTCAAATCTTAGCAGTTTCAGGTCATCAGTTTGCAAATATAAAATACAATGTAGACAGTGTCTTTTGTTGGTATCTGTTGTAATATGTAATAGATCAGAGGATTTTACTTCAGTTTAAAGTCTTATTATGATAAACGTTTCCTTTCCTTCCCACTGAGCAGAATTTTAACCATTTAAATGTTACTTTTTAAATTATATTATTAAAAGCTCTAATCAAGCATTCTGCTAAACCCCACCATTTCCAAAGGCATATTCCAGTGCTCAGCTACAACACATAAATTATAATGCTAAAAGTATTTTTTTCCTATCCTTGAGTGATTCTCATTCAACCTACATTTTTGATGTACCCACATGAGCATATTTTGCATAATTAACACAGGCACCTGAGGAGGTCAAATCATTTACCAGTAATTTACCCTACTGTCAAACCAAACTGGAAAATACTACTGAAACTAATAAGCCACTTCATTTTGAAACTGTGATATAGATGTGCCTCCAGGGTTTTGTTTTTCACTGCCTCTGGAAACCGTGTTACCTTTTGCATTGCAGGAAACGTGCATAATTGTTATTTCTACCTTGAGCAGTTGGAGGCAGTGTTAGAGTATAAAATACTGTGCATCTCATGGCAATGGAATCGTTACTGTGGGATCAGGGGTAGGCACACACTTGAGATATGCATCACTTCAAAGACTTCACAAAGAAAAAAACTTGGCGAAAACATCTGATACGCTTCTTCATTTTGAGAATAGTCCTAACACTGACGAGAATAATACTCAAATGTTTTTGTGGGGTTTTATAAAGCTAATCTAGCACAAACTAAATTGAGCTAACAATCCTCAACATTTCTAGTTTTAATAATTTCTTTTAGCACTGGTTTGTTAACTACCCTATTAGTAGGGTAGCTAACATGGCAGTAGGTTGTATTGAATGGGAATGTGAAGAGTAGTATTTGGCCATTAGAAAGAGAATCAATTTGCTCAGCAAAACAGCAGACACTTTCAAAATGTCTTGAATTTAGTGGAATACACTGCAGTTTGAGTAGTGTTTCACCATCTCTGCTAATTGTGAAGACAGTTTTATGGATTGTACACTTCTCATAATTGCTCTTGATTTCCTATTTAAATATTTGAAAATATTGTTCTGTGTTGTTTGCCTGATATATTATTGCAGTCCACATACAGTGTTAAAATATGAGTCTAGGAAAATGCAACCAAAAATTAACAAAATTTTTACTGCCAGACTTGAGTCTTGATGGAAACTACAGGTAATCTCTGCATCTTTCAGAAAATTCTACTTTGGACTTTTCAGAAGTTCATCAAAATGAAAGAAACAATATTTAATTTTAATGCAAATTGATAATGTTTTCTCTAAGTAAATGTAGGAAAATGTTTCATAGACTCTAAATTACTATTCAGGACTGAACAATAACATGATAAAAATAGAACTGATTTTTGCCTGAAATTAGATTCTTTTGTGTTTATATTTTCTCTCTACCCAAAATCAACTAAGGGTATCCACATATAGCTGTCACCAAGCCTGCAGGAAAAATTAAAACCCTCCAACAACATTTTTAATGTCAAGAGAGTCAAGGCCATTACTTTATTTTCTGGCCAGGATGTGCTACAGAAATCACCTCATCCACTCATAGCCTGGGTGTGCAGAGAGAATCATTCCACAACACATATGTGTATCTTTACAAGATTTCCCCCCAAACTTTATAAAGTCAAAACCCATAGAAAGGTATTGGGTTAGTCTTCATTGGTTCCAAGTTGAGCAACCCCCAGTATTCACTTTCCCATTGGATCCGAATCTCCTCACCTCCAATGTTAATTAGATCTTCTTTCTTACTCCTTTCTTTCCAGACCAGGTGTCTCCGACTAGCCAGGGGTGTTGTTTGGAGTCGGTGGTCTGTTAATGACCGTCTGTCATTTCTTGTTATTTCTTGTGTATCCTCTGTGCTACTCCCAGTTTGCCGAGATGCTAAGCTCATCAGGCCTCATCTAGAGGAACAATGTCCTGGAAAGAAGCTTCACTTCCCTTCCCCCGGCACAAAGGTGAACAAACCTGGCTAAAGTTATATAAAAAATTTTTAAACTGGTGTATTTTCCAACATAGCTAGGAAAGGCTTCTTGACAAAATTACTCCAAATTTTAAAAATTAAATAACACTTGAAAAATTACTTGGTAGATAATTAGGTTGGTTTTTGTGCAATAGAATGTAAGTAGCTAAAAAGAGAAAGGGTATCTATTCTCATTTCTAGGTGTCTTCATAGTACTACATTAATAATACAGTAACTGCAAACTCTTCCTCATTTGAGCCATCTATTTCAGTCACAATTTAAACTAGAAATTATATTAAAGAATGGGAAAAGAAAGATTCTTCACAACCGAGGAGTCATTTTAGCTTCATGACCAGGCCTGCAATCTTTGGCCACAGAGGTATACCATTGCATACCAGGGAGTGTGTGTGTGTGGAATGGAAGTCTCCAATTCTGGGGTTTTTTTCCTATGGCTGGTTGGCCAGCCCTGGCACCTTTAATATAAATAAGGTTAAAATTATGCTTTCTATCTTTTTTTGTCAAGTGGCGATAATTACTTGGTTCAGGGCTCTGCCCTGGCTAATGAGCTTTGGGCTCCTAACGTTACCTCTTGGCGCAGGCCTTGCACTGTGTCTCAGGGTAGCTGCCACCTCCTCCCTTTGGCAGCTCTGACGCGATGCTAAAGCTGCTCTCATGCTCTTGCCAAACCAGCATTCTCCTGTGGGGCTGACAAACTATATCAGGCTGCAAAATAATCCAAGACAAAATACCTGCCAGTGTGAGGTTTTTGTTTTATCTTTGCTATGCTCCCTATGGAAGTTAAAGCAAGGTTGCTTTACTTAATGCTGAGACACTGATGTGGTCCTACACAGACCAGCGTCAGCTTGGCAGAGCTCATGCACAGGGACATAGTGTCATACATGAGGGTAACAGGCTCCAGATATATCAATAAGGCACATCTCAAAAATGTGTAAATAGGGAATTTCAGGTGTTAGAGGAAAAAACAACTGTAGGTGTGTATGAGGAGAGCCCTTCTGTGTCACAGTATTACCTCTCTGTCATTCACTGGAATTTCTCTTCTAGTCCTTTTTCCTGCTAGACCAAGGTCAACCTCACTGATATGGAGGCAGTTATACCCAATTGTTGCAAAGTAAATGTGGCTCAAGGGATTTTAAGATTCTGATTTCAAATATACATACAAACCAAGGCAGATTTACCTGAGTTTTCATATAGAATATTACCTTGTTTAAGAAGAAATCTCTGTTTATTATATATGGCAGTACTTGAAAATGCAACACCTTTAATAAGCACAAAGAAAACACAAAAGAAACAGCAATGATTTATTAATTTGTCTTTATCATGTGTATTAGTATTTCCAATAAATATAAGACCACATAAGTAGCTTCATCTGATGTGAATGCTTTGCCAAACCTTAAACCAAGAAAGAAATTGTTTGCTTTTGTTCAGTTTCACTAAATGAGGAAGACGGTATGGAAGAATTGAGACCAATTTAGTTTGTATATTGCTTTCCTGTGGGATTTTAATCAGTGCAGTCCTTCACAGCCAAGAAGAGATGAAAACCTTATTTAAATTGTCACTAGACTCTTCTTAAGTCAGTCATCAAGTTCTTCATGTTAACATTGCTTTCTATAGTAACAGTCACATCACAGTGAAGATGCAGCTTATATTACAGCAATTTTTCCAACCTTAAGGAAGTGGTGCAGCAAATGAAAGGATTTATTTTGTTGAATATGCCTTTCTGTAATAAAGCCACAGAATTTTTCTTAGGTACCTTACATATATAGGCATTCCTTGCATGAAAGGAATTCACATAAATTAACAGTATTTCCATACCTGAAAAGAAAAACAAAGGTTTTGAAAATATTCCTAATCTTTGCCATATATTTTACAAACACTGAAGGAAGACTGCCATTTTCTTTCTTTTCTTCTTTCCTATCTTTTTTTTTTTTTCAGTAATGGAGATAAATTGCAATGATGAGAGTCTCAGGGGCAGAAAGAATCCTGTTGTTTTATACAGTGTATAAATACAGAATAAAAAAGATGGCATGTCATAAAAGCTTCAATAAACCATTTTACACCACTGATCTGAATCACAGTGACATTCACAGTTTCAGTTTCTGAAATTATTTTAGTTCTGCTCTTCATTCATTTTTCTCAATAACAAGCTTATTTTACAGTTTTACAGGAAGCATTTTTGGTAGCATCAGAACCCCGAGCCCAAACTAGTTCTATGTAGCAAATTAATTTTATTTGATCAATGATGCTGATTAAAACATTACATCCGATTGTACTGAGTTTGGTGTTTAGTAATTATTTTTAAAATCTGGTTAATGTTCTAAACAAGTTCAGTTTTGCTCCATAGCCATTCAATACTTGTAAGTCCCTGCAGTAGCAGTGCCAGGTATTTCAGAAGAAATCAATAAACTTTGGGTGTGTATGAACCACTTACACAATTGTGACAACCTTACATAATTACACCAACCTGCTCCAGAAGTTAGTGTGCAAGAACCAATCTCAGCCGAAAATAAATGTGATCCAAGAACACCTTGTGTCAGTGCACTCTGTATGAAGCACTGTCATGTAGAACTGTGAGGTGCTCTGTCACTGTGAAGAGATAATCAAAGCACTGATTCTTGGAACACAGTCCTCCGGTCAATCCTCAGCTGTGAAAGTAAGTCTTCAAGGTTTTACACTAAGCCAGAGGTTCTTAACTGGTTCTTAAACGCTGAACCAGGAACAGAATTTTTTTCTTAGTAAGTCCTGGCCAAAACTACATCAGGATGTAAAGATGAGTTGCAGTGGCCAAGAATATTTCCTGTTATGGATTCTTAGTACAGATGTAGCCTGGAAGTTCACCTGAAATTGAGCTGAGTCATTCTCCAAGCTCCAGAGTGCATTAGATTTATGTTTTCTGTAACAGGAGCTAAAATTTGTCATACTTGTGGGCATCAAAATGAATTTTTTAATCTGGATGTGGTCCTCACTCAGACTGTTACTGTGAAGACATGATTATTTTTTGTCCTATCAGCAAGAGAGTATCCAAGGAAAGATTAAATATCTGTAATTGATATTAAAATATCCCAAGTTGCAGAGTAATTGTTTTATCCTGTTAATCATAAAAATAAAAGCCTCCAGCAGTTCAAAGAATTATCTGTGAAATAAAAAGCTCTTTAAGAAAAGTTACACCAAATACTATTTTTCTATTCTTTTATAACATCAAATATTGAAGATAAAGTGTTTCACTTCTACTCTGTAGCAACAACTTAGCATCTTTTGTACAAGAAAGAAACTGTGACTCTTTGGCAACTTAAAAAAGCCATGAACCAATCAAAGATTATGTGAAAAATCTTATCATTGCAGTGCCTCTGAGGTATCTAATAATACACTAGGAGTATCATCCTAAATGAGTTCAGAAATATGCATTTAAAAATCCTGTGCTTTGAGAAAGTGTGAAAATTAAAAAACAATTTTTGACACTGCTCTTTGAAACATGTTTATCTGCACTGGAAGTCATTGCAGGAAGCCTCATTATTTCTTGACATGTTTATTATCTTATTTGACTCCATGAATATTCATTAAAATTTATAATCTTTTATTATTTAGCTCACTGTACTAAACATTTGCTTCTTCCTCCCAAGATCACCATCTATTTCTGTGGATTAAAATAATGAAAGGATATATATAAACTGCTGTATTACTGAAACAAACCATCAAAAACCAAAGGCTGATGGCAAATGATTAAGTCTTACAGTTGCCATTTGTTCTAAAAGAAATGAGTTCCCAAAATATAATTTTAAGAAAAGCCCATAGATCAACATCACTGTATCAGCATATGATGCTGCACTATGGCAAAATGAGGTACCAATTTGTGTTATAATGCAATATTCTTTCATTGAAGGGAATAAAATGCCAAAATCTGTAAACCCTGCTTGGCTCACTGTGCTCTGGCAATCTTGTTGAACAATGCTGCAAAAGAGGTTGCGGTATTCTGGAAACAACAGCTTCAACAACCAATTAATGGCAGACTAACCATATAATTAGTGTCTCCTCAAACTCAGGAGTTTTATTACTGATGCATGGCAAACAGCACTTGGGATGACTTCAGAGGTTTGCCATTCAGAGAATTTCGTAATGACCTATCATTTGTGTGCATGCTTCCCTGACTAGCTGCGGATCAGTATGCCCGAGGGGAAAAAATGATGGGAGCTGTGACTCAAGGAGAAAGCTTTTGGCCTGAAGCTGTGGTAAGTTTTACTTTGAAAGTCATCCATATAAATGCAGAAAAATGACATGCAGCCTTATTATGCCTGCATACTCAACAGTAACTGGAGGCAAGGAGTCCTCCAGGTACAGAGAGAATATTAAATTACTCTCATTCTGTTTGTGAAAGGAACAGAAAAAGCCACATCTCATTTCATGTCCATTTTTAATAATAACAGGAGGCTTTATGCCAATACTCTGATGTTACACATGGCATCTATTGAAAACACGGAAGCTCAAGTTTCAGCTCCTAGAGGATGCTGATGCATTTTTACCTATAGCAACATCCTCATATTATGACCAAAATTTCTCACTGAAGATGAAAAAAAATGGGATTAACTAATACAACCACATTCTGTAGTACTAATTGTTATTCCAAAAGTGGTTATAAGGTGAAGAGAGCAGTGACACAGCAGTACTTGGGGAGGAGAATAGACTTTAATTCCTTTACATGGCAGGGGTAGAAGAGTATCAACCTTGGATGCAGCAGACCAACCCTTAATGTAGGAAAATAAAGAATGTAGGAGCTGTGCTCCATTGTGCCTCTTCTAAATTCCTCCTCCATCAGGAGGAACCCAGTTTGCAACACCTATCTACATCAGCCAGGCATGGGTTAGCTCAGGGGTTTGAAGCAAACCGGACCCCCACCTGTCACACTACCAGAGCAGTGCCAGGCTCTGAGCTCATTTGTGGTCAGCAGCTCCACACAGAGCACAAGAAGCTGAAGCTGACTTTTGACTGGTCAAGGCTGGCCCATGTGGCTCTACCGAGCTTGCTCAGGGATGGCAAGGCAAACAGCGTGTACAGCTGCTGACTGTAACTGTGCTCTATTACTCCTGCCCTGTTTGCTCCAGGCCTTGTGACCATAAGGTTACCCTTTTATAGCTTGGTGCTGGGTGCTTCTTCCCTCACCATTGAGCCAGTACTGTCCTACACCCAGGTTGTTCTCCTGTGCTCCTGCTGTGTAGAATCCAGATCCCAAACTCAGGAGACCAGGCAAGCAAGTATATTTGGATATGCCTGCCGGGATCAACCTGGATCTGGCAATACCATTCCTAATGGAGAGTAGAAAATTGCTGACCTTTGAGGAACTCCTCATGGAGTCATCTCCATGGCTCTGTACAACCTCCCTCTGAATTCCAGAATTAAGAGTGTGGCGTTGAAACTCGGGGTTGGCTCTGCACAAGAAAGAGCATATGGGCATATAAGACTAGCTCAATTCCATGAAAAAAAGAAGCCAAAAACTGTATTGCTTCTAACCAGTACACCATGTCACAGTGAGACCCTATGGTACGTACTGCAAGCAGGCCACACCCACTGCTCTGTTGATTACACTGGAGCACCATACAGAAGTCCTTTTAACATTAATGCCTGTCAATCATACAGACAAAGGTTTGGTTCAGGAGATATCCAAGCAGGAAAATATAGAGTAGCTAAATGTCACCGGCAAATGAACATGCCCAGCCCCCGATGAGAAAGAAACTGATTAATAGTGTTCTTACTTCCTTTAGGCAATCGCAGTAACCAAGCAGATTGTGTGTCTTTTATCTGGCTACTTTTTTCTCCCCCTAATAAAGCCAAATTTCTGCTTCTCACAATAAAAAAAATAGCAATTGTATCTGACACAGTTTTCACACTGAATCTGTTTGGGTTTTTTTTTCAGAAATTTAATTAACTTTTGATTGCTATAACACATTTCGGTGTCTGTTTTGTAATTGTATGAAGAACTAAACAAAACACTAATCTATTTTTAATAGTGTATTAAATTTTCGTTGCTTTCTTTAAACACAGATAAAATCAACTGTTCAAATCACAGAACTGTACTTCCACAACAGAAATACCAGCCTTCACTGCAAACAATTGTGACATTTGTGGGGACACTAAATTGGCTCTGCTGGAAGACTTAAAGAGGTGGACCAACTCTGATGCTACAGAACTGGAGCTGAAGAAGCCATGACCTTCCTCAGGGGTGTGGTGCACAGCACAAAGGTAAAAATCACAGTACCATCTTCCTCTCAATCATCTTTCCCCAGAAGTCTGCAATGGTTCTTTCAAATGCTAAACAGACCTTGGGGGTCAGTTTAGAAAGCAAAGTGGATGATAGCCTTCATTCTATGCCTTCTCTGGAAGAACTGTTTCTGGTAGCTCTATCCAGGCATTGTGCAGTAATTGTAGTCTTTGACTGACAGGACTGCTCATTTCTGCTGTCTGACTTGTACTAGGGAAATTCTTCATGTCCTCTTTGCTTTTCTTATTTAAATACCTCTAGAGGAAGGAGGATGATGGTTGGGAGGCAGACACACTCCTGACTTCTGGACAGTACTTTGAATAAGTCAGCACTAAATAAAGTCATCATAAACTGGTCTTAGACAGTAAAATTATTCTAACACCACCAGCTAAACCTCTCTGCACCCACATCGCTGTTGAGCAATACCTTGTCTCTTCCAGCTAATCAGCAATTCAGCTAACAATTGTAAGGCTGCAGTAAGCTTAACTGGGTCTCAAACTAGACTGAGAAACAGGCTACAAAAAATAATCACCAAATGTAAGAGCCAGAGAACTACTTATGCTATTTCTGATAAGGTAAGTAGCTCAAGAAGAGAAACAAAATAAGTAAACTGGGAGAAAAAGAGAAGAAAAAGAGGTCACCCTCCAAGAGAAAGAGAAGGATTTGACTCAGTTCAAGATGTATGATCATAAAGATCACTTCAAAACCAAATCACATTAACATTCTGAGCTGTCTTGTGGCAGTTTAAACATCTTGGACTAAAGATATTCAGTATCTTTTTTGATTTCTTTGAGGGATTGACTTCTTGTTATAACGATCCCAAATTAAAATTGTACTTTTTTGAACATTAATCCCAGTTTACAAAATATTTTGTGGAAATACCTTTACCTTGTGATGGAAATTTGCAATTCATTGTTGCAAATTCCACTTTCCAGGCCATTCTCTGATGATGAGTCTTATTACAGCAATCTTTAACAGCTGCCACAAGGACATCCATCGGTTCTGTCTCACCCGTCACACCAGTAGTGGCCACCATGATTCTAAGTGAATGAACTACTTTGGTTTTTTTTAACCTCTATGCATGGGAAGACTTCCAAATTTGGCAATGGCGAAAATGAAATGTTGAAATCTAATTCTTCCCTTGACTCTCTGGAGCCATTCAGCTACATCTGTCCCAAAAGAGATAGTTCTACCAAGATATAACCCTTGCCAACAACCCACTTTGTATCTTTGCTAAGTGCCACTGCAGCTTTGTATAGTTTCTCTTCAAAATAGATAGGGGCAACTCTGTTGATGTAATACCTGCATGAAAGACCACTGATCATGTTTCAGATACCACAGACAAAGGAAAAACATCCCAGATACATCTCGTCCCTTCAAAGGTCCAGTTAACTCCTGTCCCTATGAAATGGTATGCAATGCCAAACTTAATATTAACAACAACAAAACCCAAAAAAACTATCCCTAGTGAAGAATTCAACCACTTGAGAGAAAGCCAGGTCCCCACACAGGCAGAGCTCCCAGGATCCACCCACCTCTAGACAAAAGGATTTGTTCCAAATATGCATAGAATCACAGAATAACAGTCTATGCTGATTGGGAAGGGACACATCAGCATCTTCAAGTCCAACTCCTGGCCCTGCACTGGACACCCCAGGAATCACACCATGTGCCTGAGAGTGTTGTCCAAACACTTCCTGAACTCAGACACATGAACATTCACACAAAGGGTAAGGAAACACACAGGTCCACTGCAATTTGCAAAACTGCCATCTGCCCCTCTGAAAGAGAAATGATGTGAGAACAACCAGAAATGTCTTCTGGGTACTATTCTCAAAATACCTGCTTTCAGATCCAGTGATAACAAGCAGAGAGAATATAGGAAATATTCTGGGACAACTGTCAAATCCAAAACATGCAGAAAAATGTCTTTATATAGTACCTGATAAAAATACCAATATATTTTATGCATGGATATATTCTTTAGATGTCAGGAGGTGTTTTTTTCTATATAAAAACCATAGTCAAATCCAAATCCATGCCTAAAATTTAACCGACACTTTACTATCATTCTTTGGCATAAAAAGAGAGGCCTTTAATGTTACAATAGGCCAGTAAGATTGAAGAAGCTCAAGGTGCAACAGAATTATTTGGCTTCCCAAGGAAAATACAACATAATTCCACCAAGAATCCATAAATAAACAATGATGTCATACTAATTTTGCTATGCAATGTTTCACAGGCAGTTGTTTTGAAGCTTGCACATGAATAATAGTCTCTATTATATCCTGGTGTAAATAATGGCACTGCACCAAATAACAACCAACATCCTTATATATTAATAGCCCTCTACAATCTGCTTATTATAATTTGCTCAGACTGTAGCAAAATCCATTTTCCTTAACAATCAATTTATATCACAAATACGTATGGCAAACCCTCTCATTTTAAATTGATTTCTACCTCATTAAACTCTTCTTAATGAGTCTGGGGATACAGCTTTCAAGTAAATGAACAGAAAGTATTTTAAATAAAATGAGCTGAGTTTAAATAAAAACACCTCTTATTTTACAATACCCTACAGCTAGCAAAAATGAGCTACTTTATACAGTAACCATCTAGAGCAATTTCCTGGTCTTCCATGAACGTTTGCTTTGGGAAGAGCAAGCTTACTGAACACACATCAAGAATCTTCTTTCAAAATGACAGATAGAGGCCAAATATATTGCTATGTGTAGCACTGATTATTCAGAAGTGTATACTGGCCCTTGCTGTGCAATAGTGATCTTTGGTAATCTTACTCTGTGACTGAGTCCAGGTACTAAAATTCAGCATCATACTCACAATGCTATATGTTATTTTTTTTTAACACAGTTGTAAAAATAAAATCTTCAGTCACAAAATGAATTTGGAGAGAGATACTGAATTCCACATCATTCTATCCTGACTTCAATGAAGCCAGTATTATTCAAAACTTCTCTCTGTCAGAATTCACAGATGGGAGAAAGACACAACTCTTCCAGTTTTGGAGCTATTCAAGGAGTATCGGGGTATGTAGCCAAAAACCTGGAAGATAATAAAAGAAGCACTTGCAACGCTTTAACATTTCCCATTAGCAGTGGGATCTCATTTCAAAACTATGTACTTCTTTTTCCCAGATGATTTGGATCATTAGCTATCCACATCACTTTTAACTATGTTTTCTGTCTTCTCTGCTCCAATGCAGTATCACTGAAGAGAAATGTTCCAATTTGATAGACTGATCTCAGACACCTGAAACACAAACAAGTAATAAACAAAAGAAATAACAAGCAATATTCAGATTTCCTTTTTCATGCATAAAATACACAGCATACTGCTCTTATCACAAGCATGTAACATTTCCCCAAGACAAGACAAGCAGATCTTTCACTTCTCATCAAAATAAGATACCAAAGCCCGCTTCCAAAGCTTGTAGTCAGGCCCCTGCACAGTGAGGACAGATCAGAAGCCCCCGTTTCACCATCTGCAAAAGGCTCCCCCCCACCCTTCCCGCCGCCCGTGAGCCGCGGGCTCCAGCTGACTCTGGTGCCGGAAGGGCGTGAGCCGGCGCCGCCCTCAGCGCTGAGGACCCGCCATGGCGGCGGCGCGGCCGGTGTTGGCCCGGGCCCTGTTGCAGCAGAGCATCTCGGCCCGGCTGCAGGTGCGGCCTCCGGAGAGCGGCTCCGAGGCGCAATGGGTGGAGGTAACGTGGGCCGCGGGCCGCCCCCACCCTCGACATGGCCCCTTCTCCCCGCGGTGCGGGGCCGCTCGGGGCGGGTAGCAGGAGAGCGCTCTGTCCGTCCCCTGCGCGCGTGCGCCGGCAGGGACAGAGGGGGGGCATTTAGACATTTGAGGGCAACACTCCCACTTCCTTTTCCAGGCTGAGCTGCTCTTCAGGGCTTTTCTATCCTCATCTCTGGTATCCACTCCAGAGCTCTCGCCTTGCCCCCTGGTTATCACCAAAGGTTACGCTCAGTCCCTTTGGCAAAGGGACGAGCAGCGGGAGGCCGAGGTCGGCGCCCACCGCGTTCTCTCTGCTGCTCTTTCTCTCTCCCTGTGCTCCACAGGGTCCTCCGCAGGCAGTAGCCCGTCCCTTCAGGAGCATGACTGCGTCACGACCAAACACTTCCTTCCCTTCTAACTGTGTTGTTCCTTCTTTCCGTAAACACACTTTCACAGAGACACTACCGGCTTAGCTGGTGGGCTCAGCTGTCGGCTTTGTTTGTTGTCTGATAGTGTACGCTTGGACAAGAAAGGCCAGGTAGGGCAATGGGACTATGGCAGCAGTAGTTCTGATGTTGTTTTTTTTTTTTTTCCAGGCCACTAGCTAAAAAGAAAATTTAGGGTGTAGACCACCACACAGGCTGAGGAAAACATTGTATTTTCCCCCTTTTCCTACAAGTCTTCTGCAGGGAGAGCTAGGTAGGCCTGCAGACTCTTTGGTCCGTGTTCTGTGTATACAGCCCAGGGCACTTTACCAAGGCACGAACGCTGCCCTTTGGAATGCACTGTCCTGCTGTAGTTGTCGCTGCTTGTGAGTTACCTGCACTAGAATAACTCATTTCTGCCGTTGTGAACTGTTTTGTCTTTTGGTTTTGTCTTTTGTCCTTTTTAAAGACTATTACAGCAGAAGGTGATTAATGCAGTCACTTGCATGATTTTTTAAAAGGAAAAATTCTAGCATGTTTAAAGGGTTTATGCATTCTTACAACACATTTGAAAAGAGTTCACTATTTGTCTTTCACATTATCTTTAAAACATTCCTCTGCTTGTTCGGGAGGGGCAGGTGGATCCAGCAGACCTAGTTTCTGCAACATGGTCTGGAAAGCCAGAATGTTTTCCTGGGAGAAAATTGGTGTCATCTCACAGATACTGTGTTTCACAGATGTAATGCCTCTGTGTGTATTGCATTATTAGCCTCTCAGTGTAAGGTTAATTAAAATAAAATTTGCCTAGCCTAGTATAAATTAACTATAGGAGAAATAACCTATTTCTAGCTTGCTAATCACAGAAGTATTGTAGATCTAGTAAATAAAAGCAGAAATGTAATTTTGCTGGCTTTCTTTTAAGCTGTCTGAGAACGTATATGTTGTGGTTTAGAGACGTGAATAACTTTGTTACAAGGAGGTAATGCAGTTTATATGTCTTGCTTGTTTTTAACATATTAAGCAAAATCACTAGGAAAGTAATTGATAGCACTAAAGGAATCTGAGAGATTTGGGTGGTCTCAGCAGCAGATATTTTTCAGACATGAACATTACTAATATTTGTCATGGATACTTTGGAATCTTTCCTGGGGCTTTTTAAGAGAAGTCTTTTAACACGAACTAGTTACCATGCAGAAAAAAAAAGCATATGGGAAGTTCATGTTTTCTCTTGTATGACTGTATTTGAAGTCATTAGAAAGAAACTTTGCTGCTGACTTTTTCTGGTAGGGTAATTTTACTCCCTATATATGCATGTCAACACAAAACCAGAAGAATGAAAAATACAGACTCATCAACTGTAATTTACATCAACCAGTGTGTTCCTGATGTTTTATGACCACTTAAAAGTAGGTCCTCACCTTGAGACATTTCTAGTATACTATAAATGGCAAATTATGTAGGTGGCTTTGAATAGCTTCTGAGCTGGAAGAGACCCCTGTAGGTACTTTAGAGCAGATGTTCTTTATCTGCAAAAAGGTTAGGAGTATACTTTATATTTATACATGAATCACTGCCTTCATTGTGTTTCCATGATTGAGTTTTTTGGCCTGTTGAGGGTTATTGGGCATAGGATGTCTTGTTTATGGAGAATTTTGATTATATAGCCTCCATAAAAGGTTTATTTATACAGCAATATACTTAGGAAGAAACAAAAATTCTCCTTCTAAAGGTAGGGGTGAAATAAGGTGAGGTTTGGTGTATTTAATAACTATGGGAGAAAAGAAATGTAAAATGAATATTCAGCTAAAAAGTATTAAGTGCCTACACTTTATGCAAGAAAAACTGTCTTTTCCTTATATTATTTCGCTTGACTTGTTTTCTGGTTACTATAGCAAAAAGGGGTTACTATAGCAAAGTACCAGGCACAGACTTGTTATGTGACCTGTAGCAGATGATGTAATCTCTCTTTGCTGCACTGAATTTAAGAAATATGAAGAAATCTTCCCAGAGGGTAGTAAATCTGAACTTGAAATGGAAATGTCACAGAATAGTTTACGGAAGTTAGTTTCACAAACTGGCTAAAGATTACAAAGTATCTCTGTTTTTATTATCCATTGCCATTTCCTGGGGGAAAAAATATTTTAAAGAAAGGTAGAGTTGAGATTATACTTTGCAGAATATATTTCAGTTTTGCCAATGAAATGCTGAAAAATACAGATGAATATATTTAGTAAGGAAGTTGAGGAAGGAGCTTGTTTTTTATTCTTTCCTGCAAATGAGCTAAAAAGCAGCATTTAGAGGTAGCATTGCTAAGGCTGTCTATATGGCATTAGGGCTGGGTACTTCAGCCCTTCATGATGCAGGTTGCCTGATCTGATGAGTACTTAGGACACTTGTATAATAAATGCCAACACAGTAACTTGCTTTGCTGGTTTATTTGTGTAGGCATTTTACTGCTAACAGTACATCTGCATAGGGCACAGCTTCCCTGTCCAACCACCCATCACCGTGTGGGTTCACTGCAGAGGCTGTTTGCACATCAGCATGTTGAATTTATGATCTTATTTGTATTATTTTGCTTGATTTTTGTGTGTTAAATGTAGCTCTGAAGCCGTAATTAGACTTTGATAGATTACAGAGGACCTGCAGCAATGGCAATGGTTTTGCTTTGGTTCAAAAAGTTTACACATTACATTGACAATGAGCACAAGTCTTAAGACACCTGGAACACTGATAGAAGGTCAGACTGACCTATGTTATTATTAGGTTTGGTCTTGTAATTGCATGCAATTTTACATCTTCTATTAAATTAAGAAAATTAACAAAGTAAGACTTAATAAGGAGTTGAAACATGGTTGCACGTGTTGAACCACACTTCTCAGTCATAGTTGAAACTGTAAGTTTCAGCTTACAAATAGTTTCATAGTTTTCAACTATATCATGGTTGTAAAGCGTTCTAGAAGACCATAAACATTCATAGATAGAAGCATCCTTTAACGTCTTGTCTCTGAATTGTTTTTTTCTTTTAACCTCCTGTCTCTCTAATTTTCCTCAATATGCATGTCTCATCTAATGGTAAATAGTTTATTCAGAAATAGACATGAAATAAGGACAGAGGCTGGAAAATTCATGAATGATTTCACTTAATCTTTATCTGTCTGGTCTTAGGATTTGCAAGGGTCACATTACTTATTTTTCTATCTCTTTAAATGAGCTGCTTCCAGAATATTGTTACTTTTGTAACAGACTGTGCAGAAACAAGACTATCACAAGTCTCTGAATTAAAATGCGGTTTTTGTGATTTGTGCTGTATCACGGAGTCATTTCTAATGCTGGGGTCAGATGTATACAATGTAAATGCATTTGGCCTATTTTATCAAAAAGATTTTTATTAGTAGCTATGTGTGCATTGTTATTATCTATTAATGTCCTGACACTGATCTGTTTCTGGAATGAATACTTAGCTAAACATGTAAGGATATCTAATGTTTGGCAGTCTATATTTCTCTGCCTTATTTGAACAGATAATTTGAAATGTCATTTGAGGTTCAGGCCATCAAATTTCTTACAGTGTTTATGAAATATAGCAGTCATTTAGGAATCTGTATAATATTCTGCTGTGGTCAAAACGAGTTTTGAAAGGAGACTTTTAAGAGCTTCGGCAAGTTCTCAGTATGTGACATTTTGGCTACAAAGAGCATTCTCTTTTTTCAGAAGTTAGTCACTAGAAAAATAGTTGAGAAGGCATAGCTTTTCTCAGTCATTGCCTTGAGCATTTTGTTTCATCTCTGCAATAACAAAGGGATTAAATCTTATGTCTATAGCTAAGATTTCTTCACCAAAAACCTTTATCATTTAAGGGAAAGGGGGAGAAAACAAATATAGGAAAATTTTTCCTAAAAAGAATTTTTTAGAAGCTATTCATATTTTCTTTATTTTTGCTTTGATAACATTGATATTAATAAACTCCTTCCTGTCCCAATCTATTCAACATCTCTTCAGTGGTATTTCACAAGTTGACATTTATGTTTCTTCCAACAAAATTAGAAAGATACTTATTCATGACAAAGCAACAATGAGGTTTCTTTACATACGGTATGCCTGTGGATACGGCTTGCCTTTCTGGGTTTTTTTCCCAGAGAAGTTAAGCCATTCAGGTGTACTTGTATGTGAGACATAGTTGCTGTTGGCTGCAGAGCCTATCAGTTTGGCTTAGTAAAACATGAGCTGTTGCACACTCATTCCTTGTGGACTAACCAAGTGAGCAGAAAAGCTACACAAGAGTTTTCTTGTGCTTTCTCCTCAGTATAGGCCTAATTTTTCCCTCAAATACATAGTTCTTACAAGTAGTCTCTCTGCTAAAGAAGTGGCATATCCTTTATACCAATCAGGTGAAAGGTTCCATTTTGCCAGTTAGATTTTACCCAAGCTGATAAATAGTATTTTGGATAACTTTATAATATTCTGAACAACTTCACATTTGTTGGTCATCATACTTAAATATTTAATGAACAGATTCTGTGTTTTTTCAGAATTATACTGTACTAGATTACTTTTAACATCAAAATAAAATTAAGTTCTTTGACACGTCCTGTGGTGTTTGTCATGTTTCATAATTGGAATTAATATCAAAATTCACTCTGCAAATTATTTTAGCTGTATGTTTGATAGGAAAAAAGCTTAAATTATTTCTTATGGTGGATTTAAGTACAGTAGTTCTTCTTGTCACTGCATCTGTGTTAATACTGTACATTGTACATTCCAACTAAATATGGCTTCACATGGAGCTAATAAATTGTCTTAATTGAATGTAGAAGCATTCTGCAGATAATCAGTATATATCTTATAAGCTTCCACAGTGTGGTGTGCAAACTTAATGTCTGAAGCTGTACTAAATAACTAATACTACTCTTTGAACCTTTGACTGTTATGTGGTTTTGTGATTATTGATACCAGTTTTAATGATAAGCATGTATAATAGACAATTAGAAACATTGAAACATATAGTTTTCTGTAATCTTTTGTAGATCCAGAGAGGGCTTGTTATCTACATATGCTTCTTCAAAGGTGCTGATGAGGATCTTGTCCCAAAAATTGGTATGACATAATCCATATCAATTACTGTATTGTTTGAAAAGGGAGAAAAACAGTAGAGGCAGACATGGTAGCAACCATTTGGACAAGCCATTACATAGCATAATTCTAAATCAATCACCTGGCTGAAAGAACAGTTTGGTCTGTTGTTTCTTTTGACGGTTGTCCATGCCTCTATCTCTGTCCATCTGCTCATGACCAACTTAGAAAACCAATTCCCGCAATAACATTCTAGCAAACAGAGGAAATGCTGCTGTTTAACATATCACATGTGTTGGGCAACAGGTTCAGTCCAGGACAGAACTGAATTTCAAATAGTTCACGGCTTGATTTGATAAGTATTTTAACACTGATCTCACTGTATGTGCAGGATATTTAAAATTATAGCCACTAGAGGGAGTTGTGTGGATAATGAAACGGTGTCCTTCCCATCTCACGTCAGTGGTATTCACACAGTTAGCATTTCAAGTGGAGTTTTCTGGTTCAGAAGCAGTTACAGCAATGTCTGCAATTCTTGCCTTCTTCTCCCCATGCACTTTAACATTTACATTGAAGCAGAGAAGATGCTATGGATATATTTATCCATATATCCATATATCCATGCATATTTCATGATTTCTGTCTTCACCCAGTGCTCTTTTGGCTTGATTTTTTTTTTGTTGTTCTTTTTTGGGGTTCTTTTTTACTTTTATGTCATTTCTTCTCCCTCCTTTACTCCCTCAGTAGCACTGGATCACCTGGGAAATTCTGTGATGCCCCATATTTCAGATAAAAGTGCCCCTTTTCTTTCTGTGGCTGGCTGACTAGTGATTTGGTTAAAGGTTGTGTAACAATAGTCTGTTTCAGGCTACTGGCTGGGACCAGCAGTGCGCAAGTACAGGTGCTATTGAAAATGCTGAGAGCAAGTCCTGGGGGGCTCTCTCTTGGCCTTGGAGGGCATAGTCCTTCTGTGATGCTAAACATTTAAATCTATGATATCAAAATTTATTTTGTGCTTGTGAGAGTTTCATGAGAATGTTACTTGAGAATAATTACATTTTCAGCTGTGGAACAGCTAAAACAGGCCAGAAAAAGAAAGTTCTGTTTCCTATGAGGAGATTCATCTAGGACCATCCTCCCTGAGTGCCTGTCTTAGAGACTCTTGTTTCCTAAATATATTTTGAATCTCTTTAAATGTGTGGGTTTGGTTCCTGAATCACAAATCAGCTCTTTTTGCTTCTAATAGCATTAAATATTTATGGGTTTGGAGGCATGACTAGTATCCTCCCAGCTTTTACAGATTTGGAGTAATGATTTGAATTTTTTACAGAAACATCAGAAAATCTGACATTAGTAAATGCATGAATTTTATTTGCAAGTTATATGTTCTGGCTTATAAGCCAAATTGCATCTGACCTTCCTGCCCACCCCCTCTCAAGTGACAAACTGATAACTGCGTATCTCGAAGTGAAGAGCTGAAGGACACTCACTCCACTTGCGACCAAACCATGGATCTGTGCCTTCAGCTCGGCTCAGTGCTGGGTCCTGTTGCAAACTACTGCAACCACAGTGAAAAGAGCAGGCAGAACACTCTCCAAAGTGCACTGAAGATGGTGTCTCCTGCAATGCATAGTGTTGTGCAAATGCTGCCTATTTGAGTATCAAGCAATTATGGAGGCTTACTAATTGGATCCTGGGTTCTTTTGGAGGTGTTCAACTAGAATCAACCTTAGGATTTTAGATAGCCAATCATTTCCATCAAAAACAGAACTTTAGACATAGGATATTAATATAAATATCCTTCACATTCCTCACAATACTCAGACATATTAGTTGCTATTTATTGATTGTCCATGTTTCATTTAATTAATAAACAGTTTCTTCTACTCAGTAGTTTATCACACATCAAAATATTTGTTGGATCTTGTTTATGATGTCCTGTTTAATTCACTTCAGCTATACTAACTCTTACTTTATTTTTACTTGCAGTCAATATGCTGTTGAATGTTAAATTAAGTGAAAATGAAAACGGCGAATTTGTTTCTGTTCTTGATTTACCGGGTGACGTACTCATCATACCACAAGCTACCCTAGGGGGTAAACCAAAGGGAAGAAAGATGCAGTACCACGCAAACATTGAAAAAGAAAAAGGATTGGAACTTTATTCTAAGTTTGTAACTTTGTGTGAAAAAGAACTGGCTGCCAACACCAAATGCCTGGAAGCTGGTGTTCTTGTCAAGCATGGCACATACGGAAACAGGCAGGTGTTAAAACTGGATACGAATGGACCTTACACTCATCTGATTGAATTTTGAAAAAATAAATTGTGTCCTGAATACAGTACTGGTGTCTTCTTCTTTCTTCTTTTTCTTTCTCCTAAGCATTAAAGTGCTTGAATGACTTGGGAGATACAGTGTGAAAAAGGCTTTCACTCATCTGTATTGTTGTTGCCAATCCCATTGAATAGAGGGACACCTGAGACTGCCTTGCTATGATGAGTGTGGCTTATGCTCATATGCATCTGAAATGTGCTCAAAATAATTGTTAATATTGATCCAATAATTCAAAAGGTTTATCAACAAAATTGGGATAATGCAGTAATTTTTTACTGAATAATGAAAAAAGTATTACATGTATAGCTTGAGAAAGTGGTTTATAGATAAAAAAAGAATACTGTAGATGTACTTAACGGCAATTTTTGCATTTCTGTTTTCTATCTATAAAATGACAATGCTTTCTAACTAACTGATATATCAAAAACACAAATTCACTGGATTTTTAGCCTCTTAGAGAGTAGGTACTAAATAAGTCCATTGCCCTCAACCAGAGTGTGTAAGGGTGGGAGACTTAAGATAGTGCAGGACTGATCATGAACTATGCAGGGAAGAATAAGCGAGGCACACCTAGAAACCAGCAGTATCACTGAATTGCTTGCTTGAAGTTTGCATTCTGAAATCTCTGATGTGTTTTGATAGGCTGCCTGCTATAGCTTGATCTATGTCCTTATTACTGTGGTCTTGCTGTCTACTCAATTCTTTCATAACAGGGCCTCAGGAAAAGAACAGAAACATTCAAATGAAAACAAAAATAAAGATGCTACAATGTATGCTGCTATCCCATTGTTCCCTCTGCCCCTATTGCTTCCTTCCAGCTTTTTGTCCATTGAATGTGCTAGGCAGAAACTAGCTTTCCTTTTATAGACAGTATTGGTACATTTGGGGCCCCCTTCCCAGCTGACCCCCTATGCAGTTCTGTTAAAAACACTATTAACAGATGGTGTTAAGAAGACATAATGGGAAATTCTGTCTTGAAAGGCAGTAAGAACAGAACAGCTATATTAAAATGTGGCAAATTCAAAACTGATTGAAATGTGTTCATCCTGTGAGTCAGGTTTCTCTTTTTTATGCAGCGTTATGGTTTAGAAGTGTTCAAAATGAAATCAGACATTTATGTGGTTTGCAGCAGTTATCTGGAATTGCCATTTGAGTAAGAAATTATTCTGGAAGACATGTAAAATCTTATGGTTAGTGAGGATTGTAGCTTGTACAATCCTAAATTGTAGGCCAGTAGTTACAAATACTCTGTCCTTATCTTTATTTTTGTAATAAACATTGAATGTGTAATTTGCAGGCTCTAGCTGTGTCATGAAAATCACTTTTTTTTTTTTAATAGATACAAAGCTCATAGTTTTGATAAGAGAGTAATGAGATTTTTTTCAGGTGAGCATAATATATGAAATAAATAAGGATATTAAATTCCTGGCAACTGACATTCTCACAGTTGAAAACAACCATTTACATAAATGGCCTGGAAATATTACTTACTGGGTCTCAAATGACATATTTATTCATTAATAATTAACAGTTGTAATAGACACAATATGAGCCATGTTCGAAGTTCCTACTAGCGACATGTAAATAAGATTGTCTTGATGCAAATGACTAATACAAATTCATTATAATCTGTGTGCTCGAAAAAAGCTTCATAATTCCTTTTTGTGTTGGAGGTCAGATCCTAAAAAGTGCTGAGTAATACCAGTTTTCACAGACTTTACAGAAATTGTGGGTATTTAGTATATCTCAAGAACTGATCCTTTGAGGTATAATACCAAGTCTGCATTTTTAAATTTTCTTCCTGTCTCCAGAAAGATCTTTGGCAGCCTGGCAATTCATTCTCTATATTTAAAGAACTCTGATTTCTAAGAGGGATAAGCTTGAAAATGTTTAGTGAAAAACAGACTTCAAACCAAACTCCATCTTATAGTGGTCTGTTAAATAAAGCACATAAAAACTAATGTACATTTCAGTGGTTTTTAGGACTAGACAGAACTCTGAAATTTCTGTAAAAAGGTGGATATTTATGTATCCATCTTGGAATACTGATTTCTACCATCTTCTGTTCCAGTGATTGGCAGCTTCTTGAATGCTGTGCCCTTTGTACCGCTTTATTTATACCTACTATTGATTTGCAATCCATTTACTGAAGGAAGCCATTTCTGAATAACATGCTGGACCATACTGATAAAAAAATTGATTAAAATTACTTTTTCAAAGCCAAATGCTCATTCCCTTGAACCATGAATATATGCTTTATTTATGCTTAAAGATGACCTGACTCTGCTTTGGATAGTTTCTGTTCTATGAGTAGACAAAAACTAAAATAATTTTCCTGTTCTATACTTAGACAATATCTATTAGAAGATGCTTAATATTCCCCACTTCCTTGAAATAACCTAGAAAGTCAGGAGTCATCCTTCTGCTATTATGCCTCTAATTCAGCTGCAACACAGGAATTGTAATATCAGATTTTTGCGACCTTGTTTGCAGGGTACACACCCAGTGTGTTGAAGCTGAGCATGTGTGGACTATGAACTGGGCTCATAAACACCAACTAATGAGTTCAGGTGCAATAGCCTGTTTTCTAGTCAGCAGTATTCCTGCTTCCTTCCCATGCCCTTTCTGGAAATTTTTACCTCTGCTGCTACATAGAGTATGCAACACACAAATTTACAACATACAAATATTAATCTGGAACTGCAAGTTAATAAACAGCATGTAGCCTAGTAATACTTGCAAACTGTATTGCTACTGCTAGTGACAGTCCACAGCCTTTGTCCCTAGTGTTACAAGAGCTCAGGACAGAGGCTTATCACACAAACTTTCCCCAGGCTTCTCAGAGCTTTGGTTTTATTTGATTTGGCTGTAACAAAATTTTTTTCTAAGGACAGAAGACTATGGCTTATTGGTTTTACTTTTATGTGTAACCACAATTGTTATATAGATATTAATAATTAGTAGTCATTCTGTGTAAAATTATGTATTTATTACTCTAACATAGTGTTAGAGGATACAGAAATACAGGCCTGTTAAAGCAGCAATAGTCTTGAGTAGGGAAGACACCAACTGCAGTGTAAAGTAGAAGCATGGGATAATAAGAGATGGAGCACAGGCTGGTAGTGGAGATTCCAAGGCTATAAACCACTTGCCAATGGTCTGTTAAAGAAATACAAACCTGAAGCTGGGCAAAACTATTCTTAAGGATAAAAAGGAGAAGAAAGAATGAGTATATAAGATACACAAAAAGCAAAATACATAAGATGAACAAAGAGAAAAATACATAGTTGCAGGCCAGTGAAGAAAAAGCAAGGAGTAAAACTATTAGAAAATGTAAAAAAAAAGGGCCCAAGTGAGACCTATTTCCAAAAAAAAGGGAGATGAAGAAACCGTAAATATCAACATCATACTCCTGCAGGCACAGGACTCCAGATGCTGATGATCCACTGTGCTCCCTCTACCACGTGGAAGCCACAAGGCAGTGAAAGGGCAAGTGACACCAGGAAGAGGGGTAAGGGTAGGTACTAAATAGTGCATGCATAACAATTTTTACTGTAGCATTGTTATTGAGACTTTCTATACAGTTTCTTTATTTTTATTTCCTTTGTTTTTATGCAATAATTAGATTTGGACTGGTAATAATTATTTGATTAAATTGCTAAGGTTGCAATTAAAATAAATTTGGTGTGACTCTAAACATAGGGTGGATTTCTTTTTGCCTATAACAAGATTTTGCACATAACAGTTTCTGCAGACAATTGCTTCTCCATGTTGAAATGGCAGCCACTTAATGGGCTGCTGGATATTAGCCAGCCTTTGTGGTGCTTTTCACCAGGTCTTTTAACGCATCTGTGATGTCTGATCTCATTTACTACAAAAGCTCCACAAAAATTCTTCATTGTGACTGAATGCAATGACTGCTCTTTAGCCCCTCTTTGAGAACAAAATTCCACATCTACTTGGATTTAAAAGTATGATCTGTTGAACCTCAATCTCACCTCTGGTACAAAAACAGCTTCTTTGGAGAAGGAGGCCTGAATCTTTCAAGCTTCCATTATTTTTTACTTTTAGCTTCTATTACTCTCTTCTATATGGACTCCTTCAAACACATTGTTTCTCTTCTGAAGCTGGAGTAGCACTATGCCACAGAGGGCTAGAGTGGTCTCCACAAATGCACAGGCATTACCTGAGGTGTCCCACTAACCTCGGTTATGACTGACTTCATTTCTCAACTTCTTTGCATCTCAATTCTCATCTAATAAATGGCTATCTCTTTTTGTTTTCAGTGTCTTGATCCCTAAGACCATACATTGAACAAAACAATGACCATCACTCTGTTTAATGTATTAAACAGTGGGACAGGACTGGATTGTCTGGGAGATCCACCAGCTGCTTTATTCTAGACATCAGGGTCACAATTGCTGGACAAGAACAAAGGGCAGAGCTTCCTCCTTAAGCTTTTTCTTGGGAAAACAGCATCTAGAGTTTGAGACACTCTCTCAAGAATTTGGTGAATTTGGTATTTCCTATTATTCCATCTCATTTTCTTGAAGCTCCTTGGAAGCAACTCACAGTTTGGGAATCCCCCCAAGATTCTGTTACCAGAAGTGCCATGCAAATACAGTTGAAAAGTAAATCGTGTATGTGGACAAGAGAAAGAAACAGCAGTTAGAATAACCCAAGTAGGATGAATGTATTGCACATTTTCTATTTAAACCAATGCTGTCTTCTAGTTTAATTACTGCCAGTTTGTGGCTTTGGGCAAAGCAATTTTCTGCTCCACTTTTTCCATCTGTGAAACAAAGAAAGAGTTCAAATGGGGGGAAAAGAGTTTTAAAACCACTGGTTTTTCCCCCTTTCACTAAAAGCAAAAAATCACTTCTGATCCTCTTTTTCCATCATAAGGCAGTACACTTTCACCTCTCTTCACCTTTGTTGGAGCTACAGGAATTTGCCTTTAACTACCTCCTACTTTAACCTCTGCCTCACAAATGTGACTTGAACTAATGTCCATAGAGCACTTTGAGTACCTCAATGCACAGTGTGGTATCAGTACAAATAAAATTCATAAAACCTCATAATATTTCTAAAATATGAATGATCCAGACAGCATGGAAAAGCAAATAAGTGGCATTCCTGTCTTACTGTTCTAGTTCATATGTATCTCATTGCTCTGAATTTAAAATTGCTTTCCATTCACTTTAATTGTATTTAGTGGTCTAAGTGCCACAATAGATGCCCTATTACATCAGTATGTGTTAAAAATGTGCAAGAAAGGGGCTTAATGCAATTTAAATGTGCTCCATTAGAAAAGAGATTGGCAATGAAAGTTTTGGATTAACAGTGAAAGTAAAAGGTTCTTGGGAGGCCTTAGTATTTAGCTGGCAATTCATCCCTATATCTAACTTTCTTATTTTCTGTTTCCATTTTGGTAGCTGTATTTAACATTATCTAGGCCTGCATAATACTTTTATTTACGTTTTAGTATTTAAAATAACAGCAGGACTGTGTAATTGCTTGGCAGGAATCCAGGCTTTGCATTTTGTATAGTACAAAAAGGAACTGTGTTGGGAATAAAGAGAAGCCTAGCAGTATTGTAGCATAAAATAAAACTGTACATTATTTTTTATATTCAATGTGTAGAAAAAGAAAGATTGGTACCTAAAGCATTTCAAAGGCTAGGACATGCCAAAATGTATTGGACTCGACATACCTCCAGAAAATAAAACTAAATGGTTAATCTTATAATTAATCTAAAGACATTCCTTCTTAATGACTTGGAAAAAAAAAGGAATTTGGTTGTTTGCTATGTAATTATTTGGTGATGTTATATTTGCTTCAAATCAGGCCCCTAGTCCTGTGATTCTTACTCATGTGTGGACAGTCCCACTGAATTCAAAGACATACATTTTTTTTTCTTCCTCTAGAGTCACTGAGGATTATAAAGCTGAAAGAATGAAAATATTTAGCTCAGAGGCATATGTGACTGTATAGATATTCTACTATGTCTGGAATTTGTATGGCAGAACTGACTCATGCTCTAAATCAGTCAACCCACTTTACCAAAATAGACTAATGAGAAGGCTAATTGGTAGGTTTGTGCATTTCAATTGTTTGCCAGTTGTTTATTTTAAGTAATTTGTTATTGAAGCATAGTCAGGACTAATGGGGAAAGGGAAAATTGAATTAATACACGCTGAATACATCTAACTGTCCTATTTTTTTCTGTTTTAGAACAAATTGCTATAAATTTGCACAACAACTAAAAAAAATCAGATTTAAAAGAGGAAAATAAAAATGGCATGCATAACTGCTAAAATAGATGCTAATTTGAATTAGAGGAAAAATAATAATAAAAAATTAAGGTTAGCTATAAATCCAGTGAACACAGACCCTTACTCTTATGTAAGCACTGCTGGCACAAAGCTGCCCTAAAGCTGATGTACCCAGAGATGGAAGGAGCATCCTGCATCAATATCCCTTGTTATTCCAATAGATTCATATCAGTTTAGCATTAACAAAGCATTACTTAGATCTGATATCATGTGTCCTGGGAGCTGGGCAAGACAATTCTTGGGAAAAACTGAGCAAGTCTTTACTTCTTAATGAATGATGTTTTTGTCTTGTCCTATGTTCATGTAACACTCAGCATTATGAGATACTAATTTTGAGTGGGGCTCTGCCTGCTTCCTTAACAGAGTGAATAATAGGCATAATAATGATGATAACAGCAATAATATTCCAAAAATTATTTAATTATTTAGGTTTGGGTTTGTTTATTTGTTTCTGAGTTAAACATGATTAATCCCTCACAAATATTGCCAGGCGTGTTCTGGTACCTCAGGACTGTCAGAGACCCCTTGTTTTTCTGGAGTTTGTTATGGAAAAAGTCGTAACACTAACAGTCTTTGAATATAAATTGTTCAGATGACCATTCTCACAAGTGAATTGCAAATCACTATATGAGTAGCAGCAACTCAGCTTCTGACCAAAATGAGGTTAACTTAGCAAATAACTCTTTCTTGGGAACATACATTATTTTTGAGAACAGGTTGACACCTTTACATCAGTATGAGTTTGTAGAGTTGATTTCTGTGAAACATAATATATGAATAATTTCCTGCTTCAGGTGTGAGGCATATTCTTCATTACCACATCCATTGCCAGAATTTTTTTTAAAAGGTCATTGCATCAGTGCTCATGCTTTTTTATCACAGTCAGTTTAGTAAAAATGAAAACAGTGTCCATATATGGTAACACAGCCTGGTGCTTGTGGCATCTACAGCACAATGTAATCACGCAGCTTGGCATGTGCTCTTTGAAATACTTCTGAGCAGCATCATCTGCATAACTGAATACAGATGTTCACATACGATCCCACTGTATGTTTACTTTACATATTGAACCAAAGTGAAGTCGAATGTACAAGCTTATGCAAAGGTTAGACACAATTTCAGCTCCTATGGTTATGTCCTGGGCATTATTCCCTCACCACAATGGTTCCCCCTCTACAGCTACCTGTAGGGAGGTTGGAGCCAGGTGGGGCTTGGCCTATTCTCCCAGGCAACCAGTGACAGCACAAGAAGACATAACCTCAAGCTGTACCAGGGGAGGTTCAGGTTGGACACCAAGAAGAATTGCTTTATGGAAAGGGTCATTAAACATTGGAATGGACTGCTCAGGGAGAAGGGAGAGTCACCATCACTGAAGGTGTTTAAGAAATGACTGGGTGTGGTACTTAGTGCTGTGGTCTAGTTGACATGGCCGTAATCGCTCAGATGTTGAACTCAATCTTAGAAGTTTTTTCCTGTCTTAATGATTCTGAGATTCTGTTTGCACCAGTTAAAAGAAGACAGTCCCAGAAAACACAGCTTGTGGAGAGAAATCTGGGTACCAGATTCCAAACATTGCTGGGCATCAGCTGCAAAACTACAACAGGATTACTGTTTATTTTAAAACTAAAAAATTATTGAGAGACATATACTTTCCTCTTATTAAGACAGAACTTAAGCTGATCACAGAATTCATTAAAGAAAATCTCTCCAATCGAAATTTTCCCATGACCAGTGAATTCGCTAATGAAAATTTGGAAGAGTGGAAGTGAGTCCCAATGACATAGCAACTTCTTCCAGTTGGACCACCTATGCAGTAGAAGAAACCAGGTGAAATTCCTGGAGGAGCTTCAACTGACCAAGTCTGTAAGAGACAGAATTACTCCTTGACTTGGGATTCCATGTCGATTTGGGATCACAGCTTACACTAATGAAACCCAGGAGTAACAAGTTTTGCAAAAGTTGGATTTGACAAACGCTTAATATAAAGGGCGTGTTCCTGTTACTGTCCTGTGCAGTGCGCTGGGGCCCTGTCGGGGAAGTACGGATGTGGATGCCTGAGGGGTGGAGTGGAAATCAGAAGCCATGGCAGACTCTGATCACAGCCAGGTACAAATTCCAGCAGTGCCAGCTGAGCTACCTTCACAAAACATCAACGAGAGGGATTTTTTTGTTGCTATTTTCGCTGCGAGAGCGCTGAGCGCTAGCCCCCGGCTGTACCTCGCTAGCGTAGAGCCGCTCACCCGCCCGGCGGCCTCGAAGCGCCCCCGGGGCGGTGGCTTTGTCCCCTCCGGCACCCCGACACCTCGCCCCGGGCTCCGCGCTCCTCGGGCTGCTCCCGCCCTCCTCCCGGCCGCCGCGGGCGCTCGATGGCTCCGGGCCCGATTGCACAGTCCTGAGCACCGGAGTTGCCCTCCTCCTCCTCCTCCTTTTCCTCCCCCCTCCCCGCCGGCGGGCGGTGGCAGCGGCGGCAGCTCGGGCGCAGGACCCGCCGCCCCCCAGCGACAGAGGAGGGCGGGCGGTCGGGGCCGAGCCCGCAGAGCGGCGCGGGAGCCCTGTGGCCGCAGGTACCGCGGGCTGAGGGAGGGCAGGGGCAGCAGGGGCTATGCGAAGGGGCAGTAGGGCCGAGCGGAGCCGGGAAACCTGCGGGGCTGTGCCTGCCCAACGCTTGCGCCCGAAAAGTGCTCGATCACTCCCGGCGCCGCCGGGTGAGTCGGTGGGTGATACACACACAACCGGCTCTGAAGACGGCGGCCGGGCGGATCCCGGGCTCCCTCAGCCCAGCCCAGCCCGTGCCGTCCCGTTGCCCGGGGCTGCGGGGCAGGTCTCAGCCCCGTGAGGGAGGGGAAGGGGGGAGGCAAGCCGGGCGCCGCCCGGGTGTCAGGGGGAGCGGCGGCGGAGCGGCCGAGCCGCCGGGCGCGGGGCGGTCGAACATGGGGGTTTGCCTGCTGCGGGACTGTACGGATCCTGGGGCTGCAGGCGAGGATTTGGCATTCACTTGCGCCGAGGTTCCATGATTTTAGGGTCTGGGTTTATATTTTCTTATAAATCTTGGTAATTAGGAATATTTGGGGAGGGGTAGCAATACTGGACATTCTGGTAGCTAGGAATGTTATTGTAAGCTTTTGCAGTTTGGATTCCTTTTGCAGTTGTCTGGATAGTGCAATGATTAAGTTTACACCATATAACTAGTAAAACCCTTGCACAGGGATGTAAAACCTGTAAAGTTGCATTAGTGTTGACACTTTTTGAATGAAGGAAAGAGTAATAGGTGTCGTAAGTTTAGTTAAGAGTAAAGTGTATTGAGATATGGGTGGAAGGACGATAGGAGATGAGGAAGACATAAAAGTTGAGGTGAGTCCAGTTCTATGCTTCTACAAGTGAAATTTGATACCTTTTGAATTTTGGATTCATTTTTTGTAGTTATGCTTTGAGTTTGGGGTTTCATTTAGTAGTATTAGGTGTTTGCAGTTGTGACCATGAACTGTACATTTACTTTAGTCTCACATGCCAGAAATATTTTACCTGTCTTCAGAAATAGTCAAACTATGTTGTATGCTGTAGTGTTGTGCTACGATATATAGTATTCTCAATTAATGTATGAAAATAACAATTGAGACCCGGAAGATAGATTACTTGTGGTTGTGTGCTGAATGGAGCTTGGGTTTCTTTTCTTGATGGTTTGACAGAATGAAAAGGAGGTGGGGGGAGGAAGCCAGTTTAATGTTACACTAAGTCTAGCCATACGTTGAAAACTTGTGCTTGATTATTGAACATAGGATTATTTTTGTAGTCCGTAAAATATCTGACTTACTGACTAGTTCATGATGTTGTATGCCAACACATCAAAAACTATTAATCAACACAGGGTGATCTTCTGTTTTAATATTCAGAACATCCTAATGAAGCAGGAGACTAGAAACACCTTTTCACAAAAACATTTTCAGGTTGTGGATGTTTGTTCTATTCAGTTTTTACCTTTGTGGTTTTTACTAGGTTTAAGGTAACAGAACCTTTAAAAAGACACACAGTAGGTCTGTATCTACATTGCAGACCAAAAAGGCATGAAATCTCTATGCAGTTACATTTTTTGAGCTGTTTTGGAGTTTTCTTTGGGGAACAGCCATGTAAAATACCTAGAGAAAGAACCATTGCAGAGAGATATGTCAGTGATTTGTGTCCGGATAGTGATCTCTGATCTGCCAAACAAGTCTCCTGCAGAGCTTGCATCTGTGAGGACTTCTGCTGCTGCTGCTAAATTTCTGTGTTGGTGTTTCAGTGCAGTTGAACGCTAATCATAGTAAAAGCTATAATTATTTTCAGGAAAAATATGTATACTTTTCTGGGATTTCAGGATATGATCAACTAAAATTCCCTGTGGTTTAATTTAATGCTAAGCTAGACTGGATTCAGCATTTACCTTGATGGAAAATTGGTAGCTAAAATCAACCTGCACTTTGAATAATCCACATGCATATATATCACCTAGTGTAAGTCAATTTAACATTTTAACAAATAGTTTCATTTCCTGAAACTTCTGTCATTGTGACAAAAAAATCCCAAACAAACAACAAACCCTACCCTGTCAGCATATTTAGTTTGGTATATTTTGCCTGTATTAGATAAACAATATTGTCTACAACATTCTCAGGACTAAAGCTATGTTCAGACATGTATTGAAATTATTGTAGGTGGATGTTCATGCTTCTGTGGTTTTCATGCACTTACCTTGCTATCACACCAGGTTTCAAATCTGCAAAGAAATAAGCTCAAAGCATTCTATGCATTTTTATTCAGACTGAAGCAAGTTACTGCTTTTTGAAGTTTACTTAGTCCAGTTTTGGGGAAAAAGGAAATGTTTTAAACTCACTTTGTCAGTATCAGATATTATACTATTTTTCTGACTATTGGTAGCATTGGTTAATTATTTTTATGCAGTTTGCGAGGTTGACTGTAAACAAAATAAAGTTTTGAGGTCCCTACAATGAAGCCAAGTTTGTCTCTTGACTGAAACTTTCAGAAATTAACCTAAATAATATTCAAGAGTTGTGAGGGCCAGAGGGGTCAGAGTGTGCCAGTAGTGCCTGCTATGAAGCTCAGGAAATGGCTGTTTGTATTTCTCGGTAACTGAATGTTGCTATTTCTTGGTTTCCTGCAGTAATGCTTCTCATGTGGAGATAAAAATTAAAGTGATTATAAGAAACACGCAAGCAAAGTGCATGTACTTTCTAAGACAAAGACTGAATGTCTTCCAATTTTTTTTTTAAATTTTTTAATATTTTGCATTGCTAAAACAGCTTTTGCATTTTCAGCACTTTGTTCAGGGTATTCTTCTCTAATTATGTCAAGCTTTGTCCTCAAAACTTCGCAGAAATCATTCAGCATTCCTAGAAGATATTGTCTTGTCATTTCTTTCACACTTCAGCAAATGTATATTGTGTTGTAGTTCTTATCAATGTCACTCTTATGTATGAGGCTTGTGGGTGGTCACATTCTTGGAGTGAATATTTTTAAAACCGGGAAGCCCAGAGCAAGGATTCTGATAGATTTCACTTAGGTCTTTGTTACCTTTAAGCTTTATTGCTCTTTCAGATACAAGGTAATTCCTCTGAAATTTGGAAATCAATAACATTTGATAAGCATTTTGGTAGGAGAACGAGTCATTTGGAACTGTCCCGGTGGGAATAAACAAGTACTTTGTATGACTGTCATTGTTCACAAAACATCAAAATACAAGCCCTTTGTTTTGCAACACAAATGAAAGTAGCTGAGAAGTTAACAAGAATTCTGTTTGGGCTGAATGATAGTTGTTCTTTAGTACAGCCTGAAACACTGTGAGAACACTTCAAGACCTGCATTTGTGGAGATGCAATATATGGAGATGCACTTTTATTGCATCTTTAATGAGTACCTGCATAAATGCTAGCAAATTTTCAGTGAGAGAATAGACACATAGCTTTCCTGTGGCAAATTTCTTCATCCAGAGCACTATAAAGAAGAAAGACTGAAAGAAAAGTGTCTTGTTTCAACGTCTATGATTTCAGAATCATGTTTATAAGCAGAATAATTGCATGCAAAATTATGACATAAGTGAAAGTTGTCCTAGTCTGAAATCTTCAGCAGTAACTAGAGGAAGTGGATGGTTTTGCAATCGTCTGTTATTTTTTGTTGCTTGTAGTCAGACAGAGTCTTCATTGCTTTTTACTGTTTGGGATAAGCATGTGATGCAAATGTGTACATATTTTTATTCAAAAAGGAAGATTAGTGAGGGAAACTGCATCCCTTTATAGTGTAGAATATGCAACAAAACATATGAGTACTCAACCGTGAGATTTATTCGGTGTGTTTTTCACACAAAATTTGATATTAAGAGTTACAGTTCGGCTCAATTTAAAGGCCTTAAAGTTTCTCCTCTGTGGCTTGGTATTCTTTTCCATGTGCTCTGAGTTGTGATCTTGTGATTACTTTCTCTTGTGACTTGCTCCTGCGAACTGCTGTCAAACGTCACTGTTGGTCCCATCTTCTCTGTGCTTGGCTTCAAATTTCCCTGCTGCTGACTAATGTAACATAACACTGCAAAATACTTGCAATTTTTATGGCCATGTATTAACTTTGGATGAAAAGCACTTGTCAGTTTGATGCCAAGGAGTAATTTGGCTCAAGTTGATGAGACCAATCAGTGACAAATTGAAGTATGTGTGTGTATGCACTGAAAGACTGGGCTCTGGTTTCATGAGTTCTTCTTAATTCTCTTCATCAAGCATTTAACCAGTCAAACATACCAGTGTTTCTGTTAAAGAAACAATCTTCATGGGATTAGTTAACTTTCTCTTTGTCTCTTGGTCCCCTCTCTTCTTCTTGTCCTGGTGCTGAAATTTTCTACATTTGCTTGTATGTTTCTTTGAAAATACATACAAGAAAGCAGTAAAAGGGCACATGAAATTCTCAGCTTTTTTGTTTTGATTGAGTGAGAGGCCAAGAGTGATTATCACTGCTGAACACAAAATATGTGCAGAGGGGTCACTGTTATGTTGGAACCAGCAGTTACCTGCTATTGCTTCATGTAGCTCTGTGGAGCAAAAATTTAGGGCTTGTGTATATAGAAAAAAGGTACAAGTTGGCTGAATGATGGGGATCCTGCCACACAAAGGATGTAGAAGTACTGATTCACTTACACTGATGCTTTTATTTACCTTTGCATTCTCTAACTGAAGATTTTGAGGCAGACTTTCCTTCTTTGAGTTAGCTGGTAATAGTTTGTAGAAGTCAGTAAGTAAACAAAGGCTGCCCTGTTTTTCCAGTAATTATAAATACCTTTATCTATTGAATATTCCCGCTACAATATATTTCCAGAGGCTAAACTCCAAGCTCATTTAAGCTGGAATTGTAGTTCTTTTTTATTCATAATGAATTTACTGAGATTCTATCGTTGTTTATTAAAATTAGATTGTCTGTGTGTGTGCTATAAATTCTAGCCAGATTACAGCTGAAGATAACTGAATTCTTCTTTTCCTGGGCAATCATATCTCCCATTTGAAGCCACTGGAGTTTCATCCTGCACTTTCTGCCTTCTCCAGACCTGGGTGCTTCCTTATGTTTGCCTACTAGCATAAACAGTGCACTGTAACTATTGGATTTAGGTCTATGTTTCACTCATTAGTAGCTGACTTTGGCTTTAAGGTTTTTCCGCCCAGCTAGCAAAGACCATCATAGTCAGTTTCTCTTGTCAGAAGTAAGTCCAAGGGAGATGGGCAGGAATTTTGTTTATGTTTGGTAGGCACTGAACAGGTACGTGCAAGCGTGTAACAAAGGCTTGAACATCGATGTCTCTCCATGCAGTCAGTTCAGATACTCTGCTAACGATCATCCCATTAAACTTTTAAAACAGTGCTGCAGGAGTAACATTGATCTCAACTGTTAATGGCTAGAACTAAACGCATCAGGCTGGAAGGCTTTCTCTTAAACGTATTGGTTCACTTGTTAGGCAGATGATAATAGATCTTGCTTTCTGAAGAAAAAATCGTGGATCTGAAGTCAGGTAAAATACCACTGTGGTGCAGTGAGGATCAGCTGGAAGCTGACAAATAGGCTTCAGCTCTGTGGGATGGTTATGGCATTGATTGTGTAGTCAGCCCAATGGCAGCTGTCATGAAAATGCTGGTTGTTATTATTACTGGCCATTTTTCATCTTAATCATTACTATTATTCATTATTCTTTTTTTACTGTTACTTATTACTATCAATGAGTAACAGTAGTAATTTCTTGGAAGAATAACATGTATTTGCATGTCTAGATTAATCATTGGTACAAAATTGAATCCACAGGTTTATTATCTTATATCAGATTTAATGTGGAATTATGTTAATAGTTTTGAAATCAGAAAAATATCAAGAATTATTATTAAGGTAAGTTAAGTGGCACTTTATTTTCTTCACAACATAGTAGGTGTAAAGGACTTAGACCCTCATCTAGATTGTGCATTAAATCCTCACCTGAGCATCACGCTCAGAGGTTGATCTGATTTCTATTTGAGCAACACTTGTTCCTGGCAGAGAGGCAAACTGCTGGAACAGAGATCAAATGCGACAGATTTTAAAAGAAAATAAATTTGTAAGAACAAACTTGATCAGTGTGGTAGTTTCCATTACTTGTGTTGATCTTCACTGAAATAATGAGTCATAAAGTAAAGGTTGATTTTTTAGTGAGAGATCAGTTAGGAGTCTGCTTTATTGCGGAGTACATCTTTTTTGGTACTTTTTTTTTTATTTTTTGTGTACAAGCAAAATATACCAAGAGTTGGAAGGAGGAGGAAAAGTAAAATTCGTTAAGTTGCCATTATTGCTGATAGCTTTTTCATTGGTAGTGTTATAATTTTTGACTGAGACTTCCATGTGAAAGATATACAGCAGTCTATGGTCTGCTTCCCTCAGCTTTTATAGCTTGAGGAGATTACCTAACTCAGAACGAACTTGATATGCATAACAGATCTATTTGGGGTTTTTTACTCTGTTGTAACTTTGTCATGGCTGGTCTGTTGGATCTCATATTTGAAATACAGTTTCTAGAGGCAGCTACTCAAATCTGTCTTACCCTGAATGCATCACCTTTTATTTAAAGAAGACTACAGGTCTATTTTTTCTCATTGTGGTTTGTCAGGAACTTTAAAAACTCATTTGCAGTTGCCTTTTAATGCTTGATTTACCCTATATTCCTTTCAGTTTACAGGGTGGCATTCCATCTAGTGCTTGCTCCAAGTGCTTTTCTGAGCTCTTTCCTGAACACTCTTGAACAGTCCTGCTTGTTAAATTGGCAGTTGATAAATGAAAAATTTTTTGTTAATAATAAATAGGAACAACTTCTGTCTTGCCCAAGAAATCTTTGTACCAGTTTTGTAGCATAGTATAAATGTAAACTGAACTTACCCCACAGGAAAAAAAAGAGGGATTTTGGTTGATCTGTTCTTGTACTGATGGGAAAGTAATTATTGTAATTGCTTCAGTTACCCAAAGACAAACCAAAAGGATGATGCATCATGCTGGTTGGCAAATGAAGATTTCATTAGGCATGTATGCCTTTTCATTTTGCTTGATGGCATAGTATGCATCTCATTTAATTAAATGTCACATTTTTTCCCCAGATTTCTTTTTCATATTGAGATGCACAAAAATTATGACACTGGGGGAAGAGCACTATCAAATAATTCAGTGTTTCTAAACATGAGTCTCATGTAAATAGAGGTGCATCTTTACATGCTTAGGTTGTACTTGCATCGATATACTGGTGTGTGATGATGGCCAAGCAGCTCCAGTGTCTGACATAAAATTCAGTCTTGCCCGGCTTTGCCCAGCTCACTGCATGGCTATGCCATGCCTCCAGTTAGGAGGCCGTGTCTGGAGATGTGGCTTTGATGTTTTCTTCTGCACTTAGAAATTGCCTGGAAATACCTTGTGTACATAACAAGGATATATTAATTATTCATCAAATGCAGCTCATCCCTATGTTCTGTGCTTGTGTTCAGCTTTGCAGAACCTTGTGAGCACTGTGCCTTTTGTTCTATTCTCTGCAAAACCAATAATGCTACATTCTTGCCCTTCTCTCCCAAGTTTGTATGCTTTTTTTACCATTACTTTTGAAGCTTCATAAGTATCCCTGGTGTGCAGGCTTACACCGTATTGAAGGGAGCCTCAATAAGTGTTTGGGATCAGTTTTTTGCGTAGGGTAGAGAGTATACTGCTTTCTGTACAGGTTCATGGAAACAAGGTTTGCTTGTTGACCAGCTGTGGAAAGATCAAGTCAGGGATATTTTTTTTTTAAAATTTTTTCTTGCTGCGTGGACAGTTCTGTTTCTACAAATCTAATTCTTGCATAATAAGCAGTCAGCCTTTGTAATTCAGTGCTAATAGTCTTTCCTTTGAGAAAGCCTAGTATTTCTGGCCATGTTAGCAGGTGTTCATTATAAAATCAGCAACTACACCAGAACATTTTTTCTTTCTTTAATTTAGGCTAAAAATAAATAAATAAATTCAGATTGGTTTTGCAAAGGTGTGCTTATACAATTGAAGTGTCTCATTTAGAAACAAGTTACAATAACTTCAGATGGTGTTGCTTAGGGCTTTGTCCAATCAAGTGTTAGAAACCTCTGAGGATGCAGGTTCTGCAATTTCTAAACCCAAGTCCCAGTGGCTGATAATCCTTACAGTGAATTTTTTTTTTTTTTCCTATCAAGAGGGAAGCTTCCATGTTTTAATTATGAAGTAAAGAACTTGCCTTCATCTTCTTGGTAACCTTCCCCTGTGAAGGCTGGTAGGTCACCTTGAACCTTGTCTTCAGCAAGCTGAGCACTGGTTCACCACGCTAAAAGAAGTTTGGATTACTCTGATATCTACATGTATTTTTTATTTATTTTCAGCATCAGTCTTTTGAAGAGTGATTGAAAAGTGAATGCTTTTAAAATAACATGCAACCTGTCCTGCCAGCATAAATTCAAGTTGAATGAGTTCTGAAAGGAAATGTTTTTGCCCATGAATTCTAACATTAAAACTATATCTAGTTGTAATAGGAGAATGGACTGATAATCCTCATGTCTTGTATTTATAACATTGTACATGAATTTTTCAGAACAGTTGAATCACCTTTACCAGTTCTGCTGGTTGTTGGATAATCTTTCTAAAAAATTGTTATGATATTACGCTGTTTGAACTTACTTTTTACTGGTTTAAAATTAAACTGAGTTAACAAAGCAGATATAAGAATGGTAGTTTCAGTAGTTAAATGAACCCAGTTGTGCAGTATATATGGTGGGTCTGCTGAATTTAAATGTAACACATAAAGAACTAATAGTATTTATGGAGCTCTGGTCTATTTTGGTGAGCTATTACTTAATAAAAATCGTTGGTATTGCAAAACTTTGGAATTCTTGTTTTCTGTAGAAATGACACTTGTATCTCATTTGCTTTCTTTCCTAATGTTGATCTTTGTATTAATTATTTTCCTAGAAAATTGAGTTCTTAACATCCTTTGTTCAAAAGCCTGGAGCAGCAGAGAGACGGTTTTTACAATGAGGAGAAATGATCTGCTAGGTAAGTTAAGTGTCAATGTCTGGCAACAAATTGGGATCTTTTCAGTTAGGGAAAACAACTGTGAGTTGTAATCCTGGGATAGATACGTAAATGGGATGAGCTGCTGTGGCAATAGGTGGTTTAGAGATGGTAGACATTAGAGCAGGCCTTGGGTAAGGAGAAAAGGAAGCGTTTGTGACGGGTACATGTAATTGTAATGCTGAGCAGTGATGAAACTCTAGTAATCCTACTTTTTTTGTATGTTTCAAAAAATGTGAGGCTAGAGCTAAATTCTGTGAGTGTTCTAGGAATGAGATATCTGGTAAATTGTGAACGTCTATGTACCTAGGCAGACAAAATATGTATAGGTATAATGTGGTATGTATATTTATATATGCCATTTTATAGTGTGGTGCCTTGTCAAGCTGCATGCTATTTCAGATAGATTGGAAGTGATGGTTCATTATAGTGAATTAAATGTGCCTAATTTTTTTTGTGAGTAAATATGTACAAAGTGATAAAAGGTAACCTTGTGCTCTGTGTTTGATGACAACATGAGTACTGAATTATTTACCAATGGTTTATATTGCCCACTTACTGTTTGATGGATCATTTTACACTATAATATTATTACTGCATAGGAAAAACCATGTTCAGCAGTCTTTGTGACCTCTGACAAGGATAACTTGCTTGGGAGTTTAAAATATGCTTGATATTTTACCAGAATATTCCTGACTGGTTTTATTTGTGAAGCCTACAGAATATTCTATTCTGTATTTTGAAGCTATATGGCATTTAAATATTGGGGGGGGGGGG
>VZRN01002985.1:140888-203289 GCA_013397935.1 Dasyornis broadbenti
TTAGAAGTACTTTTCATCTTGGTTTGCTTATCAACAATGTGGAAATTCCCAAAATAGTCTTAGAGATGTAACTAAAACATAACTTCTTCTGAACTTTGAGTTTTAAAACAGTCTTTTTTCAGGTTTAGGTTTGGGGGTTTTTTTCCGAAAGAGATTATTAGAGGTTTGTTCAGCAATGAAATTCTGGGTTTTTCTATGCCTTGCTTGGCATTAAGAATACCTAAAATATTTGAATAGTATGTTAGCATTTATATTTGTGAATATAATTAATGGGAGTTTTTAATTGTTCGTTGTCGCTTTTGCTGCACTTTGTTTTTGATAGCGAACTCATTATATTTGGGGTCAATTGGTCATTACTTTCAGGTATGTGTGTGATCAAGGACTCAAAAACCTCACTTCATCCAAAATAAATTGAAGGAAAATCAGTAGTTCAGTGGGAAGCCCTCTGATATATTCTGAAGTATATTTAACTTCAGCTAACATATTACCTCAATACCATTATCTCATTTTCAAAAACATTAGGTATTACTCAAGACATCTAAATTAAACTGCAATAGTTTATTTTTTATATTAGGCTATCCTTTGAAAATTTCATTTTAGTAAGTCAAGCATGAATATAATATATGATATGATTGTTGACTTTCTATTAACTTTTTTTTATCTTTTTTTCTGTTTAGGTGTTCAAACTTCTGATTTGCCGGATATTAATGAGGAAGAAAACTGATTAACATAGTATTGTTAGTTTGTTGGATTCTTTTTCATTCCGCAGTGTTGGGAGATTTGAGGAAAATTTCAAGGAATGGAGTTAGCTCACAGTTTACTACTTAATGAAGAAGCATATAACCAGCTTGGTGAATTTCAAAAAGCAGAGTTCATTTTTGAATGGTTACAGTTTTTGGAAAAGCTTTTACCAGCGACTAGCAGAGTAAGTGTAATGAAACTTCAGAAGAAAAACCTGTATTTTTGTTCTTTTGTTTAAAATCAAAGAGCAGCGTGCAATGTCATTTGCCTCATGTCTTTTATGTATGAGGAATGAAAGTATATTCAGTGTTAGCAACATCTTTCTAAATGTTATAAAATCTTGGTCACAGCCCTTCTAGTGACAGAGACACTTGTTCAATGAAAGGAATTTTAATTATTTTTTAACTCATATTATTAGTGCACGTTTCTGCAGCCCTATTATGAAGAATGTCAGTCATGCTTCCACCTAGTGTTATACAATTATTTGGTGCTTCTCTAGCAAGCAGGAATGTAACATCTTTCTCTTTGTTGTTTTTTAAAAATTTTTCCTAGTCAAATAATAAAAGATCTGTTTCCAGCCAACTCTCCGATTGTTTGATTCACTGTTTAGTGTATATTAAATAGGTTATGTAGATGTGTAAGAGTAAACCAACCAAAATAATGATATTTAAGGGTTGTTATTTGTGATGAAAATATGTAAATTAATTACAGTGCCAGGTTCTTTTTAAAAAAAAAAAATTAAAAAAATTGTATAAGACTAGATGATTATTTTAAGGGAAGTTCTTTCTTTATTAATGCTCAGGTTCTTGAAACTCAGCTAAATTTCTTCTTTGCTACTAAACTTACTATATATCTATGAATTCTTTTATCTTAAAACAGGCATTAAAAAAGCGAGAAAAGGCAACTTTGTTTTAGAAAGATATAAGTATGGAAATGCCACAGGGAAGATACACTTGAAATGCTACTGGAAATAATCATGCTCTGAAAAAAGTGTTGGGTTTTTAAAGAAGAATAAAACAGTCACATACTTGAAATGTCTTTTCTTTAAGTATAAAAATGCAATAAAATGTTCATTTGTAGTTCAGAATGTCATTATCCAGAATGGTAATAATGAAAATTAAAGGTCATTTGCATTAATTATGTGTAACTAACTTCTAAATTTAACTGAACTTTAACTGGTTACTGATTTTATTTCCAGGCTGATATAAGGGAAAACCAGAAGAAACTGGTTGAACAATTGACTTCTTTATTAAACAGTTCACCAGGACCTCCTACCAGACGGCTTCTTGCCAAGAATTTAGCTGTACTTTATAGCACTGGAGACACTTTTTCTGTTTACCAAACAATTGACAAATGCAATGAACTCATTCGGAGTAAAGATGACTCACCAAGTTATCTGCCTACAAAACTGTAAGTGTGTCTTTACCCTCAAGCTTCAAATCTGATAATAACGAGACAGATTTAAGTGGTGAAGTACATCTGAGTTTACTGCCACAAAATACGTAATAAAACAAAGATTGTGCTAGTATTCCATGTTGTATGTGTGCATCAGGAACCAAAACGGTAGAAGACACCTGGTGGTCTCCAGCCAGACAACTGAAAATCAGGCCAGGGAGAATACCAGCCATGGATAGAGAGTAATGAGAATAGGTGCTTGAAGAACAAGGAGAAGGTAATAATTGTGCTAGGAAGAGCAGTAAAATAGACAAGTACAGCTCCAGGTACAAAAGACAGTTATTGAGTACATTTCTTAATCCAGCTGGGAAACTGGATGTAGTTAGAAACATCTGAAATATTTGTAACTAAATACCTAAAGCCTAACCAACAGAGCAGAGAAACATGGACTGTCACTTCAGAAGGTGAAACCAAATCATTATGTGCAGAAATTTTATGAATAACTTTCATTCCTGGAATTATGCACATCTTTCACTGTAGTGAAACAAGTTAAAGATGAAGTAGTAAAGATGGGATAGTAAAACACCTTTGTGCATTAATGGTACGGTATTGAAAGCAGAGCAGAATCTGCCTTCCTCCTCTACTTTGCATGCTAAACCTGTTTTCGACAACCCAAGTAAAGATTCCTGAAAATACATTTTGCAAGGACTCAGTTGTATTTTTTTTGTTTCACTCTTGTTCCAGCTGACCTCTTGTGCTGTCTTTTCAGTTAAGAGTAAGTTTGCTGTAAAAGGTCTTAGTCTTGCAAAGTAAATTACTTCTATACTGCATTCTTAACAGTGATATGCATTAACATTATAGTTGAGTTGTAGTGTGGGACAGAGCTCTGCTGGTCTTCCTTGCTTCAGCTGCAATATGCTAAAGTGGAGGAAGTGGAATGATGTCAGCATAGCAAGGAAGGGTGGGGGAGTCCATTGGTAGGAAAGCAGAAATCAGAGATAACCAAAGCCAGAATGCAGAGTAGTAGCTGGAGGAGAGAGAAGTGGCAGTGTTCAGAATGTTCCTGGGTATGTAAGCAGTGGTGAGGAGAGGAAAAAACAGGAGAAAAAGGCAACTATAAAATAGGATTTTCTTCAAACAAGTTTTGGTAAAGGGATTTGTGGTAGAACTGACATGTACACAACAGGCTACAGAAAATAATTGGAACTACAGAACTGTTTGTTGAGTAAAATGTTTCATCCTGGACTGCAAATATATGAAATACTTGGTGTTCAATGTAGAAAAGCTGCTTTTTTTTTTTTTAATCTTGATTAAAGTGTTGTCTTTGTTTGCCATCTGTCCTTATTTAGCATGCATGCCCATGTTGTCTCATAGCAACACTTCACCATCAGTGTTCACAATATGTTGATACACCTGGGAACTCCTTTAAATACAGATTCCAGTGAATTGGTCTCTTATCTCATAAATTGTCATTTTTCTTCTTTCGTATAGGTGGAAGATGGAAATGTTTTAGGCAAGCATTTTAAACACAGCCTTAGTTAGGTGCTCATCTGCTACTAAAATTCAGCATGATGTGAATGCTATACCAAATCAGATAAACAGGTCATGCAGTGTGAATGCAGCTTACTACTTTACTTTAAACTACAAAGTTATTAAAATATTCACAAGGTCTGCTTTTAAACAGCAAGCATTTGCGTGTTCTGCAGACTTTCATAGCTGTTCTCAGTGTTATTTTGCTGCATGTTTAAGTACTTCAGCTCTGGATTTTCTGTGGTACTTCTCCAAGTACAATTATTAAGGCAAAATTTGTGAGTAAACAGTTTAGATATATCTTTTATAGTGAGTTGTATATCAAGATGGAGGTGTGCTGCTAGGGAGGTAAAACATGGGCAGAGAGGCTTTTATCTGCAAAGCTTGTATAAATGTACAGATTTCCTTGGAAACTTCTGGCTGTTGCTTACAATTTGACAGTTAAAGTGGTTTCATAATTAATATAGTTTGGACTTAGGGAAGAAACATTTGTGAAAAAAGAAAATGACTTTGTTAGCCATGATACAATCCTAGAAGGCATGTAGAAGAGCTCCCTCAGTCATGTGCTTTGAACTTTCATTGAAACTTGAATATTGATGTGCAGAAGTAGCTGGATTCCCACTTTTGGATGACTGGATGTTACTTATCAACAAATATGGCCATTTTGTTGGTAGAAATCACTCTTCAACACTGATTGACTCTTTTGTACAACACTTAAGCCCAGGGCAGTACAGCCAAACCTGTACGACTTTTTGCAGGTTATACCATAATGTAATAAGGTAGTTCTGGTTTGTGTGTTTTGTATATGTTTGTTAAATATTCCTTCCTCAGATTATGATGCCAAATCAATATTACCTGGTCTCGAACCCAATTAAAGAGAGTACCTGTGACTATCAGATGCTCAATTTAGAAGTGAAATGAAAAGCTTGTAATTTTATGCCGAGGCACGCCATGAACAAAATTTAAATCCAAACTGTTGGTGTGTACTGAGTTGGATAAAAGCAATAATGAAAAATGGGGTTTTAATGAAAGTAGTGTTTTGGTATGGTAAAAGATAAAGGATACTGGGTTTATTTTTCTTACTGTGAATTTAGGGAATTACTGTAAATATTAAATGTATTTTTCTAATTGAGGATATATTCAGTATGCGAATTTAAAATTATATATGTGGAATTTGAATTCAGTTGGGGCATAAGCAAAATGTTTTGTTGAAGGGGATGCTGAGCAATGTCTGCATATTTAAGTAGAAAGTGGAAAAGAGCTGAAAGCTGATTAAAGATATAATTCTTTTTGTCCTTGTATTCATGAAATTATTTGGTTTAGTTATAGATCTGTCAATACAAAAACAAAGTGTTTCATTAACTAATTATTCAAAGGAAAATGCTTTTTCATTAGGCAACTCTTTATTTCTTTTTTTCTTCTCAATATTAGTATTTTTTACTTTTGCTAAAGGAGACACCAGTGAGCACAGAGTTCAGCTGTCATGTATTTCACCAGAATGCTAAATTCAGAATCTGTCTACAGTGAAAATGACATAGGTTTATAGTTTTATTTCCTTATTATGTGTTGTTGTACATAAATGACGTAATTGTAATTACTAGACAATTTGCAGTCTACTGTCAACCATCAAGCTGTAAGTTAACCTGTCCTTGACTACTTCTGGGAGTGTCTGCTGTAGCACAACACAGAGCATACTTAGTAAGAAATTTATGTTAAGGTTTAAAGGTGGATATGAAAATTGTATTCATATTGTAAAATGTACTGGAAGATTGTATTACCTGAATTCTTGTATTATCCAAGTTATTTTCACAATCCTTGTATCTGTGTTTCTTCTAGGGTCTATGTACCACAGACCATTTTTTTCCCCCTTTTGATGATCCACTTACATTTTTGGGACATCCTATTTAGTTACTTTGCTGTTTGCCCATTGATTACTTCAGTCATCTTAATCCCTTTCATCTCTTATTACATCCATTTTCATGCCTCTTTGGATTTGCTTTTGTTTTAGTGCTGCGGTGGTATGCTTGGGCTATTTATACAAAAAATTGGGAAGAATTTTGGGAAACAGTTTTACTGACACCGTTGGGAATGTACTTAAAGCAATGAAGAATGCAGAGGTATTGGAACAGCATGTTTAAAAAATGATTGGAAAAATAAAAGGATTTTTGGTGTTGGTAGCTGGACCAATGAATAAGAGAAAATGCATGATACCAAATTATGAAAAAAAAAAGTGAAGAATCAGATAAAAATCAGTGTCTAAATTCTAAAGAAGTACTAGAGAGTTAATGGATTATGGCTATAAAAGGATGTATCACAGCTTTTTTTAATCTGATTTCATGAAAGTATTTGATAAATTAGAAAATTTAATTTCATTATTAATGAAAGCATTTTTTCTATAGCTTATATTTTACGTTTTGAGTGTTATAGTTGTAATTAGTACTTTTCAGTAGAACATAGAATTACTATTTTAATTTGCTTATAGAGTTTTAGGGCAAGTTGTCTGCTTTAACTTATTTCAATATAAATAGATCTCTAAAAGACCCAACCATTTTTTACCTATTTCACTAGTTGGTATTTTGTATTTCTGAAGAACTTAGGGTAACGAAAGTTTGAAATTTCTTTCTTTCATTTTTCAGTCTCAAGGTCGTTATGAAATCATGCTTAGTTTGCAAAATATATTAAATGGTTTAGGAGCTGCTGCTATCCCCTGTCATAGAGATATTTACAAAGCTGCCCGATCATGTTTGACAGATCGATCCATGGCTGTCCGCTGTGCTGCTGCAAAGGTAAACTGCTCCAATAGCTGTTCTAAGTAGCTCCTTTAAACATAAAATTCTGTTTTAATGATTGGTGAACACAGAAGTAAATACATTGCTTGCTTATCTTTATTTCTTTGATATTAACAGAAAATATTAACAGATACTAACAGATATTGGCAGAAAAAAATCAAGTAATTTTAGTGTGAAGCAAGATGCTTATTTTGTTAGGGAATATTCAGTGTATTATGTAGCAAACTAGAATTTTTACTGAGTGCTTTTCCATTTCAAAACACTTTTGTTTCCCTTTTTTTGTCTAGTGTCTGCTTGAACTTCAGAATGAAGCAGTATTTATGTGGAGTACAGACCTGGACAGTGTTGTGACCTTATGTTTTAAATCCTTTGAAGGTTCCAATTATGATGTACGATTGGCGGTTTCAAAACTTCTAGGCACAATATTGGCTAGAGCTCTAACATCTAAGCAGACAACAGGTAAAGTATGTACTTTCTTTGCTGATTCCTTATGTGTAAAAATCTGTCAGATGATAAGAAACGCTCAAGTTCTGTTGAAGCCTGAAGTTAAATCAGGTTGTAAGCTTCTTCTGACTGTTCATATCTCTGGTTTGGTCTTTTTTGTAACTTTTTTCTTGTGAAGTGCTGTGGTTTTGGTTGTGTTTATCTATCTATCTATCTATCTATCTATCTATCTATCTATCTATCTATCTATCTAAAATAATGAACAAGGAAAAATATTTAGTAAAACTTTTTCTCCACTATAAGATTATTGTATACAGAGAAATTAGTAACCTCAGGAATTTAAAAGCAAGATTAATTTAAGCAGTGTAGAAATAACTAAGTTTTGAGGCAATGTCCCTGTCAATCTAAAAGTTAGGGTTACCTTCAAGGTATTTTTCTGCAGTAATTGATACAACATCTGGATTGTCAGTGGATAGCAGAATAAATATGATCAGAAGCAAAAAGTACCAGGCAGTTTTGTTCACACAACAGCCATGTAACAGTTCTTGCTGACAGACAGTACTTGAGCTAACAGAAGCATCTTGGCATAAAGTTATTGTCTCCAATACTTTGTGTGATTCAAACTGAGTGGTTTTAGTCCAGTCTTAGAAGCCCTAAGCTAAATACCTAACTGAAATCTAAACAAAACATAACAGGATGCAAGGCAAGTGTGATCAGACTGTTGATTCTGCTTTAATGGCAACAGAGAAGACCTTCAGTGCAGTAAGCAGCAAATAACAAAATGACATGCCTTTAAGCCCAACTTACAGCCTTTCAGAATACTCGAGACTGTGTATTTGCATTGTAGACTCTGAAGACTTGGTTTATAAAGTATTTCCCTTAGAATCTTTTCGAGAGAATTACTGTGTTACAGAAAAAAAATCAACGCTTCCCTTTTCTCAATAAAATAAAAATATTGTGACCTCTTTATAGACTCATTAGTTTTCTTTAATCTATATAAGCAGTGTACTTGTTATTTCTAAAGCACTAAGGTAAGGTTATATAAGAAGCTTATAAAATATTTGGTTGGCTATTTCAAGGAATTTTTTCCTTACTTTAGTTATTTTTAGTTAAAAAGAAGTTAGAGCTAAGTGGGACAGAAGTTAGATGGGGATTAGAAAGGGCTGGGAGAGAGGCAGAGGGAGCAGTACATGAAGAAATTTGTAGTCCTGAAATTTGTGCATTGTATCTGATAACCTGCTGATATTGAGGGGGTTTTGTTTAATTTTTTTGTTTTCTGGACATGTTTATATCAAATCCTCTCATTCCTTTTCTCATTTCAATCCTTGAAAGAGAACGAAAAATGCAGTGAAAATTTTAGGTCACTTAGTTTGCAGATTGTTCTGTCATCATGCTAAGTTTACACATACATTTCCCAGCATGTATTTTACATTTTATTTCTGTCAAGAAATAAAGCATTGGAATAGGAATTGGGGATAAATAATTTTTCTAGACAACTGTGAGCATATTTTATTATTCTCACTCTTTTAGAGAGCTATCTTAATGTTAAGGTGAGTTGATTTTTTCTAAGAGAACCTGTAGCTGTGCCATTATCTGGCTAAGTGTAGCAGAAGGGTACCTGCCCCGTCTGAAGTTTGGAATAATGGTTGTCTTTTTAGTTAGCTGGAATATGTAAGAGCCAGGGCTTTCATGAAGCTGTGGGTGGTAGTAGACTTTACAAACATTTTTGCAGAGGAAATGTAGATGGTAAATACTGAGGGTGGGTGAATGTAAGTAAGCATATTAAGTAACGGCTTAAAATACTTAAGGATAGCTAAAGTAGAAAAACTTGAGAAATATTGTGCTTTGCTGGAGCACTGTGTGTTACCATGTCTTAGTTTCTGTTTTGAAGTTATGCTCAAACAGTATTTGAATTTGATTGTATTACAAATTTATGCAAATTATTTTTTCTAAAATGAAGAGAGTTGAAACTCTCTACTTCTAAAATGTAGCGAGATTTTAGAACTATTTCTCTAAAGATTTACATCTATTCTTAGCGTCCACCAAGCATAACTTCCGCAGAATCTCTTTGGAAGATGTGATGGAGCTATTGGGAACTGGATTTCTGCGTGGAAGTTGTGGATTTCTACGAGCCAGTGGTGATATGTTGAAAGGGACCAGTTCAGTCAGCAGAGATGTTAGAGTTGGAGTCACCCAGGTTTGGATTACATTAATTATGATTTTCTGAGATACTTGTGTAATTGCCTTGTTCTGCATATATCTCTTCTTTCAGTCTATTTTTTTGTATTTGTGGTGAAATATATATATATACTTGAAAATAAGGATTTACATCTCTTGAGGCATGCTAGAAAGAAAAGAGAAAAAGATTTCTGATGTTACTTATTGTTTACCTGAGAGTTTGAAATTTTAGAAATTAAATATGTACTACTTGTGAAATCTTCACATGGTAAGAATTTCAAATGAGTAATATAAATAAATTCCTCAAAATTGTAATTTAAAACTTATTTCCTTATGTCTGAAAATTAAAAGGAGAAGTTATAAAAATGTCTTTGAACTTGTAATAGTTGCCTTCTGAATAGGGAAGTCCAAATCTAGTTCTGAAAGAACCGTTCTGCTTTGAGTAAGTGCATGAAAAGTAAGGAAAACGGAATTCAGTGGAAAAAAACCCAGCATCTATTCTGCTGTGTTCCAGGATGCTCAAAGCACAGAATCTTGTTAACTAAACAGGACTGGAGTCAGACCATATAGTGCATGCTGGTAAAAACAGTATAAATTTTTCAGATAATATCAGGTTGGCTTCATCGTGTAAATATTATCTTAAATGTAAACATGCTAAGTTGTAGTTATTCAAATGTGAAACCTGTGAATCAAGACTAAAGGTCATGATGAAGATTTATCTGTCAAACAGCTGTGATTATTTTAGTATATTACGGTCTCACAGCTATATGATAAGCACCTTTGCCACTAAGGCAGTTTTTCAGTACATTGCAACTTCTGCAGTGCAAGAGATCTTTAAATTAGCTTGAATTACTGATACAAGCTGCAAGATTTTGCACTGAAACAACTAGAAGGTGCTCACAAACTGTCTTCTGTGCTCAGGTCATGCTGAATGAAGCATTAACTTTTGGCAGAGAGAACAGAAAAGCTGGGGAACAATTATACCTTGACAGCTAATTGCCTAGAAAATGCATGCCAGACGTTACCAGGGTGTTCTGTATACATGGTAGTTTTATTAGGTTTCCTGGAATATATCAGATATCTCAGTTCAGTGTTTTGACTATTATACTAGTTTTTGGAATTTGTTTCCTTTTTCATGCATTTCCGTGTTAACATGACAGTACCTGTGCCAGATGGTATGCTCAGACTGTACCAGAACAGTTAAAGCAATGCAATGTTTCTATAAGAAAAGCTTGGAAAATTGAGAATTTATCAGTGCTTGTGAATAGAAAACACTTGCAGTTATAAATGTATTAATAGTAAGTGAGTAAGTGAGTAAGTGAGTTGCAGCTTATTATGAATTTAAAAATAAGAAAGTCATTGAAGATGACTTCTTACGCATGGAAGATTTTATGTTTGTTCAAGACAGAGTTTAAAATGAAGCCATGGCAGTATCACTCTTCACAAGTCTTTATCCTGTTAAATTCCTCAGTTTTCAAATCTGTAAAACCAGGGTAATGTACTGATGCATTTTGAAGCTTAGGTAGTATTTGTCAAGAACAATAAGCTGCTAACAGGATCTAATAGTATAATTATTTTGTCTGCAGTAGTTCACTTTCCTTTACATGAGTAATTTTATTGTTAATGTTGGATACAAGACAAAGTATGTATGAGGCAAATACAGAAATTGGTTGCTATAAGTAGTAGTTGTGAACTTTCTTTTGAGGAATTTTTTGTGTTTATTTGCATATACTAAGTTTTTGTATTCCACTTTCTTGATCTATTCATTAAAAAAATGCAACACATGCACATGGAAGGCAATTGTAGGGGAACTTATTATGTGGCAAAATAAGTGGTCTTGTGATGATTAGATTTGTGAAGTGATTCTGCATTCTTTCTCTTTGTGGTGACAAACATAGTCTTTTTATGGTACCTCTATTGCAAGGCAAACTATTAAAATTCATTGAGTTGAAGAACAGTGCTTGGGGGCTGCGAATATTCCATGATTCAAACCTTTAATAACAATGTTTTCTCTGGGTTATGGGTTATAGTTTTGTAACATAGTAGTTCTTAAAATGCATCCATACATTAAATTTGGGTTCCATGTGTGTAATGTTAAATAGCTAGAAGCTGTTGTTCAGTGAGACCGAACGCAATGTTTTACATAACAAGTGCCTGTGTAAGGTAAACTGCCATTTTCTCACACTCTGGAATGAAATTACATGGGCAAGCAGCTCAAAATAACTTACAGTCAAGGCAGGCTGCAGTATTACTAGTGCAGAATCACAGAATATGCTGAGTTGGAAGGGACCCATAATAGTTTTGATAGTAGTTTAAATTATTTAAAAAATTAAAAGTGTATATATATGTGTATATATATATATAACATTGCAGATACTTAAAAGTGAGAATGTGTGTGATTTATGGATGCATAATTGTATAAGTCATTTTAGTTTACTATTCTAGTTGTGGCAATGTGCAGATTCAAAAAAATAAGTATGTAGATCAGTTAGCAGTGCTTTTTCAGATATTTCGCTCTAAAATACCTTTCCTTTCAAATCTCTTTCAGGCATATGTGGTATTTGTCTCTACATTAGGAGCACAATGGCTTGAAAGGAACTTCTCTGCCTTCCTATCTCATATTCTAGATCTTGTGTCTCAGTCTCACCCTAAGGCTATTCAGAGTCCGATGGATGCTATCGGCTGTCGCCGCTGTGTTTCATTCATCCTTCGAGCTACAGTAGGAGGCCTGCTTGGGGAAAAGGCTCAGATTGCAGCTGCCAAGGAGATTTGTCAGGCCATCTGGAAACTGAAGAAAGTTGTGGGTATGGGTCTAACAAGATTATCCATTTGGGCCTCTGTTTTTCTTTTTTTAAGTAATTGTCTAACTACCTAATCCGGAGACTGCAGAAATAGAATATGTAGTGCTGATTTATTATCATGATAATGTAGAGGGCTTCTGATGGACAGCTTTGTTTTTAACTTGGGCTGGTTATTTGCTTGTATGTGTCTGTATTTTTGTATGTGTGTACCCACACAAGTATAAGCAGATTTTGTAACACTCCGTTCCCAGCAAATATAATTTTAACTATTAAGAAATAAAATAAGAAATATATGCAGTAATAATATACAGACAGTATGGTAAAGTAAGTTAGGTTGGCAGGTAATACATATCTAGTCAGATCTTGCCTTCTTGTTCAGAGCAGTTGACTCTCCTGAAGGTTCAAAAAACAAGCATTTGTTCTTAATCAAAAAATGGAGCATTTCTCCTGGAGAAAATAGATCTGTTGCATGACAAGGTCTTGTACACTGCATCCAGAAAAAGTCTCTGATCTTCTACTATTGTCCTTATGGATGACAAGAAAGAGAACCCTGGACAGTTGTCCTCTGGTGTACAGCTGCATGTTGTATCTGATTTAAATATCTACATGTTTTGTGTCTAAACAGACATAATCATTTGTGTCTCAAAAGATGAACTTTTAAAAAACATCATATTTTTGCCTCCCTCTTCATTCCTTGTCTCCACCTTCTTGCTTGCTTGCTCTTGCAAGATTTCATTGTATTCTTCCCTTTCTTTTTTCCTATGATGCAGTAAAATCTGGCAAGTTACATCAAAGCATGTCTTCTTCAAGTCACTTTTGGTGAGGCAGACGATAGCATGCTTCTTGCTAGCTACTGTTCCCCATCATGTAAAGATAAACAATTTGGTAGTTTCCATTCATTTACACTCCTGCCCTCACAGATCTTACTACACAATCCTTTCAGTAAAAGAAACATACTTGTCTCTGTGAAGGTAACCCTTTATGAAAATAGTAATAAAAAAGGTTCAGTAATAAAAATGGTAATGGTTAAAGCTCATTTAGTAATATGAACAACTTCTCTTGGCAAAAACCTTTTTCCCATCTGTTTGTTTGATTTTGGTAATGATTTCATAGTGATTTCCTTATATTGTGTTATCAGATGCTGCAATGAGTGACATTAACTTGGAAACAAAAATTAATACAACAGACGTAACAGCGAGTCAGCATGTACTTGTGTGTGCACTTCAGGAACTTGGAAGTCTCATTCATGGCTTAGGAACTACAGCAGCACCATTACTGCAAGACTCCAGTACAGGTACGAGCCCTGAACTATTTTGTGAGCCAGAGTACAAATTATATTTATATTCCTTTGTTCACTTGAATCTTCTTTGATTTCTTATGACTATTCTTCTGGTGCTCAGTCTGCTTACCACCAGGATCCATAGTTCTTGTGTTATTTTCTGGTTTTTTCCAATAAACTTGAAAAAAAAAAAAGGGGAGGGAAAGTAAGTTGGCTGCCTTACATGCTGTAGGAAAAATTCAGACATTGTCCAAAGAGTTCTTTATCTTTTCTAACCTGTACAACTATGTTAGTTATAACAAAATAAAACAAATCATCTGTATCAAGATGAACTTTGTTAAGGGATGTATTTAGGATCCGAAACTTAATGATGTTTATAATAAAACAGTTTGATTGAACTGGGTTTCTTAGTCTACCTTTATTGTTTTCTTTTAGCTGCATCCGTGGCATGGATTTCTGCTTCCTTACAGAAGCTTACACATTTTTTTCTACACATGTTGGGGGAATAACTGTGTAATATGTTAGGTTTTTTCCATAATGTTACTTTTCATTCAGGGTAAATTTTTCTAAAAAGAATTTAATTATTTAAATTTGTTACAATTCCTTCAAAGTAAAAACCAATGTACTTTTCCAGGAGTAGTACAGGAATTGGATAATGTTATGTTTGCCAGTCCTGTTTATACATTTTTGCTTATTTGACAATCTGCTTGCCTATTTCTTAAGTATGTTTATGCATTTTATTTTTCAGGAGTTCTGGAAGCAGTAATTTCTGTTATTCTTCATCCCAGCCTTTCAGTTAGACTAACAGCAGCTTGGTGTTTGCGCTGTATTGCAGTAGCATTGCCCTCCTATGTGTCCCTGCTGTTGGATCGTTGCATTGAACGCCTTAATACATTAAAATCCTCCCCAGAAGCAGTAACTGGCTATAGTTTTGCTGTTGCCGCTTTGCTGGGTGCAGTAAAACATTGTCCTTTAGGAATTCCACATGGAAAAGGGAAGGTATGGTCTGAATACTTTATATATAGGCAGTTCTTAATATTTTTTGCAGTGGTGTTTGCATGTTCTTTGTGACATGATCACAATACACAATGATACTGATGAGATACTTTGGTTCCTCAAGAAGAGGACTTTGAAGCATACCACAACTCAAATAAACATGTTTTTCTCACATGTATCAGAATCAGAAGTTCTCATTTCTTGGGAAATGGCACTAATGATTTTATTAACTGCTCCTATTGCTACTTTTTCTCTAATGGGGAAGTTTATTAAGGGGAGAAACTTGTTTGTTGTTTTGGACAGAGATCAGTTCTGTAGAGCTGTAAGCACTTAAATCAAACTGTCTAAGAAAAGGTTTACCTGAAGAAAGCATTTCTTGAGTATGTATGTTTTTTCAAATTTTCCAACTAAATTCTTTACAGCAAGATTAAACCTTCTGCAATTCTGGCTCAGTATGACACTGGCTTGAATTAGAAAGCTGGCATTTCAGTGGTATTAGAGGTGAAAAAAGGCTGTTTTGGAGTACATACAGCTGAAATGTATCAGACTTTGCCAAAGGAAAAGATCTTGCTTTTATAAAAAGTAATTAGAAATATACATGCAGATCTGTTCCATGCTGTGATGTTAGAAATAAGGAAACTTGTTCATCCACACATTAAGCCAAATTAATATTATTTTATTACAAATTAATATTTCTTAGGCCCATCAATGGCTCTCAAGTGTACATGTTAGTCAGTGCTTACCGCAATAACTATAATTATGTGTTATCTGAAAAATCTTTGGTCAAGTGCAACAGATACACACTTACTTTGTTTTACAGAATATAACAGAAATCAACTTTATTAACACAGTCTTAGATGCCAGTCTCCTCACTGGTGCAGATAGCATATGCTGTGCTCTGAAGTTTTAAGGATATGCAGCCATTGAAATAAAGACTGGGAGAAGGAGCTGTTTCCATCTCAGTGGGAACTTCATTCAAGGAATTTCTCATACTTGGAAAACTTTGATGCATCAAAAAATGTCAGCAGTACATGCTAATTCTTTGCATAATGTAGAAACTTACATTCTCTCTTCTGAAAATAACTGTTTCAGAGTCAGTGGACATTAAGAAGAACATTCTGGACATTCAGAGTCCTGACTGACAAACTTTCCCTTGTGATTGCTGAAAGATCATGCAGAGAGAACAAAATGGATGTAGTTTGCCCACTTACATAGATAAGACGTGCCGTTCAAATACTGTGCACCTAAGCAGAGCTGAAGTTTCTGTTTAACAGAGAAACATAATTCTTAACAAAGATTTCTTTTAGAGGAAAATAATAGGATGAAATAGGGCTAGGGAGGAGGTATGGGAGGGCACAAAGGAAAAATGGGAGGAACACTGTATTCTGTACTAAGCTGGCAGGGGGAAGAAGAGAACAGTTGACAAAAGCTCTTTTCCGCTCGCTCCTAGGAATACTGCCAGATTCCAGACTAGCTCCCCTTCTGAGGATCAGAGAGACCAGTGTTAAATAGAGCAGTTTTGAGAAGGGAATACCAAACATAGATAATATTGATCTGTAGAGAAGCTGTTTTATATTAATGCGTTTTCCTTTGAGGGAGCAGTTAGAGTTGCAGGTGGAGCCTAAAGAAAATAAGACAGTGAGTTCATATACATTTAACATTCAGTACTAGTCCTTATAAGTAATTTTAAAAAATCCTTGAAATATGAGGCATTCCTCCTAGTACATAGAGAGAAAAATTGTCAGAAATAATTAAATTACATCCTTTCTAGCATGTATGTTGTATAGGTAATTTAAGTGTACTAAGTTGTTAGTGATTTTTTTAGTAGTACAATTTAACAAAGGTACTGTTTTATTTTGCAATCAAATATATTAACTCTATCAGGAATCTATACAAATACATTTCTTCTTTTGCAACCACCTGGTAACATTATGGAATTGGGGAAACTAATATTTTTGCATTGGAAAACAGACTTCAAATGAAGTTTTGAAAATGTAAAAATCTCAAAAATTCATGAAACAAACTTTCATATGCAAACTTTAATGACATTTTAAGTGTGAAAAAATTTATAGAAGGATATTTTCTATACTGAAGCTTTTAATGATACTTTTGATAATGATACTTCTGGTAATTTGATTTATAAGCAGTTTGTTTTGGAGACTGGACGTAATACAAGTTGTAAGAAATATTCTTTAGCATATGTGAAACATAATTGAAGCAAACTATATGCAGAGTACTTATAGATTTGTAGCTATACTGTGGTAATTGTTCATGGACACAAGGTGTGTTGCTCCATGTAAGTTCTAGATAGCTTGTGTTTTGGTAACAAGCAGAGTCACCTTGCATTTAGCACACGTGTAATTATTGTGGAGGAGCTAAAACAGGATTAATTCTAACTATACTATTTGAATTTAGATGTCATTCATATCATTTGTTGATTTGAACAATGGTCAGAGAGAATGATAGATTTTATTCTGAAATAAGGGTAAAAAGATCATTACCACTCTCACCACTTCTTCTGAGCTGTAATTCATAGAACACTTCTATCTTTCCAATGCATATTCCTGTGGGAATTACCGGTTGTCATTTTACTGCTGATTAAAGAGCGAGTACAAAGCAGCAAAGTAACTTACCTAGTACTCCACAGAGTTGGTGAAGCCATCCCAGACTAGTACTGAAGTCAGGAATTGCAATTTCATGAGCCTGAGTTTATTGCCATAGTGTGAGAAGAAGATGGCATTCTATCTTGGAGCAAGAGAATAGGATTAAATATTACACCAAATAGTACTAAAAAGAAATCTGATAGTTACCAAGATGTGATGCTCTGTTTTTCTCTTTTACTTTGAAGGTAATCATGACAGTAGCAGAGGATTTGTTGTGTTCTGCTTCACAGAACAGTCGCATTTCACTGCAGCGAACGCAGGCTGGATGGCTCTTGATAGCTGCTCTCATGACATTAGGTAGTAGCTTTCTACAATTTTTCTTAATCTACATTAAGATGTTCAGTGTTCTGTCTCTGATTTTTAGTTCAAGGTTTTGTCTAATTTACTACTGTAAAATAATTTTAAAACCCCAAATGTTAATTGGAATGTGTAGAAAAACTTTCTGAGATAAAAATGTTATTTTTTTCAAATTTGCCATTAGTTCATTGAGAGCAATGTCTGAAAACCAGTGATTAGAGTGAGACTGCCATTAATTAAATGTAGATGATAAATTTCAAAGAGAATCTAACCAAATGTCCTAGTGGTCGTGAAGAATTTTTAAATATTTGTCACAGCACAAAATGAGCTAATAATTTGTTTTTCCCTCTTGTCAGGCATTTGAGATCTAACAGACCTTTCTGATACATACTAATGGTCAGATTATTGTCTGTGATGAGTAAATTACGAGTGAAGAATGTATTTTATTGGCTTTGTTCATCTTTTTAAGGCACTTCTCATGTTTTCAGGTGTTACTTCTGCCCAACAACTCCTACTATTTTTATTATGTTGTTATACTTAATCAACCTAAAACAAATGTTTACTTTTCTGAACTTCATTATTGATCATTACATCTCTTTTATGCTGGTGATCCACAGGGTCTGTAAGTGATAAAACGGAGATTGTCGATGGCTTGGTAACATACTAATGAATGTGTCAGTGGGTATGTAGTTATATATTTGAAAATGAAATACCCAAACAGTAAACATTTGAGAAATTACATGTGAGACGGCTGGGAAGGAAGCCTAAGGTTTTGTTCACTGCTGTAAAGATTTTGTGAACATAGAAAAATACCAATGAAAGAAAACTTAATTTTATTAATCCTTGCATTGGCATGACAACTGTCAACATTTACAGGTCCTGCAGTTGTCCAACATCATCTGCCACGAGTGCTGTTACTGTGGAAGTGCATCTTTCCATCATCTCCTAAAGACCTAGAAACAGAGAAGACACGAGGAGATTCATTTACCTGGCAAGTAACACTGGAAGGTCGTGCTGGTGCTCTCTGTGGTAAGCAGGATTTACTGTCTTTCTCTGCATATTTATTATTGGGCTGTTAGTTAATTTTTCCTTCTGAAAGAACAAGGACACTTCACATGATTTTTTTTCACTAGGTGATAAAGGCTATATTCACTCCCCAACAGACATGATTGTATATCAATATTTACACATATCTATATTTAATTTTTATAAGAAAAATAAATAAATAAAAATGCAAGAGAGTTTTCCCACTTCTTCTAATCAGCTGATTTTTAAGCAATAAATGATAATCAGGAAGGTTAGTTCTCTTGTTTAATAAACATACCACGATAATGACTGAAGACCCAAGGCAGGGTACGTGCTGCTGGTTTTACAGTCTATTATATGTGGAAAATAATGATTCTGTTTCCTACTAGATGACTTACTATAAGCAAAGTAGAACTGGTGAGTCATTCAAACATGTTTGTGAGAGTGGAAGGACTTGGGTAATAATTGTGATTGGGTAGTTGCAACTCTCAACCAGAAAAGAGTGCTTTGAGTGCAGTTGTGCTCTGTTAAGTTGTAGTTTTTAATCATGAAGTACTGTGAATTTGGTTTCCAAGAAATTACTTCAGTGATCTTCAAATACTTGATGTGTTTCAGTCTTGTATTCTAGAGCACTAAAGGGTGTTTCACTTTACAGAAACGTGAACCCTGATACAGTGATTCACCTCTCTCTCTATTAAGATACTTCACAAAGTGTGGAATTTAGCAGTAATTTCATTTCAGAAGTATCTAAACAATTGACCTTTAAACATTGTTTCTTTAGAAAATAGGTATTCAATACATTGTATTCTCTCCATGCTTTTGAAAACTAAACTCAGGTTTAGTTTTCCATACATTATATACGTGTATACATATTGGTTCCTAAAGTATAGTAATTAAACTAAATTTTAATGGAAAACTAGCAAAATAAGCAGTAGATCACTTGATCATCCTCCCCCTTTTTTTTTTTTATTATTCTAATGGAATTATCATGAAGTTACATACCATAAAACAGTTCATAACAACAAAGCAAAAAAATAATGTCATTTACATATGCAATTAAAAGTCAGGATATGAATGTCCAAGCTGAGACACCAAAACAGTGCATCTGACTTTCATTTGAGATTATTACCAGTTTCTTCAATTATTGGCTGAAGTTGGGGGGTTTTTTTGTTTATTTTCTCCTACTTTTATACATTATTAGTGATGTAGTAATATAATTACTTTGCTAATGTAATTTTTGTTTTCTTCAAGATATCTCACACTAAGTAAATTGAAATCCAATTCCTTTTCTAGCTATTAAAAGCTTTGTTTCCCACTGTGCTGGTCTTCTTACGGATGAAGTTGTTCAGAGACTTCTTCCTCCTCTCCCAAGTGCTGTTGATTTATTGACACAGTAAGTGTGTGTATAAAATTGTTACTTGAAAAGCTAGAGTAATCTCTATTTGATTTAGTGCACTTTCTAAAGAACTTTCTTTTCAAGGGATGAAAATCAGAGTTTATGTGTTTGCAGATTCCAGTCACATGAAAAATCCAAATAAATTCTCACATGTTTTTTTTAAGTAGTGTTTATATACTGCTTTTTAAATTAAACATACACATTTGCATTTATATACCATTATTCTTTATAAAACAAAAAACAAGGTTCAAGAATATGCTTAGAGAAACATCTTTTAGACATAGATTTTTTTTGTATTTAGATTCAGATCTAAGCTGGAAAGATGTTATAGTCTTTAAAATTTTGCCTATGGAATATAGAACAATTTAATACATTTGGACTCTAAACTGTAACTGAGAGAAATATATCCACAGAAGTTTATTGTCATAAATATAGGTACTATCAAAGGAAATAGAAAGCCTTCTTTATTTCTCTAGTAATAAATAAAAATAACGCTTGGAAATGGACAACAGACATTTTGTCAGAACATGTGAAATAAAGTGGTTTCCTTCTACTATAGGCAAATCAAAACTGTACTTAAAATATGTATAGATTTAAAAAGTATTCAGTAGAGTGGTACAAATGAAACTGGAATGTTGCATAAAACTTAAAGTTCCTACCATCTCTGACATGCTTTTTATATTTTAAGGCTTTCTTCAATATACAAATCATATGGAAATTCCTTAAAAACACCATCAACGGTTTACAGACATAAACTTTATGAATTATTAGCAGTGTTGCCCCCAAAGACCTACGAAGGTACGTATTTCCATACAAAGAGAAATCCATTAAAAATATCATGGGCTCATTTTTAAGTTTTTGTTCAACATGTATTCAGCCAGCAAAAATTAGTTCCACCTTTTCTAAAAAACAAATTTTATTCCCTCTATTTAAGTTTGATGAATTGTAGCAAAGTCACTGTGGTTTTGAAACACTAGTGTTCATGATCTTTTCTCCTTTCTCCTAATGCAAATACAGACTTCTGTTACAAATAGACACTTCTGCTCTATTTTTGGTTGAAACATGAAGTTAGAAAATGTTTCAGTTTCAAACTAGTTGAAAAATTTATTTTCTTTGGTACCTGTTTTACTTTCCATTGAATCCTAAATCCCAAAGGTGTAATTTTAGCTTAAACTAAACTAAACAATTTAAACTAATTGCATATAGTCCACTGAAAGAATTCAATTTAATTGGTTTAACTAAGCTTATATTACAGAATCATATTAATCTGATCCTGTGCAGATTGTGGATAAAAGGTTTGTATTTAAAGAACAATTTCAGCAAAATCTGGGGATTGACTTACTTTTCTATAGGAGGACATAATGAAAAAAATCTAGGCCTGTAATCCATTAACTATGCACTGTAGTTGGATGGATTTAACTTTTCAGTTAAAATATTTAATATCTTTGCTGTCTTTAAATTGTTTGCCATACGGTAGGGTATGGACTGCAGTAAGGAACCACAGTGTTTCTGACAGCTGTAGAGAAGTACAGGGTATTCTTCAGAACAGAGACAATATGGAGCATCCAGGCTCTAAATTAGCTGTGTCCTCTGTATCTTGGAGGGAATCCTTACTCAAATAATCTGCTCCATCTAGTGGTAACTGCAGAGTGAATTGGACAAATCCCTGACCAGTGCCTTAAAGCTATTGCCACATTAGAAGTCTGTATATAATGAAACATTGTGTCTAATACTCATTTGTGACTTGAGTTTAAAAGACTGAAAATTACACCTCCATCCCTGAGAGCAAGTTACTCCTTTTGGTTTTGTATTACAGGGGTGACATGTAATAGAATACAAATATTTGGCTCTGGGTGGGTTTGGCAGTTTTTTGCTGTGTTTGGGATTTTTGCATATGCTCTAACTTCATTGAAAATATGCAGTGTTTTACAGTGTGATTGGCAAAACGTGTCTCTTGTGAGAGCAGCCTAGCTGAGGATGCTGCGTTCTAGATCCGCTAGTTAAAGAAAAATGTTGAAAAGTTTGTTATAAATAAGTGGTCATGCTGCTGAAAGCTTTGAAAATAGCCTTAGAATCAAAACAGTAATTTGACAAGTGTAGTCTCAGAGGTGTCCACCTACGTGTAATACAGCGGTATGAAAGTGGAGAGGGAATAGAAATGCATACATTGCAAGAACTTATTTTTATATATTTTAATGTATTTTATAATTTAAAAATGCAATTAAAATTTTCTAAGGTAAAACTTGAAACAAATACCATTATTTCCATATTATTTCCAGTATGATAGCTTCCTGCAGAAGCTGTATGTCTTTGGAAATACTGGGAGTTTCTAAAATAAATTATTTGGGGAAACAGTATCACTGTGAAACCCAGGATGCTTTTTTCAATGTCTAAATTTAGTCATTATCAATAGGAGCAATATTAGGAGAACTTTTGTGTTGCACAGCGCGGCACATTTTGCATGGCTCAATGACACTCTGATTGAGAAACTTCCACCAGTTCATGGTTATATTTCTTTTGTATTTCTTTGCTTCAATCCAGGTAGTTAGCCAGAGGATAGAAATCTGTAAGTTGTTTCTTTTTGAGAAAATTGGTAATGGAAGCATATACCAGAAGTTGAAACTAAAGCTTTTAGTATTTGCAAATAATGTGCAAAACTTGTTTTCTTTAGTACAAGAGGAACAAAACAAAATACCCAGGAAAGTAAACGGTAAAAACCAGACTCTTTATTCATATACCTAAGCTTCTTTGTCTATTCATGCCTTTAGATATCTGATGCCCAAAATACTAGGACTTGTTTAGGCCCTGCTGGGTCCTTTCCTGCTCACTTTCTACCTCATTGATGTTTCTTTTACTGCCTTCTGTCATCACAAAAAATCCTATGTGCTCAAACAACAGAATTTTAAAAAGTCTTACCATGAGTGTGCATGAATCATAACAGATTTTTGGCATTATTTCAGCAATGACAGATATGAGGACATATTAGGTAAACCTGAACATAAGTGAAATACATTTAACATGTTTTAGTTCTTGTCTTCCATCATGTGTGAATGGTTAAAACTTGTAATTTATCTGATCCAAAGTATGAACTTGTTAAGGTGGGGGAAGCTGGTTCTATTTCTAAGATGACAAATCATATTTGTGATCATTTTCATGTGTTATTAGTTTTGCATAACAATGTGCTCCTATTTTCAAAGCTAAACATTTGTTTCTTGTGAGATAAGAAGTTTTATATTGTCCAAATAGAAAATTTCACAAAAATAATTTCAGTAGTTTGAATTCTGTTAGATTTTTTGATGTTTTCTGTTGTCTGAAATGAATGGTTTTTGTCAGACAACTCATTAGGGTTCTTTTTATTCTTCAGCTTTTTTGTGCTTGTTATTTTCCACTATCTAAACCATAAAATTGAATACAAGCATTCACTTCTCTTTCTTAATAGGATGAGATGAATAGCTAGAATGCTGAAACAGCATTCTGGCTTAAAATTTTGAGCTGCTTTACATTGGGGTAGTATTGTTTGAAGTGTTGAGGATTTCCAACTGTCTGGGCGTAAAAGAAATATTTACTTGGTTAGAAAATGCTGGGTATCTGTGAAATTTTATTTCAAAAGCTGTTTTTTTTCATAGGAAGGGGATTTAAAAAAAAATCCTTGTGATGAGTAATAATGAAAGAACATCTATGTGTTAACTGTTGTGGGGTTTTTAAATCTGAGTTTCTATGCCTTTCACACACTATTGTGCACCTTGCAATACATTTGATAGTGCAAACATTTTACATTTAGATTTGAGTAAAGCATTTTGGAAAAATTACATTCTTGCCTAATTAGTCAGGGAGGCAGGCAAAGCAATAGATGCCTGCAGGGGAAACAGGCTGATAGGGCCAGGAGTTTGGCAGGAAGGGGAGAGAAAGTCAGCTTCTCAGAACACATTCTGTTTTCAGGAAGGGTTAAATAGCTGGTTGCAGCTACCAGCTCCAACTATGCTAGTAATTTCTGCTTGTGCTCATGATAACTGTGTTGTCCCACTTTTTGGAACTTTCATGTGTTGAAAAACTATAAGCAACTTCAGTGCAACCATGTAATTGTGTGATCAACTAACAGGAAAACCAAATGCAAGGAATTGCGTATGCGGAGTTAAGCGCCCATTCTTTCCTCCCCTCCCTCCCCCTGTGCTAATATTTCCCAATTCATGAGGACTTGGCTTTTCAATCTTAATGCTCTGCGTGTAAATTCTTACGTAATATTTGCATAAAGACTGTGTACATTCTCTAAGAACAGTTCTGCAGTGTTTCTTAACACAGTTACTAACCAGTCCTTTCTCATCACATGTGGTTCTGCACTGGAAATATTCTCTCACTACAAAGACTATTTTAATAACCTAAATAGTCTGACTCAAAATGCCCGGTGTTATTGTTTTTATATTATGTACAACCTTGTCAGAAATACTATATGCAAAAATATGTGGAAGTTTTAACTACCAGTGTAATTTATCATAATGTAATCTATAATAAACTCCTCTTGCTTTGGGTTTTTCATCAAACTCCTAAAATAGGGAACTGCATTCATCAGCTTTTGGTTATTTATCAAACCTATGGATGTTTTAGATTACTTCTGCTTGCCAAGTCCAAGTATTCCTTTGTGATTACATAATACATTCCACAGCATTAATTTTCAGGAAATGGAAGAAAATATGGCTGTGTTCATAACTGCCTTTTCCCTTCTACTTTATTTGTAAATGTAACTAATTTATTGGATTGTCTCTTGTATGGCTTTATGCTTTCTGTAAAGGTAAAAGTCTCTATTTTCAACTTCTAGATTGCAGTAGGTGCTTGCTTATGTCAGGTACTGCTCTGTGGTTTCCCCTCTAACAGAGAGTCTTCTCTAATTAACTATTTGAAGACTAAAGAGAAATGTTAGATGGATGTTACTATTTCAGTATAAATATACTGCTCCCAAAGTTGTCTGTGGCAAGTAACTAACCAAGAGTTTTGAATATTTTTTCTTTAATTTAAAGGAAACTTCTGTGCTGTTTTGAAAGAGTTAGTGACTGACTTGACTGTCCCAGATAGCCAGATTGATGCCTCTACATTCCTGCTTCCACCCCTTTGTCATGAGAACGATCTCCTTTTACTTGGTCCCTTACTGCAGGAGACTGACCACCGATTTATCGAAGAGCAGGTACATTTTGTTCTGTTACAAAGCTAGTATTGTATTTTCATACAGTTGTAGTTATTTGGGTCAGCGGTCATTTAGACCTGGTCAACAATATGACTGTCAATTTTTTTCCTTCTTACAGCTCCTTTTATGCAACAGCATAGGTGGTGGCAGCCTGGAGTATGACCCTTACTCAATTTATGAGAAATTTGCAAAAGGGGATTCAGTACCTAAACCACTACCTCCTGCAATATCTGTTATCAGTGCAGCAACTCGACTTTTTGGAGTTATGTTTTCCCACATAACAGAATCTCACAGGTAAAGTAGTAACTGTAACTGCTGGGGAATTTAGGAGATGTTGTAAGATGGTGACAGTGTTTGACATTGAGTACAGAAGAAAACAGTTCTGAAAAAATAGCATAAGTGGATTCTGTAAACCATCTGAATAGCATGATTCAGACCACCAAATTATTGGACTTCTCTCTTTAAAGTTACTGACAACAAAAAGGCACATCCAGCAAGAAGTTACTATCATAGTGTATTCTGTGGACCACGAAAAATAATGTTTTGTTTTGATAGCCACATCAAAATAGAAGCTATTTTGAGAGATATTACACTTTTTTTTTTGGTGCTTAATAGATAATTACTAAATGCCTTAGAACCAAAGAGAGATGAAAGGGGTAGGAAGTCGCAGGATAAAAATCCTCATCCATTTATAAGAAGTGGATAGGAAGAACCAAGAGTGCATGTCTTAACACAATTCTGTCAAGGTACAAGAATCTTGAAAGGGATCAAAAACTTCTCTTGGGTTTCTATCTATGTATTTTCCCACTGCATACATGGCATTTTGATTTCTTTCAAATTTATAAGCACATTGATAATATGCTAAGACATAAAATTCCTGAAGATTTTTGCATGAGTTTGCTTCTTCTGTGTGCTGCTGGTAATATTTTTGAATGCAGCTTTAGAGCAGATCAATTATTTCAAAATTAAACAGCTCTATATTTTCAAAGCCAGCTATATTTAGACCTCAGATCACGATCATTGTAGCTGGTGATGGTGTTATAGTTTCCTGGGTGGGACAAGTGCTTAGTCTTGATGTCTTCACTACTTCGAATGCTTGGGTTTTAGTGTAAGTTCCAGACAGCTATTTGTATGTGACAATACCTGCCAATAAAATTGCCACATGATTTATTTGTTCTTTCGACCTGCCTTTAGTTTTTTGTTCTGTCTTCATTGGCTGCTTTTATTTCGGATTTTTTTCTCTTTGTTTTTCTTTTTTGCCCTGTCACCAGCTTGCTGGTTGGTTTTCTTCACCTGTTTCTCAAGACCTGAATTAATTGCTGCAGATAAATACATTTTCATTTTATTTTTCCTTTGCCCCCTCATTTCTCAACTGTAAGTCAAAATGCATTATTCCCATATATAGTTCTTTTTAATGATGTCTGTTCAATGTTACTTAGATATAAGTGATTATCCGTGAATATGTATGAGGAAACAGATGTAAATAAAGTTCATATTCTAAAATGGAATGCACAAATTTTTTTGTAGTCGACAGGGATGTCAGTTGAAGGAAAATGCTCAGGAGTTTATTTGTTCCACCTTTGTTTCTATAATATATAGGTTTTGTCATGGGTTTTCAAAATAAAATGAAAAAGCTTTATTTATTTCCTTAATTTTCAATTCTGTGGTTTCTTTTCTGTTTTTGTTTAAGGCTCCAGGTATTAGAACAGCTGTTGAATTCTATAAAGCAAACAAAAGGATCTCGACAACAAATAATGCAACTACATGTTGTGTCAGCCTTTTCTACTTCCCTAAGGGTAAGTCTGCAATCTGCTCTCTCTCTCTCTCCTTTGTTTCTTCTCCTTTGTTTCTCTCTCTCTCTGTGTTTCTAAACCATAGCATCTCTTGGTTCAGATACATCAATTGCTGTGGTTTAAACCCAGCCATGCAGCCATTTGCTCACTCCCCCCACAGTGGGATGGGGGAAAGAATCACAAGAGTAAAAGTGAGAAAACTCCTGGGTTGAGATAAAGACAGTTTAATAGGGAAAGCAAAAGCCATGCACACAAGCAAATCAAACCAAGGAATTAATTTCCTACTTCCTATCAGCAGGCAGGTGTTCCACTGTTTGCAGCAAAGCAGGGCTTTGTCATACCTAACAGTCACTTGTGAAGACAAAAACCATCACTCCAAATATCCCCATTCTTCCTCCCAGTTTTATATGCTGAGTGTGATTCCATGTTAAAGGAAGAGCTGGTGCCTGAGCATTCTCACGACTGTTGAAGGAGTGGCACACAGACCACCTGAGACTTTAATTACTGGGACTGGAGCCCCTTAGCAGTGGGCAGCTCCAGTGTGCAGACAGGTGTCCCTTTGATCTCCTCATTGTCACATACACTCACTCTCGCAGGTGTGCTTGCTCCTTCTTCCAGCTTGACTCTGTATTATCTGTAGCAGAGTGTCAGCCATCAGATATATAAAACCAAATTATTTAACAGAGAGCAGCAAGTCAGCTCAAGCTGGGTGCCTCTGGAGAGGGACTTAGAACAAAAATCCCTAGGAAATTATACCCTTCTGACCAACTCACCATATGTTTCATATGTTCATTATGTGCCTTGTACGTGTCTCTTGATCCAGTGGTGATTTTTGGTCAGGGATCTTATTATTATTGGAGTTCTTTCTCTGTGTCTGTGCAGGTAGGCGGTTCTTGAGGAATTGCAGCTTCTGCTGTCAGATGTAGTCTCCTGATCTTCTGGTTTGTGTTTCTGATGCATCTGTTCTCTGGCAGAGCATGGAAAACTAAAAAAGCCCTAGATTTAGGATAAACATTTCCTAGCAACAATCAAAACATCAGTGTGTTATCAATGTTCTTGTGCCAAAGACAAAACACAGCATTGTACCAGCTACTAAGAAAATTACTCAGAAAATTAACTCCAGATGGAAACATCTCTAGGTGTAAATTAAGAGCTATCAGCCTAAGGCTTAATCTAATCCAGCTCCTCATGCTGAGCCAGTAAAGCCAGGCAAACAACATATTAAATCACACAGTATTTTAACCCTATGTAACTCATTCTACTTAAAACTTTTTTATGCCAAACAACAATCTCTTGACAGCCATATGGTATGGAATCTCCCTCTGGTATGTTGGGGTCAGCTATCCCAGCTGCATTGTCTCCCAGCTCCTTGTGCATCCCCGCCCCGCTCACTGGTGGGGTGGCACAAGAAACAGAAAAGGCCTTGGCTCTGTGTAAACACTGCTCAGCAATAACAAAAACATTTCAATATTGTCAACCCTGCATTCAGCACAAATCCAAAACATGGTCCTATGCTCACTACTGTGAAGAAAATTAACTCTATCCCAGTCCAAACCTGCATACTACACAGAAGTTATTGTTTTGATTAACAATCAAGGTGATCAGTCCTGTTTTCTATTTTGATATACTGTTTTGTGATGTCATAGCTTTCTTGAGTGCAAAGAAATTATTGTTTAATTTTTCCCCTTTTTAAATACTGATTTTAAGAAAACCTATTCTAGTACACTCTAGTGTACTAGCATCCATACTAGTGTCATTCAAATAAGAGAGATATGGACAAATTCTGTTTGTGTCATTTCTGTCTTTGTCACTGTCTCTTTCATATTTCTTACTTTATAAATAAAAAATAACAACTGGTAACATAAAATGATCTTATAATTATCTGCTATTTGTTGGTTTTCCCTGATGCTTTATTTGTATTTTCCTCTGTTCATACACAGTTTTCAGTCTTCCCTTCTTAGGCAAAATGTTTTCAGAATAGGCTTGAACAATATTTGTATAATCCAGATAACTGCTTTAGCTTTTGCTCATGCTCTTATTTTGGACTGAGATTTTTCTTTGTGTCATTCTGTTCTCACTGGTTTTCTTCTTTATATTATTTCCTGAATTTTATGCTAATGTGTTGGTTTATTTGGTTCTACTGCAATCTATCTGATATTTCCTAAAATCATAATGTTGATATTATTATGTTGTGCTGTGATGTACATTTATGTGAGGTTAGATGTCTAACTCTCAAAACAGCAAATAAAAAGACAGGAATTCCTCAGACAAAGGGAAAATCAAAATCCTTCTCCCAGTCTTGTATTTTTTTGCATGACTGACAGAAAAGCACAGTCTGATTACTGTCTAACTGATATATTTAATATCTGTTTTTAGCACTTGGCTAACTGCAAGGGAAGTTTAGGTTCAGAAGAAGTTAGAAGATCTGCCCTGATGTTGGTAATGGGTGCCTTGGAAAGCAATAATCCACTTCTAAGATGTGCTGCTGCAGAGTGTTTGGCAAGGTTGGCACAGGTAGTTTCTGACAGTGCCTTCACAGCTGGATTAGCGCAAGTCAGTTTTGACAAGTAAGTTCAAAATAAGCATGAAAAGTTACTGCTTGAGTTTATAAAAATGTTTGAGAAGTCTACCTGATGCCTGTTACGATAATTTTTAAAAGCTGATTCCTTCATGAATTTGATGTCACTTCAGAAATTAACAGGAAAAAGCACTGTCTGAGTTATGCGTGTATTTCTTAGTTTAAGACTCTCAAATGAATTAAGTTGGCTACTGTTCTAGCAGTATCATGTAAGTGTATCTAAAATATTTTTGGTGCTTTCCTCAGATAAGAGACAATATATGAACTTAGAATCTTGACAATATAATAGTGTCTAATAAATTATTTTGCTGATTATATACCAGAAACTTCATTTGTAGATGTGCTTATTATATAGTAAGTCTTGGTGATTAAACTAACAACTTTCTTTCAATTAATAGGCTAAAATCTGCTAGGGATGTGGTATCAAGAACAGGTCATTCTTTGGCTCTGGGATGTCTGTATAGGTACCTAGGAGGAATAGGTTCTACTCAGCACCTGAATTCATGTGTTGGAATCCTTTATACTTTATCTCAGGACAGTACTTCTCCTGATGTACAGGTACTTGTCATTTATATAAAAATGTTATGTTAAAAATTAACTGAATTATATTCTAGAGTATAAGGTTCTTTATCTTACAAGAATAACACTTTGCAACCTCTTAGGCATTCTTCACAGCTAATGGCTAGAGCAGCAAAGGCAATGTAGAAGACAGTCCTTGCTCAAAATCCACCTTCAACAACTTCCATAGCAAGAACTGTGATGAGATATGGGAGTTTCTTATTCAGTGATCTCCAAGTTTGATAAGGCTCACTTCAAAAATAGTATCTCATGTTTTAGGGATTGATTAATTTCATATTCACCTGTACCTTGACTTTGACTAGATAGTACCTAGGGCTTTTTGTTTATGAGGAATTTTTTTTGTTTGTGTCAGTTTTAGTCTCTTCTACAGTGTTTACCTCACAGCATTTTTTATTGAAGGGTCATATAGTAAATAATAGGGATTTGTAGCCTGAATGCTGTAGAACTTGGTGGATATACATCCTTGACTAAGGCAAGTAATTTTGAAGACTAATTAATGTTATTTCTCTGTGGCTGAAACTGTTATCTGTCAGAATAGCTTTAAGAGACATTGATTATATTTAATGTATTTGTCTAAATATCATGAAGAATTTTTAAAGCTTTTCCCACAGTGTCTTTGCACAAAGAATCGTTTGTTGACATGAAACAGATATGGCTATTGGTGCAAAGTAACTGTAACTAATACAATAAGTTATTTCAGCAACTCTAGTATTTTTTCACAATTCTATTCTTGCTCAAGGAACTGTAAGAAATTTTAAAAAGAATATAATGTAATAAAGGAATAATAGTCACTGTTAAATTAATTTACTTTTTTTTTTATTAACAATGACAAATTTAAAATGGTTGTTTTATTGCACAACATACAGTTCCTTGTAAAATATTCAAAATGGCTTTTTCAACATCAGATTCATAAAGTTTCCTTGTATAAACTCTCTATTTGTTCCTTTGGAACCTAAAAGTGCAACTTTTATTACACTTCATTACTGTATTTCACTTTTAACTTGCCAAGTTTTAAAAAGATATTACGTTTATCATATATACACTACATGACTGCTTCTCTTATTTTACAGGCATGGGCACTACACTCTCTGTCACTAATAATAGATTTGGCTGGGCCATTGTATCATGTGCATGTGGAACCTACCTTATCTCTCGTTCTCATGTTGTTGTTGAGTGTACCTCCTGCTCATGCTGAAGTTCATCAGAGCCTTGGTCGCTGTTTAAATACACTTATTACCACTCTGGGCCCTGAGTTGCAAGGTATATAACATACATAAGTGTAAATTTTGTTTGCTTTAGCAACCAAATTGCCAAACATTGTTTGACGGTGTGTGATTGCAACTTTAACAAGTAAGCAGATGCTAAGTTTCTCTGCGTAGTTGTAAGACAGTATTTCCCAGGCCATGACTTTATGCAATCAAGATGATATGACTGCTAGTTTTCCAAAAATAGCGTCTCTTGACATCATTTCCTTTGTTTGAACTGATTCTCCAAACCTTGCCCTGGGCTGAAATTTCTTACATGAATTTTACATTTTACAGTTCTTGCATTCTTACATCTTATAATTCTAGCATGAGAACAGAAGGTATTCATTTTTCCAGAGTTAGGAGCCCGTCTATGTCTTAGTTAAGATGCAATCATTTAAAATTTGCATCTAAATCACCAGAGAGAAACATGATCACTACTCATTGATATCTAAGTATAGCACAGATATAAGGATCATCCTTTAGGAGGATGAACATTATGGCTGGCTTGGGAAAAAGACAAGTTATCATGTTTATTAAAATTAAATATATGTTAACAGCAACAAAAAAACCACCTACCTCCTTTATTCGGAATATAGGCAGCAGTACAACAGTGTCAGCCTTGAGAACTTCCTGCCTTTTGGGCTGTGCAGTGATGCAGGATAATCCTGACTGCCTCGTTCAAGCTCAAGCCATCTCTTGCCTTCAGCAGCTTCACATGTTTGCTCCTCGACATGTCAACTTGTCTAACCTTGTAAGCTGCCTCTGTGTGAGTATATATTTACTACTTTATATCCATGTATTTTAAAATTTGCTCGTATTTTCATAAACACTTAAAAAATGCAGATGTTTCTTTAAGCAGGGGAACTGATCGTTGTTTAGGGGTGAGGTTTTTAATGGTCTCCTACAGGCAAGTATTCTATATATCCTGATTTTTTTTTCCACAGTTTTTCCTTCCCCTTTACAAGATGAGCACATTCTGTAGAAATCTTGGCCTTCTGAACTGCTTGCAAGTGCATTCTGCTGCTCTTATTAAGGCTAGTTGTCTGGCAGGATATACCATTCATTACAACATTTTGCTGGATTTTTAGCAGCTGTTTCATGTTGGCCAGTTTTTTCCCTCTGCTGCTTTTTATGCCTTGGTTGAAGGATGGCATAAAAAAAAATTGCGTGTACTAATTACTGAGAATTATTTTGTTTCTTTTTTTTGTGATGCTGAAAAATTGCAGATTTCTCTTGTTTTGTAATTTCTGTAGCACTAATGCTTCAGTGTACTGACATCTTGGCAGACAGTATAAAAATTTCTAACACATAAGTAATAAGCAAATCAGGTCTTTGGAAAAAATAAAACTTTTTCAGCCCTGTTTGATAGAGAGGTGGGGGAGTTTATTTGCTGGTTGGGGTTAGGTTTTTTTTTGGTTTTGTTTTCACCCAGTATCTCTCTATCTTTGAATAGCTGGTGTTCTGAAGTACTTAGCTATATTAAAAAAACCCCCCAAAATAATTTTCTGGTAGTTATTAGCCTTGGTGGATTTTGGGGGCTAGCTAGGGGGGGTCTAGTTGGGTGTATTTGTGTTTGTTTGGTTGGTTTTTTAGTAAGACCATCTTGTCTCAGTGTCAATCAGAGAGAAACAAAAAAACACAGATGGTAAAGTATGGTGGGATTTTGTTTTAATCTCATCTATTTCAACACAGTTCTTATTCACATCTTCCACAGGGTAGCACTTGTGTATTGATACTAAACATATATTGATTTTGTTGAAGGTTTAGATTCCTTACATTTTCTTTATTTAGTTTGACTAGAAATATGATTGTGAGAGCTAGGAAAAAATTGAAGAAGGTTTTCCTGCCACATATTGTGATACACATGGATGTGCTAGTTGCAGAAGAGCTGGAACTAACCTGAAGTGTTCTTTGTTCTAACATACACTAACAATTATTTTCTCTTCACTGGGTAAAGCATAGTTTTTCTTACATTGATAAAATCACAACAAACCATGTCAGTCAGTCTCTTGGAGGATGTGGTAGCATTTGGGAGCATGTGTAAGTCCATTTACAGTCTGCTTCTATCTCTCTGACTAATATCAGGTACCTGCTAGTAAAGAGGATGTCATTACAAAGTTGTCTTTTCTATATATTACTGATTTTTATTGTTTTCACAAGTTGTCTCAAAGTACTTCACACAGCATTTTATGAACTTCATAATATTAAATTACTCAGTTAAGAAGCAGGGGTCATGGCTTGACTATGTGTGTTCATGCATCTGTGTATGTTGCCCCCTATCTGTGTGTCTTCCTGGGAGACAAGTCCGCTGAGGTCAGTGGCTTTACATGGATGAACTTTCCTCATACTCATGAACTTCTTGTACAACTGGGGCCAATGTTGCTGACACTGACAATTCAGTAAATGTCAGTATGTCTCTGAAGAGTGTCATAAACAAGGTTTGAGTGTGTGCTTTGCAGGTCTGTGAGAAGATAATTGCACAAGCACAATTCTGCATTTGTAAAACTACATCCATCCATGTCGTTTCTGCCCACTAAATCACCATCTCATTAGGGAAGCAGAATAAGTTATTGGATCTGAAATCTGCTTTTCACTCTGCTGTTTACCTGCGAGGTGACCCTCAGCTAATTATTCTTCATGAGTTTAAATGTCTGCAGTTTGGAGAAGAAGGTGTGACTATCCTCCTTTGCAGTGCATTTTGAAGTCTTAAGGGGAAGTAGCATGCAAAAGCTAGCCACTAGATCATGTAGATATTCACCACTGCATTCTTTATCTAGGGCAGAAAAACAGGAGAGGCAAAGAGTCTGTGGTCAGATGAGTGATCTTTTCCGCCTCCATCCATAGAAACGTGAATTTTCACTCATAAAATCTTGAAAACAAATGTGCAAACATTTTTTAAACTTTTTTAGTAGCGTTTGAACCAACGCCCCTCTTTATCCTCTTTCCCGAAGGAATTCTGTAAAATGTCTGTACCTTCAAACTTGCCTTTTTAAAATTTTCATTTTCCCTGCTATTCTCCCCCGACATCCCCTCTTCCCCTCCTCTCTTACCTCCCTCTGCTCTCTCATAACCCTCCCTCTCCTCTCTCTCTTCCTTCCCACTTTCTTAATTTCTTTTTTCCATCATTAGGCATGCTAACACAATTTCTTGTGCAGGCAGCTGCAAGCTGCCTCCTCCACCTGGCTGTCTTCCCAGCCCCTACAGCATGAGATGGTTCAGGTCTCCAGTGTATTTAGACAGTTCAGGTTGTGACTTTGCCAGCACTAATAAAACATGACTTAGGCAATTGTCACACTGCTTCACTGGCTCATGATTTGTGGTCTGTTGTTTTTTTTTATTATGTACATGTGTTTGTCATTATCTAGCTTCCCTTCTTTGCTTCTGAGAGTGTTCTCTGTTTGTCAATTGGATATTTCATGGGACTTCTAACAATGCTTATTTATCCTGCTTTTGAATTCTTGGCTCCAGCAGAATAGAAATCATACGCTTTTAATCATGTCTAAAATTAGCTCTAAAACTAACTTAGGTGAGCACAGACTTCTAAAGAGCTTATCTGTGTAAGCTTATGATGTACTATTCCTCAACATGGTGAATGCCAGTTTTCAGCTCTAAGATATTAAAGGTATTTTGAAACACTAAAAGTATACAATGTTAATAAGTATGCTGTGCTGTTGTGTTGGTATTGTTTAAGTATGAATTTTAGAGGCAGCTAGATTGGAATTTAAGTGTGTTCAACACAAAATACAGGAATGAACTAAGCAAATTCAGCTTTTGATGTGTTTGAGATAAGGTTCTGAATTTTAATATATGCTGAATTTACATGTTACAGTCTCCATGTGTGGTTGATATCACTGTGATATCTATATTTTGGTTTTGTCATGACTGGTTTGTCGTTTGTTTTTGTGCAGGAAATCTTGTTGGATAATTCTGTGTTGGTAGGTCCTTGTGCCTTGTTAATCCTAAACTTTTGCAGTTTGCAGTGGTGTTTTTATTTCATCTTTTATCTTTCATTTTAACCATTTTAATATTTCTTTTAGCATGTTAAGTGATATTTTATTGTCATCCTAACCAGAACCTTCCTAACTTTCTGCAGATGGCAGGAATACAATTCATTTATGTGCTTAGTGAGGGATAATTTTGTTTTTAATGTTTTAAGTACAGAAAGCGAACTGTATATACATTTAAGTTTTAATGTGATGCTTGCATTTTGTGTCTGTCATTTAGTCCTGTCCCCTGCTTAGAATGTGGGAGAATGAGAGAGATGAAAAATGTGCATCTTGCATTATTTCGGTAGCCTAAATTGGGCCCTCTGTTTTTTCCCTATTAAAAATGAGCACGGAATTAATGCATGTCCAACTTGAAATACAATGTGTAGCCTGCTTGCATAAATGTTGCCTTAAAAGCCTCACTTGTTTTTAAAGTTTCAATTAAAGTACCTTTCAGACATACTTATTGAGTCAGGTTTTTCCTGTAGAAGAATTATGCAGCAAATGTATCTTTTTGTGTATTAAATTTGTCATTCTGAGTATTGTAGATTCACGTGCATGCATAGAAATTCTGAAGACAAAACTTAGTTGCTAATCTAACATAGCTGAAATTCTGTATTGTGTATTCTTTTTGTCCTTAAGTTGCTTTTTAAAAGCATATGTTAACTAATATATACTAGTCATTTTGACTAACATATATTGGCCTGTTGCTGACAAATGGGGAGCACAGCCTTACACAAGGTTTTCCTGCAGCAGACACTCAGCTCTATCTATTTTAAGGATAGTAACAGCTACGGGTGCACAATTGCTTAGTTGTAGAGAACAATTTTTATGATAACCTAAGTTTAGTTTAAAAGAAAATGCATAAATATTGGTGTAGCCATCTTGCCTGACCACACAGCTAGTTTATCATATCTTTTGGATTGCCTTCAGGGATTGTCTTAAAATTGAAAGAAGTAAATAAAAATCAGAAAGCCCCACTCTAACAAAAAACTCTTGAGGCTATGTCTTGGGGTTTTTAGGTGTTTTTTTGCTTGTTCTAGTAATAGTCAGTCTATGATCATGTATTTTCCAGTAAAAAAACTCCATAGACTAGCCTGGTGATGTTAAAATATGATGGTACTATGAACTTTTTTTGCCAGAGACTGCTCAGGAGAGCTGACCTGTCTCAGTGTCATACATTCACCAGTAATTCTCACCCTTTCTCTCACCTTCTCTAAAACATAATTTAATGTAAACTGAGTATATAATTTTTTTCTTCCAACGAAACTGCAGCAGTGTTCTCTTTGCTCTTTCTTAGAAACTTCCTTTTATGCATGGAGTTCAGATGTACTAAAGCCTGATTGACTCTCTCACTCGTGGTTACACTGACATTTCTCTAGTTACATCTGATGATGATTTGAGTAATTTTCTCTTGTACTGAGTTTTTGAGCCCATTATATACATACACCCTGTAGTCAAAGAGTTAACTCTTCATTGAGACCACAATTCAACTGTCGTTGAAGTTAATGCGGGTCTTTCTACAATATTGGTTGAGAGTTGGATTCAGCCCCAAACCAATATTGTAAGTTGCCTTTGGAGAGAAAATGCTGAAAGTACTGCTATGTTCTGTAAAATTAATTAAAGGAGTTGCAAAACCTTTCATTTGCGGGTTACAAAAAAAAAAAAAAAANAAAAAAGCTGAGCACAAAGAGCATCAATTATGTGTTTACTGACTTAAGAGATTTGCCATAGCTGCAATTGCTCAGAAAATACCAACCTTACTGAGGTATTGCTACAGATGTTTATTAGCCATCTTACTGTATATTCTTTCATATTTCAGATGAATCTCTGTAGCTCATACTTATTACTGAGACGTGCTGTGGTAGCTTGCTTACGCCAACTTGTGCAAAGAGAAGCTGCTGAAGTATCAGAATATGCTGTTGCACTAGTGAAAGAGAGCAAAGAAGATTTTACTCCAGGTAATGTATTGAAATTTTGAGATCAAAGAGCTTGACATATTGACAGTAAATTTTAAACACACTTCGCTATGGGTATGAAAACTTTGCTACACTCTTGAAATCTTCAACTCAAAAAGAATTTCTACATCAGTTCTCTGTATAGTACCAAATTATGAGAAAATGAAGAAAATGAGGAAATGCAAGTAGAGTTTCAGAGAAATCTAAGCCTATTGAGCCAGAAGCTGTTGTATTAACTTTTTGCCTAAAGGCCTGAGAGTGATCACTAATTCATCCTCATGTGCCTTTCTGTGAGGGAGTGGTGTTAAAAAATAATTTCACTTCAAATTTCAACTCAAGCTCATTTGGAAGTTTTTAGAATAGATAGATTATAGCTGTTTTTTAAAAACTGCTGACATTTAAAATTGCTAATATTGGGAAATACGAATTGGTCATATTAATGTAACAAATTAATTCCATGTGTCTGGTTTTTTGCTTCTTTGGAGAATAGTTTAACTTCCATTTCAAGTTAAAATATTGTTTTAGAATTACCTTATAAAGAAAGGTAAGTGAAATAATTTTTTTCAGAAGCTAGATGCTGTGGTGATGGTAATTCTGTGAAGTTCAGAGTAGGATTCCTTTTTTTCTCTGGGGTAACTTTCTTCCTGTTACTATGTTTCTGTAAAAGTTCAAAGTTTGTTTTGTATTCCTAAGTCAGCTATAGTGTTAAAGTGAAAAATGTAATTGTTTAAAAAATATTTCAGGCCTAGTAAGTACTTATTCACAAGATACCCTGTGTGCAACCTTCAGTGGGGTTGCTGTTGTCATTACTGCAGTTTTGTGATGTACAGCACTAAGCTCACAGACTTTGTTCTCAGCAGATGTGAACATCAGAGAAATAGGCCTGGAGGGGGCATTGCTGGGCTTGCTGGACAAAGAATTGGATCAAAGATTGTGCCAAGATATCAAAGAGACTCTGACTCATATGCTTACTTCAATGGCAGTTGAAAAGCTCTCTTTTTGGCTGAAGCTTTGTAAAGATGTTCTTGCTGCTTCTGCTGGTAAGTCTTAATACACTGTAGTTGAGAACACAATCAAAATAAGGCCTGCAGCAGTACACTGTGTCACTAAGGGAGTGTTCATGTTTCTTGAGTGTTTGCCATTTATGAAGTGTATCATCATCCTTCATATTGAAAGATTCGATCCTTTAACTTAGTTCCTTCAGAGAAATATGAAGGAACTTTCTCTCTTCTGATTGCCTTTTCCCCATTGAACAAGTTCTTGTAAACATCTTACCATATGTTGCCTGTTCATATTCTTGTTGATTTATGCTCCTGATGTTAACTTATTTCCATATCAGAAATGGAAATGCAGAATAGGTTTGAGCTTTGTGAGTCCTGTGCAATTACCTGCAAGGAAAATATTCTGACAGGAATGTAACAGGAATGATGCAGACCTATTATATCATAATGGAACTCTTGAGCAGACAAAATTAACTACTGTGCTGAATATTGGCAGGAGTGAAGGAAATTCTTTTACCTGAAGTGCAGGAGGAAAATGTCTTGGATTTAGATTTTTTGATTTGGAACAGTACTAGCTTCTAATCATCACATTTATTTTCAAAGCGTTGTTTTTTTCTTTTGCTTCTTTCACTACAGTTCTTAATTTACTTTCATGGTATTGATCTTGTCTTCCAGCAAGTGATATCAACCAAATGTAGACAGTTTTGTTATATTTTAATTCTAGCATTTTTTCAAGACACCAAGATTGAAGGGAGTCACAGTGAGTTTGAGGCTAGAGATGGACTTTGGAGAGATTTCCTTCAGTAGTTTTCAGTCATAGTAAGAAAGAATTTTATGTTTGTTTTCTCCCCCTGTGTCCTAAATACAGATTTCAATACAGTAGCTTCAACAGATACCACTCAAGAAGAGGAAACTGCCAAAGTGGATGATCTATCTGTATTAACATCTGACAGTGACGACAGGTTCCATCCTTTCCGAAATCCACGATGGTCTACCAGAGTTTTTGCTGCAGAGTGTGTCTGTAAAATTATAAGCCAGTGTGAAAATGCAGGCAGTGCACATTTTGACATAACTTTAGCTCAGGAAAGAAAACAACGTGATTCAAGAGGTATGTGTTAAGCACTGGAAGAATTTCGTAGAATGCAAAGTACAATTAAAATAATCGTTCTATTATATTAGCTCTTTGCATCTTAATGAAATTCATCATAAATTTCTTGTTTGTAGTCAATGAAGCCTTTAATTACTCTGACTGGAAGCCTGTATTTATTAAGGTGTAGAGAGATTTTTATTTGCTAAAATAGCGGCATCTTACTGCATCATTTACACGCAGTTTCCTGTTTATAGTACCATGGCGCATGCATAGGAAGGCATTGTTTCTGTATAAGCACTGGCAGTCACAAGTGATAGCTGGCACCAGCCTACAACATCGCAGTTTGGTATCTGGGAGTATGACTTTAAAAAATGCCACTTTTTTCCCCATAATTTGCATAATTGCCAGTAGAAATACAGTACCATTTTTCAGTACCCCTCTATGTTTATCTGGAGGTGTTTTCCTCAACACTATTTTTTAGAAAATATGTCTCTTACATGAAAATATTTATACTCTCTTCTGAGTACCTTTTTTCATTTAAATGGAAAGCAGACTAGATCAGCTAACATGAGGTAGCCAAGTAAGATTGATGTAGGTGTAAGCTGCCTGAAGTGAATCCTTGATATATGTTAAGGTAAAATGTAAAATAGACATTTTGAACACTTTTGGAACAGTCTTATAAAACACATTATGTCTAAGTCTACATTTAATAAAACTATTTTCTTTTTTTAATTTCTGTTTCCAGATGACTTTTTGGTATTGCATTTAGCTGACTTGGTCCGTATGGCTTTTATGGCTGCCACAGATCACAGTGATCAACTTCGTCTTTCTGGTCTTCAAATGTTGCAAATTGTTGTTCGGAAGTTTTCAGCTGTTCCAGAACCAGAGTTTCCAGGTCATGTAATCCTGGAGCAATATCAAGCCAATGTAAGCACCATTGCTAATAGCTTAGCAAAGTTTAGAGTTACAGGCAATCACTAAAAGAAATTTGCATTTGCAGTGTGTAGGTGCAGAGCTGGGTTTCAGTTATTTTGTTACTGAAGTATTGTTAATTTCTTTGGACTTCCTTAGAAATCATCTTTTCAGTTGGTGGATGATGTTTTAGCTCCAAAGCTTTTCAAGTTTCTGCATTTTCCCCTCTTGAATACAACAAAACCAAAATAGATCATTGGTGGGTTTTTTTGGAAAGCATTGGCTTCAAAGTGTGGAAGTATTGCTGGAAATATTAGGAATAACTATAAATTTAAACTCTGCTTAGAAATAAGCAGCCTTTGCACCACAGCCATCACATGTGGAGATCTTGGCCAATAAATAAGGTGGAAGATGTAGGAGTGTGGATTGTACCCACAAGGTCCATTTCAGTTAAGTCTTGGTTTAGATTTAGAGAAAAGATGTCCTAGTCATTTTGCATTCCAGACCACAGACCAAACTTGACAAAAGTACTGTTAATTAAACCAGTTTTATTATACTATACATTAAGAATAATGTCTCATACTTAAAAATACGAGTTCCTTTAGATATTCTAATAGTTCAATATTCATTTGAAATTGAATGTTATAAATGGTTATGGTGATGGTCCACTCAATATACCATTTTAAATAGGTGTCATTTTTCTTAACACAACCACAGCTGTGTTAAGTATGACAGCTGGGTTAAGCCTCATATAGCTTCAGTTTCTAGCAGGCATTGAATAGGTCAGATCACTTTCTCTCATAGAATTGGAGAGATCCTGACACTGAAGACACCCTAACCTACTTTGATCTTGCTTTTGCCATTAGAATTCTATATTGTTGGCACTCCTCTGTGGGAACAAGTGCCTTTGTCTAGTCTGAAAATATCAAGGGAAAAGAAATAAACCATCTGTCCTTGCTATCCAAAACCATCAAGCAGGTCACAAGTAAAGCTAATCATTTTCCCTTTAAGCTTCAGTACCTTTAAAGTGTTCCTGCTAATACTGCACATAGATCTCATCAGCTGTTTCATATAAGTTTAAGCGATATGGAACTGCTAAAAATCAAGTCTACATTGTCTAATTTTTTTCCTTAACAATGTCATAATAATCCATAAAAATATGGATATAAACTTTCTGTTCTTAAGTAATGACTTCCTAAAATATTGTTCAGAAGTTCCATGAATGAAGTGTCTGCTTTAGAGAGTCTTAATAAATTGTCACTAATTGCCATTAAAAACAAAGCCTTTTCTCTTGTTTCCATGAACTTATATTTGTAGCACTTGCTCTTTGGGATGAAGGTGTAGTACATGAAACTTAAATCTGAGTTTTCAAATAGATGCTAAAGCAGCTAGGGGAATCTTTTATTAGCCTTTAGTGAAATGGTTTTCAGCAGTGAGAATAGGTAAAACCTCTACAGCCTGGTAACTCTGTGTTTGTGTGTTCTTTATTAGGTAAATGGGGTTTGTGCTCTTCCCTTTTTTCACATTCCAAAGTTGACCAGCTTCAGTTCTCTTAAATCTGTATGTTTTCTGGGTAAGGATATGTCACTCACCAGGTGTCTTGCAAGTCTTTCATGGTTCAGAGCATTACTTTTTCTTTTGTGGGCTCCTCATCAAGTCAAGCATTCAGGAAGGAAGATGTTTCTGTTTCAGTTTTAGACTCTGCAAAAAATAGAATCAACTTTGAAGACTCCCTCTCAAAGAGAACCATGTCTTCAGTGTAAGCAAAACAATAAAAGTATGACTGAAACTGTTTCTTTGCACTTTGCACTCACCAAAACAGTCTGTGAAAAAATGATGAAAGAACTATGCTTTATAAAGGAAAACTGTAACAAAGTCTATACTTATGAAAAGTAAGTATTTAGTCAATTGTTCACTATGTATTAAATGTTGTATAACTTCTCTTTAGGTCGGAGCAGCACTTAGGCCTGCCTTTGCTCCCGAAACTCCTCCTGATGTCACAGCAAAAGCATGTCAGGCAAGTGTTGAAAGTCAGAAGCCTCTTAGGTAATAGACCCTCTGAAATACCTTTTTTTTTGCTTGACATGCAACACAAGAAAAAGGAAATAAATCCTCTAACCTTAAATCCTCCATGAGCAAAAAAGAATGTAATCTGTGTCACCTCTATATTGTGACAACTCAAAGATTTTTGTCACTTTAAAGTCTTTTGAGAAACTTTGTGGCAGTCGATATTTTGGCTATTATTTGTGACACCCCACTGTTTTGGTTTTCAATACTGAACTATATGAAACTGTTATGTCATTTAACATTTGTCATTGTCTGAGATTAACTGTATCTCGGTAGAAATTAAATGTGGTTTTCATAATTTTACTGACGAAGAAAAGAGTATCCAATGGTGTTTTTTCCTTGTTCCTCATTGTTTCTGTTTTGCAACACTAGGTATGCAGTGCCTGGATAGCAAGTGGTGTCGTAAGTGATCTCAATGACCTTCGAAGGGTTCACCAGTTGCTTGTGTCCTCTTTGGTCAAAGTGCAGGCTGGAAAAGAAGCACAGAATCAACAATATAATGAAAGCACCTCAACTATGGAAATGCTAGCTGTCCTTAAAGCTTGGGCCGAGGTTAGTACAACAGCTCTGCAATGTTAGTCTGGATATCTGGTAGGTGAGTTAGAACCTTTCCGACAGAATTTTCAGGATTTTCTAACATGCTTCAGAAGTTGCTGATCCATTGTTTTGCTTTACTACCTCTAAAAGTACATGAACTTTGTAAACTTGACAAAAGCACTGCTAATTAAACCAGTTTTATTATACTATACATTAAGAATAATGTCTCATACTTAAAAATACGAGTTCCTTTAGATATTCTAATAGTTCAATATTCATTTGAAATTGAATGTTATAAATGGTTATGGTGATGGTCCACTCAATATACCATTTTAAATAGGTGTCATTTTTCTTATTGTCTATCAGCATTTCATTTCTTGGAAATAGATATTTTAAATTAATATTGTCAGTTCAGTACTGCTTTAGTGAAATTGAAGTCAGGTCATTTGAATACCTGTTTTAAAAGATGTAAATGCAAGGTTAAATATTTAAAAGTCAAAACTGTGAACCATGTAGACGATCTCTAAAAGATGTGTATTAGAAAGTAGTGATAATGGCCTTGGATGCTGATGGTTGATAACCAGCTAAATATGAACATGTTATGAAGATGGATGATCTATCAGTGTATAACCAGGAAGGTATTTTGGAGGAGAAAGTAGGCAATAGGTAGTTTCTGTGTGAACATTTGTAGAAAAATACACCAATGTTTCGTGTGCATATTTGAGAAAGGATATTGACAAAGTAGGAAAGCCATTGGAGACAAGCTATCAGGTGGGAATAAAAATCTTGAAAATATGCTTACATTGAGAGATTTAAGTAGATTAGTCTATTTAATCTATTCAGGAAAAGATAAAGTACTGTAATCAATTTAAAATTATTATATGAAGAAAAGGTTTTTAATAGCATGTAACAACCTTTCACTTGTCAGAATCCAGCACAAAATTCAGACTATAAGGGAAGCTCAACTGTCAGAAGTGACGATCTGTAGATTGTTCCAACCTATAATTAAGATCACTAGATTTCTTCAAAGCAAACTCTGTATAGCTTCCTACAAACTTTTGTGACCTGTAATTTACCAATATTTCACTTAAACCCTAGGCAGTTCCATCTCAGTTAGAATCTTACCTGTTTCTTGTGTACAGAAATTAAATTCCCCCATCCTGTCACGGCAGGGAGGTGTGAGAGAAGGGCTTGGTGTGTGTTTAGTTGCTGATCTGCGACAGCCCACTACAACTTGCAAACATGAAAAAGATACAGAAATCATAATTGCAGGAGACTAGTACTCAACAAAACCGACTTGAGATTCATTGAATTTAAATGTGTCCTTTATAGTTGAGGAGAGCTGCCCTCCCAGGGGCATTTTGGAGAGACTACAGAGGGCTGTTGGTCTGAAACATTCTCAGTTCTTTTTGATAACCAGAGAGGTATCTAGGGAAATTAACATTGAAATTAACTTATAGATGGTAACACCCAAAGTTTGCAAATATGCAAGACTGTACTCTTCATTCTTTACTGCTAACATGAAGTAACACATAATTTTGAGAAGTCAGTTTCAAGTGCTATATATCATTTCAGTTAAAAAAAAGATTTAGGAATGGGTTAACTGTTATTTCTGAATCATTATTATAGGTATATTGCTTGATGAGTTCTTCAGTCTTGCACTTATAACAGGGTTTGATGGCTGGAAGCAGAAACTGGACAAATAATATGTTAATTTTTAAGTGCAGAGAACTCAATTGCAGATAGGAATTTTAGTCGTTTTTCCTGTTTGGGGATTCTTGCATCATGATTAGCTGGGGAATGGATTCAGAAGGTATAGAAAATAAGTGCTTGTTCACCCATGCCTACTGGACTTGAAGCAGGAATAGATTCCAGGAAACCTCATGCCTGTTGAACAGGCAGTCATGCTAGTGATCACAGTAGTTTTCCAAGTGTTAATATTTGTAACTCTCTATCCAAATATATCAACAGGTTTACATAGTTGCAGTTGAAAAGCAGAAAAATCAAAGTGATACACACAAACACTGTTTAAAAATTGCAAACTCCTCAGAAGAGAGCTACAGAGATGTAACATTTTCAGCCAGTGGACTTCTGGACTTGGTACAGGCAGATCTTGGAACACTGAGCAAGCTCTGGCTTGCTGCACTTCAGGATTTTGCTCTCCTGACTTTGCCTCCAGAATATGCATCACAACTGCCTGCCGAAGGTAAAAAGGCAAATGAGTTGTATTTTCATAAGCCACTTGTAAGCAAAGTGACTTGTGTTAAGATCATGTTGAAGTTAAATTGTATAGAGAATAAGCCTACTTACGGACCTATTTAAAGATCAGGACTGCTTTTGAGAACAGAGGTTTCATGGATGTGAAGAGTGGTTTGATATTCTTGTTTGTTGGCTAATTTTATGGTTGAAAAAAGAAAGAGGTAATCTATTGGATTCTGTCCAAATAAATCTAAATTAAGTGCCCTCATTGGCCTGAATTTTAATACTGAATGTTAAAAGAAAAAGTCATACATAAAGCACAATCCTGTTTTAAGAATGAAAAAATACAGTAGTTGAAAATAAGTTACAGCCTTAAAACTAATTTCTTTTCTTGTAGGTGGTACATTTTATACAGCAGAGACAATTGAAAATGCCAGACCTCAGTACTACAGCTCCTGGGCACTGATACTTTATGCTACAGCATTGTGGCTTACTAGCACAGGTTTCGTTGTTGTTGATCCAGATGAAGGAGTTACAAATCTCTCTAGACCTGTGACCCCAACTACTATGTGTCAAGATTCTTCTACCAGGCCCTTGGTGAAATCTCCTGAGGATGTGAATACTGACAGATTTCATCTTATCTTGGGTTAGTGAGTGAGTGCATGAGCTGCCTAGATGCTGTAACTCAAAATGTAATTCTTACTAGATAAAACTGTTAGCAAATATTTAATTATTCAGATTTAACTGCATCATTGAATATCGTATCTTTCGGAAAAACATGCAGTCAGAAGAATTTTAAGTCCTAGTGAGAAAATTATAAGGCATTTTCCCAAATGTGATACAAAACCACTCCACATGAGCTAAACAAGCCCTAAACAAATGCTTATTGCTCTGCTCATAAACATGCAAGTTAAAGAGTGGATATTACCGTGATTGTACCAGTACAGTTACAGAGTCTATGCATTAGTTTCTCTGAAGTACAGTTTTACATCACACAATGTCATGTAGGTTGGAAGGGACTTGTGAAGGTCATCTTGTCTGCCTCCTGCTCAAGCAGGGTCATGTAAAGCCAGCTGCCCAGAACATGTCCAGACAGCTTTAGAATACTTCTGTGGATGGAGACTCCACCTCTCTGGGCAACCTGTGCCAGTGCTCGGTCACCCACACAGTAAAGAAGTGTTGCCTTGCATTCACATAAAGCTCTGTTAAGCCTCTGCTACTGCAGAAGTTAATAAAATTTAGTCCCAGTTCTGTAAATTTACACTATTAGGCATTTCAGGTGATTTCAGGCATTTCAGGTCAATCAGGCATTTTTGCTTGATTTTTTTTCTTTGATCTGTCTTTTGTATCCTTCTTTTGTAATCCCTTTTTGGAATGAGTTTGTATGGCTTTGTTGCATATGTCTTCTTTTAAATCCCAGTCTTTCTGCAGAGCGCCAGCTCCCTTTTGAACTCCATTGCTCCCTCAAAGTGGGACCTCTGATACAAAAGCTGCTCATTTCCCTCCTTTCTCTACTACTTAGTGCATCAAATTTCACATACTTGACGTCTGGCATCTGGCTTGCTTATTCTACTTTTGAATAAAATAGCATTTTAATTTTCACTTCCTACAGAGAAGCTGAAATAATTTAAAACCACTTTTCTTTTGCATAGTTGTTGTTTAGTGGGCATTGATTGGTTTCCCAAGTCATCAAGCATTTGGAATTACAGCTGTACAGCTGGGATGAGAATATGGATCGCAGTTTATATGAAGGTTATTTCCAATATCTTGAGGAGTCCTGAAAGCGGAGAAAAAACATAGCTCTTATCTGCTCTAGGATTTGCAAGCTTAGGCTTCATGTAATTTACTTATTGCTGGTTATCTGCTTGTGGTAGTTGGCATCTTTAGGATTTTTTTAAATGGGAAGATAAAGCCTTAGCCTTATAGTTAGTAAACTACTATTTCTTTCACCATTTCCTTCTATTACATAAATCAGAGTGATGAGGCAAATATTCTGCTATATACTCATCATGAATTATCCTGTCTGTTCATTGGACCTAGTGTTTAGTGTTTTACTCAGAAATTGCTGGGATTTTATTTATGTTAGTAGCCAATTATAATTGGGTCTTATACTATCTAGAATCTAAAGTTTCTTTCATTGTTTTGATGGAAATAGAGTTCTTGCCCCAAGATATTAGCCAATAGGAGATGAATTCACTTAAAATGCTATTTCTATGGTTGCTCAACCTTCTTTGAGGTTATTTAGTAACCTATTATTTAGTAACCTAGTTATTTAGGAAAAAATAACTTTTTAAAATTTCAAGCACACACAGGTTTTTTCTTCTGATGCTTGCAGGAATAAGTGTGGAGTTCCTCTGCTCTCCTCGATCAGATGCAGCAATGGAGAACATTATTGCCTGCTTACATGCCCTGCAGGCACTCTTCGATGTTCCATGGCCAAGGTCTAAAATAGGTGGTGATCAGGTAGGTAATGCATTCATGACCAAATGCCCCCCAGAATTAAGGCATAGTTTTAGTCTGAACAGTACCTCCCCACTCTCTTATATTTCCAGGAATCTTCAAAATATAAGTAGTAGGTAAATTATATGCTTTACCCAAATCCGAAGCTGTAGAGGGAGGAGATAAAAAAGAGCATAACGTGGAACCTGTAAGGTGAGGGGCAGAGAATTTGAGGACATTTCATCAGGAAGGAGTAATTAGATGAGTAGGATGAGAGCCAGGTAAAGACACACTTCTGGAAAAGAGAGTTCTCTTACTCTTTCTGTCAAGGCATAGTTGAATTAATTCTGTTGTAAAAATCAAAGCTGATAAAAGAAGACTGGACAAAAGCAGTGATACTTAAAAAAGAAAAAAGGCAAAAGCAAAAAAAACAGAACACAGCAGTGATCCTAAAAAGAAGTAGTAATCTGAAATTTCATTGTTTTTTCTTTAAATTAAGGTTTATACCATCCTGTCTGCCATGCAGTTGTCTAACACAGTGAAAGTGATAAAGCCTGTGGATATGGCCGTGTTCTGCTGACTGTTGATGCTCTCTCCAAGGAAATGCATATAGTGTGGGAGGGATACAATGTAGTGTCCCCACCTTCAAGAGTTAAGAAGCTCTAAGATAAAGATCACTTGGGGTTTTTTCAGTTGTTTTAAGTGCCCTATATCTTAAATTACTACCATAACTATTTTGTTGGGAGAATTGATCAAGACTGCTGCTACTGGGAGCTAGGAGCTGGATGTTGAAGAAAATGCCAGGTTCTATGATTGTATCAACTACATTGTGTTCCTTAGTGAGATCAATCAGAGTAATACTGTTGGCTTTAACAAGTATTAACGAGTTCTTAAAACTCCTGCATTAAAATTAAAATATATTAGATGCTTTTCTTACTGTAGGAGTTGGGTGTAGAGCTGCTGAATGTTTTGCATCGACTGATACTGACCAGAGAATCACCTGATATTCAGCTTGCTGCCCTTGAAGTGGTTCGCTTGATTCTTTTTGCAGCTCAGGAACATGTGAAGGAAAAGCGGAGAAGTGCAGAAGGTACAGTACTGTATGAGATGTTTGAATACCTATTATCAGGGTTAAAGCAATTCTTTCTTGGAAAACTGGATTCTAAGATGCATCTTAATTGAAGTGTTTCACAGTTGGATACTAATTCTAATTTACTTAAAACAGTCCAGGTTCCTGACATAAGAAATTGGGGTGGTATGACAGATAGCAGGTGGTTTAGGTGTTGAACAGAGGGCAGGAAATGAGGAGAAAAACTGCAGAAATTGCAGCTGGGGTAGTCTTGTGGTGTCAGGGAGAGAGGAGTCTTAGTGAAAAGCTGGGGTCGGCTGCAGTTGAGCAATGATCAGACTCGGCATACATATTGTTACAAGCCAGATTCCAGTAGTTACCCTGATTGTAACTTCCTAACTTCTAAAAGGAAAAAACTGGGAGAAGAATCAAAATGCTTGTATCAGCTGACATCATATTGGCTTGGTGCCTTAGGATGTTGTATGTCAAAGTCTATTGCGCACTCTTTTGCCTTTGGACAATCGCTGCGTATTTTGCTTATTCAGAAGGATGGGTGTTTGCCAGTAGAATTTTGAATACATGCATATATATATGTGACAAGAATATAATTTAGTGCTGAAACAGTCTTAAGAAATAAACTTTTTGGAAACAAGTCACAGCCTGCAGACTTCTGCCATATTCCTTCTTTTTCTTTCAGTTGATGATGGTGCTGCAGAAAAGGAAACACTACCAGAGTTTGGAGAAGGCAAAGACACAGGGGGACTGGTGCCTGGAAAATCATTAGTCTTCGCAACACTGGAGTTGTGTGTTTGTATTCTTGTCAGACAGCTTCCTCAGCTCAACCCTAAATTAACTTGTAGCCCTGCAGTTCAACCTGGAAAACATCTGTTACTGTCAGAAGATGGAAGTAGACTGGTAGGAGCAGCATTAGTTATTCTCTCTGATGTTCCTGCAATCTGCTCTCCTGAAGGTATGCTATTTCCTCACAAGAAAAGATTAATGAAAGAATATTAGGCCTTTCTCTCCCTTTGTTATTACCTAATTTTCTTAGCTGGATAAATCTGGCAGCAAGTTTTGTTGATTTGCTTGTGACAATTTCCTTTTCTAATTATTTTTTTGACTGTCAAATTGCAAAACAAGTTACAGCACTGAAGTAATTAAATGAGTAGTTTTTCTTTTCCTCCCACCTATGGCAGTGCAATTAATAGATTCATTTTGTACAGGGAAGTATACAGCAGCTACATGATTATATTCTTCTTGAATTGTCTACTGTGGAATTTATAATGCTACATAAATTAAATTTAAAAGGGAAATGTGTCATGTTGCCGTTCCATCATTTGAACATTAAGAAATGGCTGAAAGGAGTTATGGTTGAATTCTCAGATTAGTTGACTTTAACCCATGATTCATTTTGGATTCACTCCAAACTTAAAGATATTTCCCCACCATCAACCCTCAATATCACATTCATACATACAATCTTTCAGTACTGTTACAGCCACACATGAACCATTTCTGCCCTACTCCTTCATTCCCACCTTAGATAGTTTTGTTACATCTTATGCAAATTTTTGGCATTACCACCCCTGAAAATTTCTTCTTTTTTTTTTTTAAATTTGTTCTCTGTTAAATGGTTTTTTATGGGGAATATGATACTCCAAATGGAATAGCCAGCAGTCCTTGCAATCCTCATAAGGTGATGATCTGCTTTCTCATTTTCATCGGCAGCTCATTATTTATCAGTTCAAAGTGAAAGGAGATAAACAGAGCATCACTTAGATCTGAAGACAACTATCTTGTATGAAAAATAATCTGTGATTTTTTTTCTCACTGTAGTTGTTTTTGTCTTTAGCTGTCCATGTTATTCCACAAACAAACAGCTTGCAGGATCAGACCATAGGGAATGTTTACACTAGAGAAGTTAAGCATTTAGTTCAGGTGACTAAAAAGAGGAGCTTAAGCTTTCTTATACACTCAGTTGAATAAGGAAGCAGCTCTATAAGTCAGGTCACATAATCAAAGAGAATAGAATTCCTCTGTGGAATTGCATCATTTTCATCCACTTTAGTATGTAACTGAAGTTACAATCTTTGTAACTCTTACTTCAGAAACCTGTCATGATATGTATGGATAAAAAAATTTGCAAGTAAATGATACTCATGAACTGCATTTCCTACTGAATTCCAGCATTCAATTTTCAAAGACTTGGCTGTTCAAAAATAGATGTCCTCAGCTTCAGAAAATACTGATGCATAAGTCAGAGACCCTCATTATTCAACAGGTCTCTCATGAACATCAGTATATTAAAACCTTAAAAACATAAGCATTTTGCTGGTTAAGCCATATGCTTAACTCTCTGCTGTGCTGAGTCATAACAATACAGGAGCAACACATAAGTATGCATGTTTCTAGATTGCCTCCAATCTATGCAGAATTCTGTGTTACTATTAGATTAAAGGACATAAAAATAAGTGAAACTACTATTATTATTATTATTATTATTATTATTATTATCATCATCATCATTATCATCATTATTATTCTGCCACATTAGTCCTGTGAATTTTAAAATATTTTTTAGTGGTCTCTTATTATGACTGGTCAACTATCAGACTCTCAGATATGAAAATCTCTTCAGTAGCCTGTGGAACTATTTGCTTCTCTCCTTAGGTGTTCTCTTTACCAAGATATTTTTAGAGGCTTCTATTTTAATTCTAGGAGGTTTTGTACATATATTTATTCTGAAGTCCTTATTACTCCTACTAAATTCTTGACTTGAGTGATTTCCTGGAGCAATGGCATCTATAGCTAACCACACATCATGTGGTAGAAGTATTTCCTCTTGCCAGTTTTGAAATTACCTCCTGTTAAATTTCCTTCACTGTATTTTCTTCACTGCAAATTTACTTAGATGCTTGTATTTTGTTTTCCACTCTTCTTTCTGTATAGTAGTATATACAACGAATATACTAATGTACCACTACATATACACTAGTATATACTGCTATACTTTGAATACTTCCACGGCTTCTCTTCCTTGAGAACCACCTCCTCAGTGGTTCTGATCTTTCTGTTCTTTCTTTTCTCTGAATATGACATAAGTCCACACTTCACAGAGTAAAATCATCAAGGAAAAGATACACAATGCTAATTTTAAAGGGAAAAAGGTTTAACTTCACTTTAGTAGTCTGACTCCCTGTTTGCTATAGCAGGCCATGTGATATTTCAAATCTTTTCTTCAAATTACCACTGTCTCCATTTATATAAATGCTTAAAAATGATCACTTATAAATAAAAAAGAGAATCCAAAAAAATTGCCTCAATTTTTTTTAATGTAGAAAGTATCTGCATTTTTTAAAAATTCTGTGAAATTAATTTGCATTGTTTTACAGGAAGTGTTTCAGTTCTTCCTACTATTTTGTACCTAATTATTGGAGTCCTTAAAGAAACTGCTGTGAAATTGCAAGATGGTCAGTTACCTCTGACAGTTGCTGCATCTCTACAAGCCCTTAAAGGACTCTTGTCTTCTCCAATGGCTCGAGCAGAGAAGAGTCAGAATGCTTGGACTGATCTTCTACGTAGTGCTTTGGTCACAGTGCTTGATTGTTGGGATCAAGGTAAGCACAAATATTGGGTTTATCAGTTTAAAAACAAAATGAAAACTGTTTGTGTGAAAGGTTGTTTGGTTTTATTTAAATTGAATTTATGCACATCTAAAACAAGACTACTCTCTTAGTCACAAGAGTATTATCTGGTTGCCAAGTACTGCTGAAACTATAGTGCAATCTTGTCCTTACAGTCCATATGAGAAGTCATCATCTATAAAGGTATAAACGTGGGTGTCATGATTTAAGCCCAGCTGGAAATTAAGCACCACACAGCCACTCACTCAACCCCCACTCCTTCTTCCCCCCACCCTAGTGGAATGGGCAGAAGAATCAAAGTAAAACTTGTATGTTGAGATAAGAACAGTTTAATAATTGAAACTAACGTAAAATAGAGTAGTAACAGTAAATTGTAATAATAATGATAACCAAAAGGGAAAAACAAGTGATGCACTGTGCAATGGCTCACCACCCTCTGACCAATGCCAGACCCTCCCTCCCGAGCCCAGATCATCTGCCCTTTCAGGTAAGTGCCCTCAGTTTATCTACTGGGCATGAAGTTCTATGGTGTGGAATATCCCTTTGGTCAGTTTGGGTCACCCATGTCAGCCATGCTCCCTCACAGTTGCTGTTTTGAACCTCCTCACTGGCACAGAATGAGACAAGGGAAAAAGTCCTTGACTTAGTATAAATAGTGCTTAGAAAAACCCAAGACATCAGTGTGTTACCAACACCATTCTCAATCTGAATCCAAAACACAGCACTGCAACAGCTACTGAGAGAAGATTAGCTCTACCCTAGCTGAAAGCAGGACAGTGGATTTGCAGGCTAACTCCTGTGTTGTGTAGTGTCACAGTGTAATTCCATGGTATGAAGGCATAAACAGGACCTATGGCTTCAGTGTACAGCCGAGTATAAAATACAGCTGTACTGCGTGCAGGTTCTCCACAAAGAGTTAGCGTCTGTAGTGAAGCAAACAGTAGTGCAAGAAAATTTTTTTTGTCTTGAATCAGTTTACTATGTGCTGCTGCTTCACCTTACTGAGTTTTTAGTATTTTTTGTATTTGTTGTTTGTGTGTTGTTCCTTACGTTCAGTCTCTTAAGTTGTAATTTGTTGTTGGAACTTTTCTTTACAAAACTGTTTAAGTTATAGCAAAAGAATATATATTCTAAATGCAAATTTTATATTATTCTCAAAAGAGATTGTACTCTAATATGTCATACCAGCTCTTCAGAAATATTTATTGTACTTTATGCAAAGAAACAATAGAATTGTAGTATGATGTAATTTCTAAATATGCATATGATCACCCCTGAATTCCCATTTTGGCCTTGGCTTTTATTGCAGTAAAAGTCCAGAGTATGTTGTGTATTTGAAAACAGAGGTTCCTGAAGAAACATAGACATTGATGTTTCTATTCCACCTCCTTGTACCATTTAAACTCATAGACTTTTTAATGCAAATCTAACAACCTTCTTACTTTGTTGATAGTAGATGGCCTTCTCCAAGAACTCGATGAAGTTAGCCTTCTCACTGCTATTACAGTATTTGTTATGTCTACCAGCCCAGAAGTTACTACTGTAGAGTGCCTTCAGAAGCGTTGTATTGAGAAGTTTAAAATAACACTTGACTCAAAAGATCCTCTTGTAAGTACTGGTGAAGTTATAAGAATATCACTACCATATTGAATGAATATTAGCTTATTTTAGTTGTGTTGTTATCCCTGTATGTTGATGGAAGTTAATTCTCTCCCAACTATATCTGTTGTATTTTAAAATACAGTTTGAACAAGTGAGCAAGAAAATGCCCAGGAGTGCATTTAATCATTATTCTGTATGCAATTCTGTATTCCTGTGGGGTTTTTTTAATTGCATTAGACTCAGTGCTTTATACATTGCTAAGTATCGCTACAGTTGTGTACTGTTTCAGGCACCTGTTGAATTTTATTTGCTCATGTTATCTTCAGCATACAGAGACTATCTTTTGCACAGGAAATTCTTCAGCTGTGAGTCTTTGGGAGCTGGAGCCAGTACCACTACAAACCTGTTACTGTACCATAAGCCTCAGCTCCTGACCACTGCTGGATGCAGTTTATTGAACTAGATTAATGCTTTGTTCCAAACTAGCATAAATACTTTAGTGTAGTGGCATTAGACTATAGTGCCATAGTTCATATATTACTGTCCTTCACCTAAAAAAATAATGTATCAGGGAAAAAATGTATTTATACAGAAGGCTTTTTTACATGTTGGGATTACCTCACTTTTCAAGTTCAGCTCTGAAAATAGCATGCATTTGATTGCATATTTGTTAGAATTCACTGTAAACTGCTTTTCTTGCATCTCCTCTATATGTATCTGTGCAATAAAAAATGAATAAAAAATTAAACAAAGTTTCCTTTACTTGAGACATAACTATAAGACAATACTTTTTTATGTATCAGTACATTCCTAATATTGTAAACTTTGGTTTTCACTGTTAGGAAAGTGGGAATGCCAAATATGACTGCAGGGAAATATTACCATGCATTTGCAAATTTGTCCAAGTATTTAAGCATCAGAGCTGTTCAGAAATTTTGTAGGAACTTGGCAGTTTCAGTCCTATTGACTTCCAATGACATGCAAGCTACTGCACAATTTAAGGCATTTTAAAATTGTGCCTACAGTTTGACAGAGATATTGTTTATGCTTTAAGCACCTCTTTTTCAGTATTAATGCATTTCTGCAAAGAAGAGAGTATTTTCAAAATAATACTAATCTTCAAACAAAAATAGTATTTTTTCCTTAACTCAAGAATGTCAGAAGATATAAAACTGGATGGAAAGAAACAGAAAGCATGATCTGGTTTCTATTAATAATTGATTACAAGTTATAATGCTCCTAGAAAGTATTATACATGAGCAGCCTACAACCTGATGAATTTTCAAGCTGTGAAGCACATTTTTACTCCTCCCAAAAATTTTATCTGACAAGCTGTTAGATTTAGAATGCTCAGAGATGTATTTCTAAGTATAATGGTTTGTAACTGCAAATTTTGTTTTCCATTTAGGTACAGTATAAGTGCTACCAGCTGCTGCACTCCATCTTTCAGCATCCAAACAGAACTGTGTCATACCCTTATATCCATTCTTTAGCACCATCCATTGTGAGGAAACTGCAGGAAACTGAAAAAGCAAAACCTGAAAATGCTGCTGAACTTCAAGTCATTCAGGAGGGAATAAAGGTGGTTACAGCTCTGACAGTGGCTGCTGAGGAACAGCACCGTAAGTTACTTCCATTTCTTGTACCTGAAACATGAAAGATGCTCAGAGTTTCCATAAGTAACAAATTAAACCAAGACAACCACTAGGAATTCAGTCCTGAACACTGATTGCTCACACAGTTGCTCATAGAAATGCTGGGGTTTTTTTACCCTACAGTTCAGTTAACATTTGCAGCTTTTTAAAATTAAATGTTAGAGAAATTCTTCCAGTTAGAATTTGATACTATTTTTAAAAATTGTATGTTTAAGTTCTGTTTTCAATGTTTATAGGTGCTCACTTGGTGGCCTGCTTTCTTCCCATCCTCATTTCCTTTCTTTTGGATGAAAATGCTCTGGTTTCTGCTACAAACTCAGCAAAAAATCTACATGAGTTTGCTTTGCAAACTCTGATGCAGATTGGTCCACAGTACTCATCAGTTTTTAAAAAACTAATGGCCTCCTCTCCAACTATGAAAGCCAGGCTTGAGTCAGCTGTTAAAGGCAATCAAGAAAGCATCAAAGTGAAGACTACTAAACATGCAAAAAATCCTGGGAAAAGTTCAAGCATTCAGCTAAAGACCAATTTTCTTTAAAGCCCTATATTGTCATTTTATGCACTTTGATATCAACAGCCGCTTATCAAAAAAGTTGCTTTTAATTTCTAATCACAATAGGATTGCCATGAGTTGATCTCATGTATTTCAGTTTGTGCTGAAGTATTACAGAAAGTTTTTAGGAGAAGGCAAGTCTCTAGATAACTTTCTCTTAGTGTAAGACTTCTTAAATATCTCTAAACATTATGAATAAATCTGGCATCATCAAATCTGTATTTTTTTATTATTTTGGACTAAAATATCACAAATGCACATGCCTATATTAAAAAATAATATAGTGAACTTCACCATAGATATATTTAGGAGCATCCCACACTTAGCCATGAAGTAATTTTGTGTTAATTCAATATTTTTCAAAAATAAGTTAGCGTAATTGTTTTTTGGATTTAACAGGGACATAAATTTACTTACAGATTGTAATCTATGCTAATTACTAATTTAACACACTGCATCATTCATTAAACAGATTAAATATCCTTGTAAGCCTTATAATAGTTTATTGTTGATCTCAGAAAATTCAACTCAATAAAGGTAATATGAATAGCTTTAATCCTAAATAACATCTTGAGCAGGCCAAGATGTAACAAATGCTGTGAAATGCATCTCTACGATGCCTCTCTGGGGACTCTGTGGTTCTTTCAAGAGCGGGGCTGTCATGCATATGTAAGGATTGACAGGCTTGGTGCCTTCTGCTTGACACAGTCTCACTTTTCAGGATGTGTACTTTGATAAGTTTGTATTAGGGGAGCCAGGCAATTGGAGCTTCCATATCCTGTCCAGGATGGGACAGCAATTTTAATGTACTGTGCCTCAATTCAGACCTCTGCTCTATCTGGATGTGTGTTCCCTGATCTTTGAATGATCGCTGGTATATACATGTAACTGAATTTCTGTATCTCTGCAATGAGAGATGGACGTATTTGAAGTCGTCTTGTCTTGTGTCTATAAATAAAGTGCAACAAACTCATAGTAAGAAGTATGTAATTAATGTTTTTATCAAGGAACATATTTTAATATAGAAAAACAGTGATCAAAACTACAATGGCTATAAAGTGTTTTCTAAGTACAATGTATTGACTTCTTTCTTAATACCAGTATTACCTAAACCAAACACTGTCAAACTGAGGATACTATTTCCTTCTTGAATCTATTTGCTTTAAAAGGAAGAAGAAAAAAATATTTACAGAACTGAGAAACACACTGTGACTCAGGAAGGGTGTGATGTACTGTATTTTATTAGAAGTTGTGTATATAAATAAAATTGTAAATTGTACAGAATTAACAATTTGACCAAAGGTCTAACAATTCTTTTTTCTAATTTACATAAATAAAGCTAATTTTCTTCACTTAATATTTGTCTTAGTTATTTTATCCAATAGCAGAAGAACTCTAAGGACTTGTGTATCAGAAAGAAAATTGTTGTATGCTGCCTCAAGGAAACTAATAATAAATGTTTGGGTTGATTACATCAAGGTCTGTGACTTGACATTGCAGCTCTTCCTCTGTTCTGAGTAGCACGGTGAGTAAGTAGGACCAGGGAGGTTTTCTACGTGTAAATGCCTGTTTTGTGCCAAATGCTGAAATGTGTGAACTGTGGGAAAATGGTTGAGATGCTTTTCATCTTTCCCGAAGAACCAGATGTACTGTGTTCCACCTCTTCATTGAAGTCAAACCTGTAGTTGTTGCCTGTGTTTAAAGGGGTTTACATTAGATTTCACAGTTACTCATCTTTATCTCATTAGTATCTTTTTATCTCATTGCTTTTCCTGTCCATGTTTGCTGTTGGGGCTTTTTGTTTTGTTTTATTTCCCAAGGCTGCTTCTGGAAAATCATAGATTCTTGTGAAACATAAAACTTTTAAATGAAACTGAAGTCATGTTTGCTATCAAAATGGCCAAATATATTGCTGAGGAAGTTAGTTCCTACAAGAGGTATTTGTGGCTACTTTTTTTATTTGCTGTTATGTACAGCAACCTATCAACATTTTTTTAATGTTGGTGAGACAATCTATTGAAAACCTACTTTGCTCAAAAACTTCTAAGAAGCATATTCAAATTGCAAGACCACCAAAAAAGCTGTTAAAAGCCAAAAATTAAAGTTTAGTGTAGCTTAGTCCTAGATTTCTTAGAAGGTCTCATTGCAGTAGCTCACAACTGAGCTATTGGGAAGTGCCATAATTATATGATTTGATCAAGTCTTGTGGCCATGTGGAAAAGTACCATGTTCAACATATCTGTGTATTGCAGAAGCAAAAATTATTCCAATAAAGAGAACTGCTGCTAATTCTTAATGTTAGTTGTAAATTAGGACAAATGTGTGAGCTTCAGTTATCCAGATAATTAATTTATCCACACAGAAAAAATACCTGTGCCCTGAGTTCTGCTTTCTTATGTAAACATAAAACAATGAATTGGATCACATAAATAAATATACTCATTTAAGATTTTATAAATGAGTCCTACAGATATAATCTTGTTTCAGTTATGAAAAGATTTTGGCCTTCAGATACCAGGTGCTATCTTTGATGAAGTCTTACAAGGAACTTGCATAACTTTTTCCCTGAAGAAATAAGTAAGACCACAGAGCACTTTTGGTTTTAATTACACTCTTCTTTTTTAGGCGTTGCTTGGCATGCAAGCTCTCATGTTTAGCCAAGCAAAAAGAGCCAAACATACATTTAACCATAAACCAAAGCCCCACTCTCAGCACTCCTGCTTCCTGTGACCCTTGGCTCCTTTCTGATTGTTTTTTGTGCCATTTCTCTACAAGCACCAGTAAATTTTTTTCCAGTAAATTGTCTTTGCAATGAAGCGTGTGGCCTGCATGCATGTTTACTTTGTATGTTTCCACTGTTTATGCAAGATGTTTAATGGGTTTGTGTGACAAAAGATCCTGTCTATGCCTAACCTCAAGTGCATATGTACACATATGAGTACATCATGGAATGTACTATTTAAGTACTATGAAAGATTATTTGCAGACAACTTTCTGTTCACTGCAACAAACCAGAATTAGTCAAAACCGTGCAAAAGCATCACACAGCTGGGATGTGGTGGATTCTAATTGAATACAAGTCTGTAGCACTGCAGCGGAAAAAGCAGCTTTTCTATTACTATTGCTTAGACTAGACTAAGTCTGAGACTGGCCTGGTATGTTCCAAGGTGCAGGAATCACCTTCAGGCTGAGAGATGTGATATGCATATCACCATAAAATGGGTTTATCAAATGCAGAGAAAGCATAGCAGATTTTTCTATTAATAAATGTCAGTTACTGATTGGAATTTCCAAAGCGATTTTTCCTCTCAAGACTGCTACAGCTGTATCAGAGTGAGTTGTTGCAATTGCAGGAGTGGTGGAACGATCTAGGATAGTTTCCCAGTTTATCAGAAATAACAGTAATATTGCTTAACAGGGAATCAGGTGGAAAATTCAACAGCATTTCAATATAGTTTTAATTTTAATGAAGTTGGATGTATCTGTTACAATAACAACATATGAGGGGTCACTGTGGCAGTCTCCTCTAAAGCTTCATCCCTAATCTCAACACTAGGTATACATATTTTGTTTTCAGGTTCCTGAAATGTAACTCTTCTATCAGCAGTTATTAAGTCAGAAGCTGTTTCCAAGAAAAGGATGTTGTTTCTTGACCAATACCGGTCTACTAAGAAACTGCTTGTGCTTCCTGACGGTGAAAAACTTAGTCAATGATACTTCAAACAAGGCAAGAAAGCAAGGGGGAAAAACCTTGGACAGTAAACACTTTGTTTAGGAAGAACATACAGCAAGGTAAATTATTTGTCTGCTTCTCTGCACTGTGGTGTCCAAATGCACAGGAAGAGTCATTCAACTGTATCTTGAAGTAGCATTGCTTGGCCAGCCCTGATCCTGTAGGTGCTCCTAGACACTGCTTTTTGCACATGGGAACCTCTAATCCTAAAACTGGCTAATAAACTGTACATCTGTGCAGCCAAGTGTTGTAAGAAGTGCTCAGATGTGTCCATAGCATTCAAGTCAGAGCAACCGTGGAGGTGTTGCTGTAGATGACATTTCACAGAGGACTCCCATTCAATTAGATGAAGTATGGAGCAAGCCGTTCAAACTGTTTAATGACAGTGGGCTGTAAGTTCATATAAAGACAAAAAATTTAAAAAGCGTATTTGGCCACACATGATATGCTCTGCCTGCCTCTAACGTATTTAAGGAATACTGAAAGTTAATTATGAAAAATGAAATAAGCCAGCTGCATTTGATACATTGTTTATCTGCACAAGGAAACCCTGAAGATGTCAATGCTATGCCACCAACCTAGCCAAAATGTGTGGTTCTTGCATTGATTTTGACGTACAGTTGTGGATTTTTGAAACTGTTTTTTTCCTAAAATATTCTCTGGATTCTCTGGAGAATAAATTGTTTATTCCATATAACAATGAAAGGGGAAGTTACATCTAAATATAGGAGAAGTAGGGGTGAAGGTATTGCCTGAGAAACAGATCAGTGCAAAAGCAGACTTTTAAAACCTCCTACAGAAACCTGGGGTACATTAAGCCATATTCACTTACTCTGCAGCCAAATATCTGTTTTGCTCTATGGTCTGATGCCTCTTCATAGTCCCACTTACCTGAAGTGCAAAATCTGATTCTAGAAGGAAGAATGTGGCACCAAATTCCCTTCCTCTGTGCTTGCATTCCAGATGCGTAATGGTGGCACATACAGGAGAAAACCAGTTGTGAGGATGTGCAGCAGCCAGAGCAGAGCCTGCTGTCTGTGTGCATATTAGTGCATGTGCCAGTTTGCCTCATTATTGCACAGAAAAACTTACTGTTATGGATGTAAAGAGGATTGCAGATAAAGAAAATCTGTTTCTAGAAGCTGCAGATAAGCTAAATTTAGTAATGATGAAGGTTGATAAAGTCCCATTCTGAGCTACAGCCTTACAATTTGCTGTTTTGTAGCCTGAAAAAATGCATTCTTTTAACCATTGTTAATATTATGTATTAAAATTGATGTGAACTATCTCGCTGCCAATGTAATATTTCTGAAAGTCCCTGTTGCTACTAGGGGGATTTTTTTCCTTATTATAACCTTCTCTGGGAATGATTTTGTTTATGGTATTTTTGTAAGCATTTTTTTTTTCCTTCCCAGTGCATCAGTTCTTTGTGTCCTTTTCCACAAGAAAAGAAGAAGATTTTGTATGAGATACATTTTCTGTGGAAGTATGAAGTGCAGGCCTCAGGGATTCTGGAAACAATTTTGATTTATATCTAAAAATAGAAATATTACGCAATTTGAAAATACAACCTATCATTATGTAGGCAAATGCTCTTAACCTCATCTTCCCTCATGTAAAATTCATGTCAAATACCAAAAAAAAGTTGTCACAGATGTATGCGTGTTGTATGGGAAACACAAGGATAACTGGTTCAAGCTGCTGACACCAAATTAACCTGAAATTCAGTTGAGGGAATAAAATAATTTGCTTATAAGAAAAAATCAGGAATTTCTTCAAGTGCATTTATTAAATAAACAAGGGTGGGATGAAGAGGGGAAGTAGAAGAGACAATACAAGTTAATGTATTTTCCCCTCCAGTCTGAGGCACAAGGCAAGCTGGTGTTTAAATGCCACGGAGTCAAGCCACACAGTAATGTCACCAGGGGGAGGGTGGGAAGGTAAATGGGCTTATTTTTAGTCCATTCCTCCCAGTTCCCTTTTGAGCACAACAAATCTGGGTATAATTTACTTTTGTAAAATGAGAGTTCTTAAGCTGGTTGGAGAGAGAGTCTCAGGAATGAGTGGTCTTGAGTTGGAGCCACAACCCCTCCCTAGTTCTATGAACCTTCTAAACCATACACTAAATGTAGATACATGCAGACCCTTGGAGTGTAAAGATTTGCAGTCTTCTATCCTGATTTTCCCACATTTCTTTGAAGATGCGTCCCCCTCTAGGGAGGAAAGATAATGGGCATGGTATGAATCACCAAAGTATTTTTCTCTGTGTGATGGCAGCTGCCCCTGGGGAAGCTATGAGTGAAGAAGTTATTTTCTGAGTAGGCAGTTTCCTACCTTTGCAGTAGGTTTCCGTAGGCACCTGCTCCTCGCACAGGTGCCTCTTCTGGGGTCTCACTGGTCCATGCAGCTACCACTGCTCAGGAACACTAAGCTGTGTGTGTGTCTCAGTAACTGACAGTGGCCTGGAGCTGTGCTGAGACTGTTGGTAGTCAAGTGGCACCAAACTTCATGGATAAATTCAAATGGTACATGGAAGTGAACTGCTCTTCACATTGTGCCGTAATGCAAGGATGAGATCCTTCAGAGCAGCAGTTGCTGAAGCCTGTCAACACACGTACATTTATCCACACAATGTCCTGCTCACTCTGTGCACTTGCAGTAGCATTGAGAACCATGAACTGCAATGATTTAGAATATGCAGCAGTGATTCCTAAAGATTTCTGGAGATTTTCCTGGCCAGGACAGAAGAGAAGGGACTGTTGGATGTACTGGCTATAGAGCAGAGACTACAGAAGCCTGTGGAAACTGGCTGAGGTACATCTTGGCTGGACCAACTTTACACCCAGTGGTCAGGATTTGAAACTATATTCTTCACTGGCTTGTTCTGGACTTCACCTAAAGGAATGCCTTTCAGTGCCATAATTTTCTCCTTCAGGAGGTAATCAATATAGTAATTGTCAGGGGTTCTCTCATGATCCTCTAAGTTTGTGAAGCTGTATGTAGACGACACAGAATTCCCACAGAATTCCCACAAAACAACAGAATCTT
>VZRN01002985.1:203323-216230 GCA_013397935.1 Dasyornis broadbenti
TATTCTGTGCATTTCTACTAAGTGCAAGAACTTAGGCCAGCATGCAGGTACCTAAAATCCATTTCCTCTTCCTGCATATATCCCAGAACTATGTGCAACTTGCTGTCAGAGATCTCTTCTGCTTGTCTTTTTTATGTTCAAGTAGCCAACACCCTCCCACGACCTGCTGAGTGACTTCTGCTGGGTTCAAGTCTAGAGGGCAATATGCTCCAGACAGCAAACCAGGAGAGATGGCTCTGGAGATGGGGCAGGTCACAGGGAAAAGCAACAGGAGAGGAGAAAATACAAAGGCTGCTGAGGAAGCAACATTCTTGAGAGATTTTTCAAATCAAATGTGCTGAAGGATTAGGACAGAACAGGACAGAAAGGAAGGAACGGGGAAGCGGAACAAGAGACACACACACGAGCAGTAAAAGAAGGAAGAGAAAATAATAATTAAATCAGTCACCTTGTTGACTCATTGCTTCAAAACAGCCAGTGTGAAATATCATAGTTGACTGGAATCCTAAAAAAATATTTTACAAATTAAACTGCTCTGATTTGTAAAGTTCACACAATTTTTTGTTACATGAGCTTTGCTTGTTCTGTTTTGTACTGCCTATTATTTAGGAAGAGACTGCCAACCATCCACGTAAATCAAAGCACAACACTTTGTACAAGCAGCACAGGATGAGACAAGTTCCCAACATTACTATAAAAAGGAACGCAGTTACTTGCATTCAATACTGGGTATCTCTACCTGTTAATAAAATATGCAAAGCAGCCACAACAGGATCACATTCTGTATAGTCTCTAAGTAAACCATGGATAGCCACTGCAATGATGGAAACTTCATCAGAAAGCACTATTTGTTCCACACACACAAAAAAAGGAAAATTTTAAATGTTATGAAAAGTAGGAAGACAAGTTGGCAATGATGTAACTCATCAGCTGCAAGAGCAGCCACATGCCCTGGTTCCATTGCCTTTTCAGTACTGGTTGTAACACCCCTGTATACCCACTTTGGATGCTTTCATCAACAGATTTTGAAATTAATTATAAGGAGTCAATTGAATGGCAAGATTTTCACCACTATTCTTAGATTAGGATTTTGATCTAAGTGGGTGGGTAGTCTTTGGAAATGAAGACCATTTCTTGGTGGTTGTTCAGAGGCCAGAGAAACTACAGAGCTGGGAAGTGTTTGTCACTCTTCAGTGGCAGATGAGTTTTTCTAGGGTGGGTAAATGAGACCAGAGTGCGCTTCCTGGTTCCTGTGATCCCAGGGAACTGCCAACTGCCTGTAATTGCTGGCAACAGCTCAGTCCCTTCAGGGCAGGGAAGAGAGGATAAACACCTTCAGCCTTTAATTATAGCTTGTTCTTACTCCCCAGTTAAGAAGAAATGGAAGCTGCTGATAACACAGTCTGCACAAAGTGGGGCCTAATATAGGAAGTGATTTTTAAAAACACAAATAAATGTACTTGTTGTCCTTTTGGGGAGGGAGAGGTACTGGAAACAAATCACAGAGGTGCCAGAGAAAACATTCTGTGAAGAGTGAATACTTCTGTGTCCTTGTTTGTGCCTCCCCATCCCAACCCCACAAGAGACGGTCTAGTTATTTGCAAAGTGCCAGCTTTATGGACTTTGGTAGACATGCATTGAGGCCACATGGACTGCTGTCATGCAAATAAGATTCTTGCTGTACAGGTTATCTGGTTAAAAAGTCCTAATAGTAGCTAGTAGCAAATGCTGCCTAGAAATCAGAGCTTCTGAATTTCTCCGCAGCTATACCAAGACCAATGAATTGACACAGATAACAGAGTTGTTCCACTGCAAAATAATGTTTGTGAAGTGGTGAAGGTTTTAAACTTTTCCCATTTCTAAATCCAAGATTATCCTGTGTCTTAGCTGAGCTGTCAGTGTTGGCTCCTATTCTACTAACTAGATCACTGAACTGGTGAATAAATTCTCAGTAATTAGCATTGTACCAGGGTAAACATTGCATGGAGTAAGACAGAAACCTGAAAACAAAATAATCCCTGGAAACCTCGAAAATTTAATAATAATTTTATATGATTTGTAAACTTGAGGAAATTGACTGTTTATCGCTACATAGTAAAATGTTTATATAAGGTAAGTGTAGGGAAGCTTTTTTCCCTGCTTTGCATCTGGTCTAAAATCACTTTACTCCATTTCTTCAAAGTAGATTAGACTCAAAAACCGGATGGGATACATTCATGAAAGGGTGATAATGAGATTAACTTCATCTTTTTACATTTTCATATCTGATCAGCCACTGATATTCTTTGGTTTTCAAGCTAGAGTTTGTGGAACTGATTAAGTATTGAAATATACAAAAATGTGTTGGTCATTATTTTTTTTTTTCCTCTAGGCCTACCATTTACTGCTGCCTTCAGACATCTTCTGGTGTGATCTGAATTTTGATGTAAGGCTGAGCTTAAGGTTATCCTACAAAGAGCATTCTGATTCTATGGCTCTGAAAGCTGAAAGCAACCTTTAAACACAATTTAAATAAAATCCAAACATTTTGGTAGGTAAACCTTGATTTTAAATACTGGAATTTCCTGGAATTTCAAGTTATTTTGCATGTAAAGCTTAGTTTGGAGTGAAAATGGGAGAAAGGGAGGAAAAAAGACTAGACAGACTGCTAAGGAAAATTTTGAATTAAATGGAAATTGGATTTAGACATGGCATCATTTCTGGGGAGAAAAAAAGTAGTAAAGCAGGCTAATTTTCAGAAACATGATATCATTGGTATTGAACTGATTTAGAGGTTTTTTTGAGAAGTGTTTGTTTGCACTGGCCTATCAGATAGACATAGCCTTGCTATCCCCATCACTGGGCCTGAATGAAGGTACTGTGTGGACCCCTCCCCGAAGTGGTGCTCCTGCTGGGAGAGGAGGGAAGGCAGGAGCTTGTGGGTTGAGTGGCAGGGAACAAGTGCACTTAGGAGTGCCTGCAAGGTGCAGCGGGTACTGTGATACTCCCAGATCCCTCCTATCAGTTGTACTTGATCATAATAAAAGAAGTTTATGTGTAGGATGTGTCTGGCATCTGAAGAATGAGGTGGGAGAGGCCTGTTTGAAGGATGGAAAACCCAAAGAATCATTTTTTCCTCATAAGTTATAATTTTGGAAAACTGTTTAAGGCATTATGGAGACCAAAATGTGGTTCCTTAAAAATCCTTTAAACTTCTGTGAAAACTGCACCAAACAGAGAGCTGGTGTTAGTGGTATGGGAAAGGGGAGAGAGAATGGGAAGCTCTTTCAAGGGAATGCTGGGACAGTCCCAGAAATGCTCTACATCCGACATGAAAGGCCCGGAGAAACAAAACATTTTATCAGTCAGGATTGGTCTTAAGTTGACCGTGCCAAATAGCTCTACCGACAGAGGTTCCCTGAAAGGAAACCCGGCAGTATCACTGTGAAGTGATACTGAAAGTATCATTTCTATTTACATAATTTATACTAATAAAATAAATTCAAATATTTAAATTAATTTGTCAGTCTTATTTATAACTAAGGTTATCAGAAAAAGAACCATTCTCTAATGCAACTGCATATTTCAGATCAGTAGTACAAGATAGATTAGTTTTGCATGATTCCCTATTCTGCCATTCTATGTTTTTATAAATCACAACTTGTACTAGCAGGACCACTTTTAATGTTAAGTTTGCTTTTAGTTCTCACCTGTGATTTGTGCTTAGTCTGACAGCATAAAGCATCTGTGATCTAAGCCAAGATGTGTCTGCATGCACCAGCACTGTGTTGGCTCCTGCCAGTGCAAAAAGCTGATTAATTTAGCTACAGAAGCAGAGTGGGGAGAGAAACAAACCAGGAGTTAAGACAGAGTCAGCACCACCTTATACAGAATCCAGCCATATTAATGATGTACTGACTGAGGGTGCCAATTTCTTTTTTTTAAGCTAAATGTGTAATGCACCTCATGGTGCAGTTCTAATGAGCTACCTTTTCATTAAAAGCAATGAATGCAGATGTTTGGTAATGGTGGTGGGGTTTTCAAATCCTCTTATTTTGGAATGTCCCTACTACGTCCCTAGTCAAATATGATTTACAGAATATAGTTCATAATGACACAAACTCTCTACGTTTCAAATTCTGCTGCACAACTAAAGCTGCCTTGTGGAGTATCTAAAACTGCTGTGTCAGAGCACAACATCCTACCTTAGGTACAGGTTAATACTGGAAAGCAGCAAGGAGTCAGATATTTAGCTTTAAGAGAGACAAAATTGTGTATCACTTTACAGCTGAGAATGGTTTGATAGTTGCATCTTCTAACTCTTTTAGGAGACATCAGGGTATCAGTATCTACCACAATTATTTATCACACAATTTTTTACCACAATTGTTTATCAAGCTACAGAAGAAAAGCAGATAGGGCTACAATTGTGAAGTCTTCATTATCTTTATTATCTTTATTATTTAAAACAGTATATTCTATTGCTACAGCATACTTCTGCTAAAGTATACGAGGCACCAAAGACTGAACACAAAAGATCTCATCTTTCTTGCCTAACACCATGGAAGGAAGTCTCTGACTTTCAAATGTGTTTTTGGGTTAATTTCTGCCCACATTTACATGCACAGGCACCTACTGATTGAATTTCATACATCAGTGGGGTACAATATTGTTATGGAGGGCACAATTTACCTCCAAATGTCTGTCTTAAGTCTGCTTCCTAAAATTACCTACTTAAGATAACTTGCAAGTATATTTGCATATAACTTCCGTGGCCAGTAATGAAATGTTTTTCTTAAACGTTGCTTACTGCTTTCCTTTCTGGCTTTGGTTTGTTATCTAAGTTTCCCAACACAGAAAGAAGCCCTGAGTGGGTGTGACAGCGGGAAGGCCAGCTCCCTTCCAGCTGTGCTCCCTTTCTTTCCAGCGCTGAGACAGAATACTTTCCTCTAGGTGCATTTCCACGTCTGTGGGTCATCCCTGGGCCAGGAAGTGCAGGCTAGCTTGTAGCCATGATCCATACAGAGTGCAAATGCAGAGCAGCTTCTGGTTTCCTCTTGGCTTTCTTTACACAACAAAAAGAGTTAGCTGCATGTAGTTGGGAGACCACTAGCATGTAGACTTTGGAGCTAAACTACTAAGCAGCTTATCAGCATGGACTGTCTTACTCTCTGATCTGCTCTGTAGCCTGTGTCTGAATTTTCTGTTTACTGTTAACTCTGAGGTGAAGGTTTTATTACATAGGTAGTGAGGCCTGAATCTTCATTGGGGCCTTTCAATATTTAAAATGTCTATCAGTGACACAGGTCTTCCACTGTGAAATACTTGAGAATCACTAGCATAAGATTCAGCAGCCCCAGGCAATTCCTTCTGTCACCAGGGTCAGAGTAGGGACTGGGACATAGACTAATTGTTGTATGTGAAAGGTTACTGCAAAAAGGACAGACAAATGTTTCTCCCCAAAATAACTGCTGACACTGTTGGTGCAGAACACCACTTACTTTGAGAACATGTTGTAAGCAGATAACATTTCTCTATCAAAATAACTGTCCAGCGCTCCCTACAAATTAGCTTGCAAGAGGCAATCTCAATAGTGCATCTCACTGAAATACAAGCAGGAAGTCTATCAGGTCTTTGTACTTTTTTGATCTGCAACTTGCTGCTTCTTAAATGAACAGCTAAGAATTGTCACTAGATCTGTGTCTGGTCTGGGTCTCACCTTGAAATGCCAAGCCAGCTAAGAATCTTGTACAAAACTTTAAATTTCTGTAGACTCAGTTTTGCTAAACTCCTATAATCAGTGCTAGTATTTGAGCCCAATTGCATGCTGGCCCAAACTGGTGAGGCCTTATTGACATCAGTAGAATGGCATTTCTTTACAAAGATAATTTGGACTACTGATCTAAAGGCTAGAACTGTATGAAAAAAATGGGTAGAGTACATTCTTGCTTTGATGCAGGCTCAGACATACAATACTTAATCATTTTAATGTTACACTGAGACCAGTGTTTACAGAGAGATTTTACAGACAGCAAAGACCCAAAGAGCTAATATTTTATAGTACAGAAATATAAACTTGTAACACAGAACTGAGTGGTAAAGCACATGCAAAAATATGCTTGGATAAGAAAATAATTCTTGTGTCTTACTGTATATAACTAAGAGTCAATGCAAACAGATCACTGATGTTAAAAGCTTAGCTGCAGCAACTTGGGCTGAAATTGGACTGGAACAACTTTACAGCTGACTTCATATTTTAAAGTATTGGTACCAAGGGCACAGGAACTAAAATACAAAATCCTGTCCACTGGTGGAAGTAATCTGTGACCTGTTCACAGATACTCAATTTTACCAGCATAAGTCACTGGGCCCAAAATGGGTAAAACATAGGGTATAGAAAGAAAAATGGATATGAATCATTTATGCTGTGCTATTCACTCACTCACTCATCAAGTGGATCTCTGAACTCCTAAGGAGTTCACACAGGTGATGAAACTTGTAAAAAATAGGTCAATAACCATGCCTTAAAAAATAAGCACCTTGTAGTTTTCCTTCTGTTTGTGTTAGATAGTTAACTGAAAGCTCTTAGGCAAATGATTTTATAATTATACCAATTTTCTTTCATGGCCACTTATTGTCCTACAAAAATGCAGCTCTGCCACAAAGCTATCTATCAGATACTATCAGATCAAAAAGATCTCCTTAATTGGCCTGGGTCACAGTTTGAAATGTAGTGAGCAAAGATAGTGTTTGGACCCATCATAACCATATAATCACATCTTTTCTCCTGCCAGAAGTGCTGTTTAATCCAATACAGGCTAGTATAAGCACATTTGAGATGTATGAGTTTCTCATTCACAACCTGCTTCTTCTAAGATCTTTTGTAAACAGGAATGCGTCAATTTGTTTTTAATGTCCTTGTGTTTCTTATCCCTTTCCTCACATTCAACATAACAGAATGAGTTTCAGGGCTTTGATCTTTGGGGGTTATTTCTGCTCTTCTTAAAAATACTTCTGGTTAAGGAAGTTAAAAAAAGTAGATCAACAAAAGGAAAACAAAAGCAAAGAAAATAGGAATACCCACAGCATCATTTACTGCATTCACCAGCAATGGGCAAAGAATTAAAATCAACACTGTTGATATTAAAAGTCCTTCATCTCTCTTTGCAGAATCAGTTCCCCATTTTCAGCCAGTTCTATTTAATATATAGTTTGTAGCCTGGGAGTAAGTTCAAAGGTTACAGTGGGAAGCAAATCCCAATACATGAACAATATGATCTTCATTTATTAATAAAAATTAATGAAGAGAAAATTTGGTACATAGTTTATTGCCTGTAATATATTCCTTAAGGAACGTGCATTCTTTCCTTGCAGGAGTATAGACTTGAGGATCTGCAGAAACCTGGTTTCACATCACTAGAACAATTCTAAACAAAGTAATTTCACACTTCTGACAAGGATTTAAGTGTTTGAATGTCACCTTTCATACAAACCCAACAATCCAAGCTTAAATGAGATGGCAGAATGTTAACATTCTGATCAAACAAACCATCAGTGATGTATACTACTTTCCCATTTTCCCTGAATGTCATCAGTGGGGCATGGAAGCTTTTCTGTTTACAGTAGTAAACAATAAAATTTTCTTCTTGTCTGTCTCATGTGCCCTAGGACAGTGCTATTATTGAATTTTGCCATGCTTTACCATACTATTCAGATTATTTTTCCTGGCGTGAATGATGTAGCTCTTTTCAGTTAGCAACTAATCCAGAAATTCAGGTTTTAGGAGCTTGAGACTGTTTCTTCTTTTTGAATGTCAAGATATTCAGTGGTGGTGAATAGGGCATAATTTTATGACAAGAATAGTAAAAGGCATTAGTAAGTTTTTAAGTATGTAAAAATTACAGTCTTTTCAATAAAACTCTAAGTAGCTGTATTTTTTTAATCCCAGAGTATAGAAGAATCATTTTGTGATAAAGACACTTACTTCTTATTGTAAGTCTTCTCGTCAGCAAAGATCATTCAAATTAATTCATAATATTTCATTGAAGTTTTGGGAGACACATCAGATGCTTGGTAGGATTACATGTGTTTTACTCCTGTAACAACAGAGTAGAACTACAAGGAACAAATACTAAATCTTAATTAACCTTCTGATTCAGAAAGTTATAACGTAGTCTGTACCATTATAACAATAAGAAGTCCTGTGATCTGAGTCATTGATCTCTCCTTGCACTTGTCTTGGATCGAGATGTATTGGTGCTGCCTATGGTACCAGTGGACAGGGTAGGGCTAACAGGCTGAAACAGATAACTCTTGCCTGAGTTCAGTCTCACTTTCCCATTGGCAATTGGTGGTAGAAGGGACATGAGTAATGGCAGCTTAATTTCCATTTTATGTCCAAAGAAATTATATAGCTAAAGCTAAACTGAGGTAAAAATTAGTTAACTGATATAGAGTTTAGTCACTTCTCACTCTTTAGCCTGGAACTGCAAAAAAGTAAATTTAAAATAAACAGCATTCCACAAAGAGACCCCACATAAGTGAGTTTACTTAGGCAAAGCACTATAATGCATATGATTTTGAGCAACAATTTCAGAAAGAAGAAAAGATAATTTCAGAGTATTTGCAGTTTTCTGAAAAACCTACTCTTCTGTAATCAGCTCTGAGGATAAGAACCTTCCAGGAAGCTGAGCTTCTCCTGAGGAGGAGTCCTACAAGAAGAGCAATGACTCAGCCCTGTACCTCAGTAAACACCAGCCACCAGCATGTCACTTGCATATTTATCATGTCAACGTCAGTTGTGTGCTCACCACACAGACGCGTAATTGCAAGAGTTGGCCTCCCGAAGAGGAAACCTCTCACCCAGCGCCTGCTGCAGCGTTGCGTCAGACCACATCGTAAACACCTCACTGTGCAGCAGCACAGGATTGTTTGCTGATTGCCAGGGCTGCAAAGACTGGCACGTACTTTTGGAAAGTCAAGATGCTGACACTATGTGTTCCCTAGGCTTGTGCAACAGTTGAGTGGCTAAGAAGAGACTGTGATAACATAGGAGGATTTAAATCAAAATAGCTGTTCACAACTGCATTTTATTTAAGAAAAAAAAGGTCTTCCATAAGGAAAACAATATACTTAAACAGACAAATTCTATAAAACTAAATCTCACCTGACACAGCAAGAAAGCTTCTGTAATACACGACCTCATTGCTTTGAAATGTGTAGTAAATAGTAACTTTTCTTTAGAAGTATAATATTAATCCAAAAATTAAAATGTATGGAATAATTAATCTTTTGGATTTGGAGGAGTAAGTACTTTCAGTGTTTGCAACTACATTATTGTGTGGGTGGCAGAGAAGAAAGTGTTAGAGCAAAAGAATAAATAATCCATAAATATCCTAACAGTTTTATTTAACTGGGCACAGACATGGTCTTCAGTATAAACTACTCACCTAAATTTATGGAGGTGTTCAGGGTCTGCTTATATCACCCTCTGATCAATTTACTACAGAGGAGTGATATTTTTGGAAACATCAACTTGGCATGTATACAGAAGTAGGCAGACAGCTAACAAAAACATTAGTTATCCTGGGATCTAGTTGCTATATCAATTAAAAAAATATGAAGGAATCTGAGTTTTCTTGTTTTGTTTGAATTGCAGGGGTATTTCAGTTTGATTATTGGTCAGTTTTGCATTTTCTGTAACAAAAGCCCAATAATTCCAGTCGAAGCTTTCAAACCTTACTATCACACTGTAACATTAAGAGTGCCCTTGGCAGATTTTCCTTCTGATATCAGCTAAGACCATATAGAAAACACCAGCCTGAATATAATATAAAAGCAGTAAATAAATATTATTCTTTTTGGAGCAATAAGTGAAAAAACACTTAGGTTTTTACCCATAGTGAGGAGATTTTGCAGAATCCTAGCCAAAAGTGACTTCTTTTCAAAGAGAATCAAATCCTCTTGGGAACACCTGCAATGCCTTCTTGTTGAGAAGCTGTCTCAAGTGGGGTGTCCTTTACAACATCTCAGAATCTCTCTGTGTCTGCAGCCCAGTCCCTGATCCTTGCTACCCTCCGTGGCATATTTCACTGTTTTTCATGTGACCATGACATTGTTCTAGTAATTGTGCTGATGTTTTCTCTTTTAAAGCCAAGTTTTAATTTTCAGGTAAATACACAGAAAAAATGATTGTCATTGCTCAATATAACACTCTACAAAGTTCAACCTATGTTGACCCTATGCGGCCTAATTTCCAAAAGCATCATCAGTTACTTACACATGTGGTCTGCTCAAGTGTAGTCATAAAGAGGAATTCTGTTTTATAGCATTATTTAACACTTAATATAGTAACATGTCTCAGCAACTCACAGTGCCATAAGTGCTATGACATTTCTGACTCCAGCATTACTATCTCCTTATTTTGTAAAGGAGGAAACAGAGACATGCAGTGATTAAGGGATTAGGCCAAGGTCATACATTAAGTGCATGTCAGCTAGTGTTAGCATTTAGGTCATTCTAACTGAATGAAAAATACGTACCTTGCACAAGTACGGGGAACTGGAGTTGGTTTTGCAAGTTTCACACAATGTTCAGTGTGGTTTTCTTCAAAGCAGCTATGACAGTCGAGATCCATTACTTGTCACTCCAGTATATGCCATCACTTGCCTTGCCCATCTGGCTGCACTAATCCACATAAAGTCTTTCTTCCTCAGAAGGCTTAGGCCTAGCACTATAATGGAATGATAGACATGTGCTGGAAATTTGGGGGTCTGAACAAAACTTCACTCATGTGAAAATTCATATGAATGTGCGTAATTCCATAAAAATGACTGATGTGATTCTTTTATGTCTTTCTTATCTGCTAAGTGCACTCGTACTTGCTAGTGATTTCCTTCTTCGTAAGTATTAGCGAGCAGGCACTTTTGAAGAGGTGGTTCTAGTCTGTATCACAGGGGAAGTCTGAAACAGTAACTTCAGGGTATCACTTGCTGTGATGTATTTTGATGGAGTACTCTTGGACAACTGCTGAAATAATTTGAATGCCCATCAGCACAGGAAGTGAAAAAAAAGTATTAATTAGTCAATGAACATATACATATTGTAAGAAGTATATAATCAACAAAGCAGAAAGGTCTAATCAGTGTTATTTTTCAGATTTGTTCTGGTGAGAAGAAATCGCACAAGAAGGAACAAAAGTCACTAGGAAACTCCTAAATACTGCAAATGTAACAGAATGAAAAAAGATCCTGATTCCTGACTGAAGCAGTAATATATTACTCAAAATACTTCTTTGACTGAAGAAAATTTGATATATGAAATTGGGCAATTAATGCAACAGGACATAGAAGTATTTGTGTTTATCCATTTAGAAATAACTATATACAACACTGAAAACTCTTTCCAGTATTTAAGTTTTGTACAACTGCTTAAGAGTACTTTAAATCCATGATTCATATTCTTTTCAAGTACAACATTTAAAATTCTAATTTTGTTCCTAAATTGATCTGTATTTTTATATCCTCATGTTGTCCACAAATAGCCATGTATCTGTCCAGACACCTGAACCAGAAACTGCATTTCATCTGAAAAGAATGAAATGTTTGTTTGATTTCAAAGTTCTTGGTTATTACAATCAAAAATTGGGATTTATTTTTGGTCTTCAGAAGAAATTAATAGTATTTCTTTAACTGAAACTTTTCTTCACAAAAAAAGCAAAGGCAACAGTTCTAGGATCATGCAACTGGAGCGAGGTCACTTAGCAGATGCAGATCTCATAAGTCCAGCCTAATTCTGCTGCTTCTGCACTGCTGAAAAGTGAAAGAAGACCAAGTTTCTATATTAAAAGACTGGAGACTCAGTCCTCCTACTGCCTTGTGTCTTACACTTTAAGCATATCAGAAGTCTTCCTGACCTCTGAAGGACAAGCACAGGCAAAGGATACACGCGTAAATCTCGGCTGGAACGAGTCGCAGTTAAATAGAGATGTAATACAGTAAGATAAAAAGGCTAAGCTGCGTAAGAAATCAGAAACAGATGAAAGAACGACTGTTTTTGTGTTCTAAAAAAACCCTGCACCAATAAATATAACACTTTCTCGAGGTGTTATTATAATATTTAACAATAAAAATGTCGGCATTCAGCAAGTTTTTACCAAGCATGACTACTACTGCCTTTTTGTTCAGTGTGTAGTTTTAACCTCCTAATTACAGGAAATGTCTATGACGTAGGTTGGAGTGACATTCAAATGTACAATAATGTTATTTAATAGGCTTAAATTCCTTTGCAAAACATGTCGTCCTACAGAGAAGGAAATTATTTTGAAGATCCTTAATTTTCAATTTCTAGCAGTTTGCTTCCTTTGTGTTTTGATCATATGCAAGGCAGCAATTGCACAGTATTTTGCAGCACACATGGCAGCAAAAAGGTGTCTCAAGCTACACAGCGTAGTTGCAGCACTTCAAACTAACTACTCGGTAAGAGCAACCTAAAACTTCTGCTTTGTAAGGCCTAGTACTGCGACGTTTAAATCCGCTCACCAGATCCTCTTAAATGGAGGTGCTGGAGGGGGATCTGAGAATTTTCAAGAGTGGCCCCTAAAAAGTATAAGCCCCGCCGTAAATGCAGAGAATATTATATTGAAGTAAATAACCAGAATATGGCAAGAAATAAAATGAGCTGTAAACCATAAAAAAATAAAACCCCACGCAGCCAGGGTGAAACCACCCGACGCGGCGAAAGTCCTTCGCCGGGCAGGCCGCGGCTGCAGCTCCCCACGCCCCGTTCCCAGCTCCTCAGCGGCGGCGCGGGGCGGAGCGGGCCCGTGGGACCGGCCCCTTCTCCGCGGAGGCTCCCGCAGCGCCCCCAGCGGCCGCTCGGCAGCCTCAGCTCCGCCCCGACCGAGGCTCCTGCCCCGCCCGTCCACCCC
>VZRN01002985.1:216467-267350 GCA_013397935.1 Dasyornis broadbenti
GTGCTGGGAAGTCTCTGCGAGAGGCCGGGGGCAGAGCGGGGTGGCGCTGCCGGGGAGCCCCTCACGCCACCGGGTGGCCCGTGCGGGGGCGGCGAGGAGCGGGAGGCGGTGCCTGTCTTGCCCCGGGCGGCGCCGGGTGGGGAAGGGGCCCAAAGCGCCGCGCGGGCCCGGGGCCCTCCTGGTGTGTGCGAGCAGGCCCGGGCAGCGCGACATGAACTGGGCTGCGGCCTGGCCCCTGCTCTGGTGCGGCGCTCCCGGGAGTCCCGGCCGCTCGCCACACTCCCTGTTCTGCGCGTTGGTTCCTTTACAGCCCGTCTAGAGTGTGAGAACAGCAGGTGCCTGTGTTGAGCTTACCCCACGTTCACTGCCTTGCTTAATTTTCTTGTTTCTCTCGCTATCACCCATCTCCGCGCTCCCGGAAATAACGATGTAGTCGCGTTAAGGAGAGGTAGAATACTTGTAATACGATCCAACTTTTACTGGCTGAAAGTGGTTTTATTTAGGATTAGAGCAGGAAATGTAGTCTGTAAACAGCTCAGAGAATCATAGGCATTGTTTAAAACACAGAAAAACAATTTATTAATATTAAATTACTTTTTAGAGTAAGATAATATCGAATATATAACTGACAAGCAGCGATTGAGTGATTTGTAATATTATGGTCCTAAATTACATAAAAGTCTTATCTATTGTACTTCTGTCGCATCTTTGAATTCGAAGCTGTGTGAAAGAAGCTATTGTGAAAGAGCACTGCTGATTCAGTGTGCGTTTCTTCATATAATACTAATTTCTGATTCACTTTTGTAGACGTGCCCTTGATGGAGTTATTTTTTAACTATTAACTCATTAGCAGCAAGTAAACAAGTTGGCAGACTTTGTCCAGATCAAGCTTCTCCCTCCCACATCACCTCCCCCCAGTTTGTGGGGACACTGTCCAGCATTTCGTATTTATCTATGAGTTTGATAAACTGATTCTCCTTCTCTAAGTTATATTTTAAAAGAGTATTTTTTTTCTTGTATATCTAATTTGGAGAGATTGGTTTGTAACTTGTTTGCTTTTATATGAAAATAGTCATGTTTTCTGTGTTCTTAGGCAAGGGAGGTGAATTTATCTGTTCGTTAAACAGAAAGTAAAAAGTAAGCACACAGCTCAAAAATATCTCAACATTTTAAAGGGACTTTTTTGGTCTTCAGCTTGCATGTACAACTATGGCATTGGGCCAGCTGTAACAAATAATGTTATTTTCCTTATATATATATATGAATTATTTGAATCATTCACTGGATTTTTTTGAAAGCTATGAATCAATTAAAAAAAAAAAACCAAATAACAAACCCCTAGCTCTTGAAAATGGAAGTGATTCTTAAGTTGACTTTTTTTATCCTTTGACATAAAAAGCCTATTTTACTTATGTTTGAATGCAATTTTAAAAGATGAAGGATTCATAAAAGGTTTCCAAAGATTCTGCAAGTCTGTAATTGTACATCTCAGTTTTTTGTTTTATGGATTTCTATTTAAAATGTGAAATTAATTATCTTTCTGTATTTGAATATTTTTGTGAGGAGGTAATCCATCTCTCATAAGGCTGGACGCTTTATAATAAAGTGATATTAAAGGAAGAGGATGGGCAAGACATCACTTTCTTTCTTTTAGCTTTGAGAATACACAAAAGGGTTAAGCATAACTTTTCTAGCTTTAGTTTGGAGTTATCCTCAAAAGAGAATAAACTCATTACTGTTTACTTTCTTATAAAGCTTGAAAAAAACTCCATTTGCTGCTAAAATATGTGAAAATTTCCTTAATTTCAGCCTAAATATATGCTATACATTTTAGAGAGGAGCAAATACACAAAGTTTAACAATAAGATTGTGATGATGATTACTTTTTTACTTTTTCTTGCCAGGTGAAAACTACAAAAGCGTGAGGCTGACTGAAGACAGAAATTAATTGTGCTGAAGTTAGTCTGGCTTCAACAATTAAAGGATATTTTTGGTACTTTTTAATTGAAGTGGAGGCGGCTTTTTTTTTTTTATAAAAAACCATGGCAGATGTGGACCCAGACACGTTGCTGGAATGGCTGCAGATGGGGCAGGGGGATGAAAGGGATATGCAGCTAATAGCACTGGAACAGCTCTGCATGCTGCTTCTGATGTCAGACAATGTGGATCGCTGTTTTGAAACGTAAGTAGTTTTGGCTTTCGTTTATGGAATGTTATTTTCCCCTTTCTGTAGCTGAATATAATATTTAACATTCCTAGAAACTTTCAGCTTCAAATATGTTTTTACAAACTGAACTTCAGTTTAGATCACTGAAATCAAGTGTTTCTGTTAATGTCACGTGAAGTACCCTTGCCTGATTAAAAATGTAGTGTTGTTTGGGTGATATGCAGTGCCTGTTCTGACACAGAGCTGATTGCAAGTCTTAATATATTTCTTTAAATTAAATGATGTGGATTTGGGGGAGGGGTGAGTTTGGTGTTTTTTGTTAGAGAAAAACTTTTTTTTTGCATTAGTATTATAGCGATCACCTAGATTTATCTAAGCAATACTTTTATCAAAGGATAGAGTAGCTTTTTTTGAGTTCTGTAAATCCAAGCAAAAACCACAAATAATAACCACTGTTCACACAAATGTTTTGCCCCTTCTTTCAAGCACGTTGCTGTTCATACCACCCTCCTTCTCAAATGCATTTATACAGCATAGTCCCTGCACTCACTCCTTTTTACGCTTCTCACAGCACAAAATGCTGATATAATCACTTCTGTTACTTGAGTGTTGCTGTGCTTGTGTTCCACTGCTTTCTGTGAGAGCCCACCACCTGTCTGGAAGAGGTAGCAAAAGTGTAAGCAATCACAACTTCTACTTTCTTGTTGGTTTCTTCAGTTCTGATTTTCATGCTCTTGCCTCTCTTCTTTTCCATCGTTTTTTTCATTGCTGTCTCTTTCTTCTCTTAATAAAGTATGGCTAGAGTTTTTAAGATACATTCTGCTTTTTTGGAGTATGGATTTAGAAGCATTTAAGAAGGTTGCTGTTTGTTGCACTGCTTTTGTAGCCCTGAAGGAAACAGTTTTTGGACTTACCTCTTAGAAGCTGTTCTTGTGACTGCATTTATTACAGGAAATGTAAAAGTCATACATCTCCAAAATGTGGCTTTGCAGTAGTTGCAGAACATTGAACACAATTTTGCACAGTGCTTTAGAATTTGAAATTGACTGTTCTTTACCATGGTGAGGTTACAGGTAAAATTTTGACTTGCAGAAGCCTTACTGTAGGGACATCCGTTTGACTTCCCTATCTGTCCTCATACTACTGATACTCAGAGTTCGCCATTGTAGAAAACACTTATTAGTTAAGAATGAATTTTTCTGATGAGTCTGGATGAACTGCCTGCTTCAGGATATTCTGTTCTATACTGAAGTAGAATTAGGCATAAGCATTTTTAAGGTTATCTTCTGGGTATTTGAGACAGGAATGAAATGTCAGCTTTTAAAAATATAAACAGTTGTGGGTTTTATGCAGCTTATTTAGAACAGATTTTTTTTTTTTTTAAATAAATGAATTAAATAGTCCAAGAGCTTTTTTTTTCTTAAAGTGTATGTCATGAATGCTCTGTTACTGCACTGTTGTGGTTCTGAAGTTATTTATGTTTGAAAGAAGAAATATTTAAAATGCCATTTGGCGTATTAGTTTTTGTTTTGAATCTTGGTATAGTTTAATTTTACTGGTCTTTGGAGTTCTGTATTTCTTTTGGTCTTATCAGTTTTCCTCAAAAAGAAGAGAATGAAGTGTAAATTGGGGAAGCAGTTACCAAAGTTCTCTGCCTATTGAAGTGATTTTGCAGTAATGTTAAAACGGCTGCTTTTTATTTTCTCTGCGAATATGCTGAAGTATATGATCTGGTACCATGTATTTGGTGAGCTGACATGGTAGCTCATTACCTTATTCCCATTTATCACCCACTGTTTTTATTCCTCCCAATCATACTCTTGTTCCTGCCACTGTCAGGGCTTACTGGACTTCTCTAATTCCCTGGAAGAGCAAGCTACTCTTTAAATCTGCTGAAGGTGGTTGTTAGTTTTCTGCTGTTACAGTGAGTTACAGCGTATGGAGAGGTGTCTGGTTAGCACTGGAGGTAGAACTGCATAACTGGAAAGATGGGAGAAGCAGAGAAAGGTATACAGTTCAGTGGAGAACTTCTCAGTGGATTGTCTCGGGTGCTTATGGGTGCCTGTATCTCAAGGTGACTATTTATTGTGAAACTCTGTAAGAAGTAGATAATATCTTTAAAAGTATTTTTAAAATCTTTCCAAATGACAGTTCAAATAGCCAAAATTGTCATGTGCTGAGAGAGTATAGCTAAAACAATAACGGATAGTATTTTATAGTTCCTTTTCAGCTGTTTTTTTAAAGGAATTGTTGTTTGCTGAAACAGGAGATTTACTGTGTGACGGAAGGGCTGCCAAACCCCCAATTTCAGGAACTAATTTTGAAAATATTTTCAGTGCATGCCTGATGTAGAATATGGATGCATTTTTCTGTTAGTAAGAAAACCAACCTCTAGACTTTATGATTTTTTTTTTTTCTTCTACTAAGTAAGAACAGCATTTCCAAGTTTTTGGATGCTGTGCACGTGTTATTTGAAGATCATGGAATTGATTATTGGTATTAGTTATATGTTTACAAAACTTTAATGAAAATTTTTCATCTGTGAAATTCAGCAACTGGAAGATGGAAGGTCGATTTTTAAAACAGTTTATTAGAGAGTGAAATGCTTTTCAGAGTTCAGTTAGAGTCACTTTAAATATGAAGTATTAGTCCACTTCTAAATGAAAAATTATTTGCTTTTGTGATGTAAGCTAAGAAAAAGCTCATCAGTTTAGTGAAGTACATCTGGTGATTAAAAGCTGCATTTGGTGAGGGACTGGCAAAGCTGTGAAACAAAACCACATTAAAAATATTGACATGAATGCTATGCACCATCTCTGAAACCACAACACCGTTTCCAGACTGATTTCTTAAGGAGTTAAGCGCAATACACAGTCTCGCTTAGCAAAGAAAGCACAAAGTTGGAGGGGGAAAAAAGTATTGAAATGCTGGACACAGAATCTTGCGTTTCATTTTTGGAGTAAAGTAACAGGGTTACTTTGCAAACATGTTCTCAAGGAAATGATATAGCTAATGATAAAGCTAATAGTTTGCTTCTGTACAAGAGTAATGGATATTGAAATTAGTGTTTCAGATCAGCTCAAAACGGGAAGCAGGCATGTGTGCAGGGTGGTGTATTTCATAGTGTTCTTGCAGAGTTCTAGCAGCATCATAGCAGATTTCGGGGTTTGCAGCTGTTTAACAGGTAGTGCTGCCAAATAATTAATGTTTCTTTACTTCTTCCTGGATTTACATATTACATCCAATTAAAATTTTTTGGAAGTTACTCATACTTTAACCTTACAAAAACCAGTGGTGTATTCATCTTCTGGTGATAATGAGTCAGACACTGCCAGTCACTTGGCATGAAGAATGGCTAACATTTTACCAGCAGCAAAAGCCAGTAGCTTGAACTACAGAAACTTTATAAATGAGAAATGGTTCTGTTAAGTAGTTGAGTTGGAGTGAAACAGCAAAACTGTTGTAATTATAAGTGTTAGTCCCAAATTTTATTTAAACTGTGTGCTATTAAATCCACGTGAACAGGAGTTTAAATAATGCATTTTATATAGAACTTAATTGAAATTATGGGGGAGGGGGTTGTCTTTTAACTTACCTGTAACAAGAGGCTCTTAGTTACAATCTCACATAATTAATGTAACCATATTCTACATAGGTGTTTCAATTTATTATTTTTTCACCTCCTGTGATTGCTTCAATTTTTTTGGTGAAATAAAATTGGAACTCTTCTGTTCGGGCTTTCTGTTCCTGTTTTCTTTTCCTGTCTGTCAGAGTAAAAGTACTTAGCAAGAAAGGTATTATTTATATATTTTCCTTAATTACAATGAAAATTTGTAGAAAAAGGCACTAGTATAACAAAGTAAGACCTGATTAAAACCTTTTTTTACATAGGGGATGAAATAGGCCTTATTAATGCTCAGAAGGAGAAAACATATCTTCCTCTTTGGCTGTTTCCTAAGTCACCTCTGTATATATTTAGCATTAACAGATTTGGTAAGGAAAAATTATCAGGAGTTACCAGCTCATTTGACAAATGGAAACAAATAATACATAGGATCTTATTTTAGGGTTCTAATGTGTAAAATAGAAATACTTTCAGATTATTTTTTAGATCAAATTTGTTTACTTTCATTCACAGTAAACCTTGTTCTTCCCAAAGTATCTATTCTCTAAGGAAAAAGTATATATATTTACCTTGTATTTGCTAACAAGTATAAGAAGAAATTCTAGTGAACCAAACACTGTTGATGTGAACTAGTGAAACTCTTAGAATAATGTGGAACAGTTTAGCTTTACCTCCACCTGATTGCTTAAAACTACATTCTCCTGTCTTTATCAGGATTGTAAAACTCCAGGAAATCAAAGATATATAGAGAAAACCAACTTTTCTTGTAGAGATAGGGGTAGGAATCCAAAGTGCTGGTTTTCTGGAGTATATTTACAATATGGGCTGCCTTTAAAAGCATCTTTGTAATTCAGATGGTAAAATGCCCTTTAACAGGTCTGACAGTCGTGGGAAAACTAACAGGCTGAGAGAGCAGCTCTGTTAGTATCAAGGTGGTTACACGTTTTGTGTCCTAAAGATTTGCTCGTTTTGTTGTTTTAAGGAAAAAAATAAAGTCAGACCATTGTTATGGTTTTGTGCTGGAGTGCAGCAATGAGTAAATTAGAGTAAGTATTGCTGTGAACAATACACTACAGTTATTTTAAACCATGCAAGGCATATGTTCTTAGTGAATTACTGGTTTGGACTAATGCAGACATCTCTCCCAAATGAAATTTTATAACCTTTATAATGGCAAGTCTCATGTGATTCCTACTAAGTTTTTTCCTTTTAATGAAGGCAAAAGGCTAGGACAGCAGTGAAATACCAGCACTGGAGTAATTTACTCTGTGGCCTCCAATATAGTGGGATCTTCAGTATCTTATAGTGGTTTTCTGAGATGGAAATAGGGGCGTGTTCTGTATTTTTCAGCGAGCAATCTTGTTACGAATTATTCCTGATATTTAAGGCTGTTTTGTTGTTCTTTTAGGTCTTTTTTTCTTTTTCAGTTATAAGAATTTTAAAATACTAGTGTTTCTCTAGTTGCTCTTTGTAAAGTGGGAATTATGGCCTCATTGTCACTGGTATTGTGGAGATTAATTAACCTTATCTAGTTATTTTGAGAATCTTAATGGTTGCAAAGACCAGAAGGAAAGATGAAGTCTAAATTGACATGTTCTCTTCTGTCCTGGCCCTTATATTTTATATGGTTATTACTGGATTGAGCATTTTGTTTGATACAAGCATAATGTGTAGCTAATGCTTCTGAGAGGGCATCCTGCCTAATCTTACCCTCTCTTTTACTATTGAATCTGCTGCCTTAGTTGTCTTCGTTGTTGAAATTAGCTTGTTCTTTTCCATATGAATTTGCCAGACTGATGCATTCTGTAGACAGCAGTTTGCTTTTTCCTATTTAGATGATTAAAAGCCATTAGTGTTCTTACTGTGAATGTACCTGCATACAAAGATTTCATCAGCTCTTGATCTTCCTCCCCTTCTCTTGTTCTTCAGTTTACATGTTCTTCAGAAATATTTTCCATTGTTGCCTTCATCCATGCTGTTTATAGTAGTACCTTTGACTTACTGTTAACAGTTAAACATGCCAAGTTTAGTTAGGTGTTTCCAGAAGGGTGTGCAGTAAGCGTAGGTTTAGTTATCTATCTTCAGAGTTGCGTTCAAGGATATGATTGCTTGCTGCTTAGGTATGATTTGATGTATTACCTAGACAAAGATCTATAACTTGACATTTGTGTGTGTTAGAACACATTTTGTTTAAAAGAGCCCATGCCTCTAAGTAGTCTAACTGTATAACTCATCACATTGTCACTATTTACTAGTCTGGCAATTAAAAATTTTTTTCTAGGGGTATCATCAAGTATCCTTTGTTTTGCTCAGAATTTTGTGTGTGAGAGAAAACCGAAGTGATTCTTGCAAATACTATGCAAAAGATGGGTGCAGAATGTTAAGGCAGCAGGTTAATGACATTTTGAAAGAGTCAGCTCCTAACAGATTGGATGAGACCAATAAAAGAGATGTTACAGGAATTCCAAATTGTGGACTTCCTTTCTTGAGTGACTACTGGTCAAGTGATTTTTAATATTGGCCTCTTAAGAAAAGGTATAGTTAGCACAGATATTAAATAGATTGCTAATAGGGAAGTGGATGTCTTCTTGTATAAGTAAGTTCTCTTTTTGAGCACCTGGGAATGCAGTAGAAGCTAGTGGGGAGATGTGCATATTTAGACACATGTACAAGAATCATACTTCTTGTTTTAATTGCTTATTTCCTTTTGCAATGTTGACAGATATAATATGTTCTCGAAGTATTATCTGTTTGCACAACTGAGGTTGCTGCTAGTGGAAATCATAGGCAAAAATACCTGTAGTTTCACATTTTTAAATTTATTCAGCTATTGTGGACTAAGTTTCTGCAAAATATTTACAAAATGCTAGAGATTGGAGAACAAACATGTGGAATTACTGCCCTGAGATATGGCATAGCTTTTGTAAGATGCTGCAAAATGCAAAAGGCAGCCTAACACATCTTTAGTAAATTCAAGAATAAAGCAAATTATAATTTATTTAGAAATACAGAAATTATCTATCTGTAGAAGCTGTTTCCTTGTATGGATTTTTCTTATTTTTCATTTTACATAACTGGTATTTGTTGAATGTGTAGTTGAATACTAAATGTCTAATACTAATTGTCTTCCTGCCTAATAATGAACTCTCAGAAGAGGGTTTGGCTCTGTCATTTATTTAGCTAAAAGGAAGTTCAAAAATGTTTTTAAATGTCAAATTTGAATTCTAAATTAATTTCTTTGAATTTCTAATGATGTGGAGTTTCTGCTGGAATGGATCCAGGATGGAATTGTTAATTCTCCAGCTTAATTTTATTGACCTGAGCTGTGATTGCAGTTAAGAATAGATTCAGAGTTGTGCAAGTTTTAGTATTTTGTAATTCTGGTAAAAGTTCCTGAATTGCCAGTTAATTTTTAGTTACTTTTTCCTTGTACCTTTAAAACATTTTTATGGTGTGTCTAAAGTCTTATGCATGAGTAGATGTTTTCTGGGCTTTATTTGTATTGTAATGGTATTATATGAAAACACTGCAAAATATGTTTGGGTAATGGATTCAGAAGAATACATAACAGGCAGTGCAGGTGTGTGGATTCTCTTGTGGATGGTCTTGATTATTTTGCTGTTGGTTTTGGTTCCTGTGTGGAAACAAAACAGTGTTTCAGCAAAAGAAACAATGAGGATAAGTCTGAGATCTCCTGCCATAGAAAGAACTACAGAAAGGAGAAACAATTATTAATCAAAAATGAGTTGAAACTACTTTTGCTTTAAGAATAAATCAGTTGTGCAGGATGTTCTTAAAAGTTTCAAAGCTGTGTGACATTGTAAATGCTTATCTGGTTTATTTTTCCTCAAAAACAGTTACGAATGAGATTTAACTTCAGTATTTTAGTTTTTATTTAAAATTGTTGTATATTAAGTAGTGGAGACACATATAATTCCTTATTTTCCTACTTTTAACTGGTCTCAGCAGATGGTATGCATTAAAGATCCAGCTATTGCTGGCAGGCAGCTGAGCTTGGTTTTCTGCCACAAGTCACATGTCTTGGACCAGGCGGCTTCGCTGAAGGCTTTGTCACATGCCAGGGACTCCGCATCAACTGAATCCAGCGGGTACTCTGGAATTGAGTAACACACCCTAATGCTAGCAGTAGTTGTTAACTGTTTTGGGGATGAACTGGACTGGTCTTCTTTTAATTCTTTTGGATTTTGTTTGAGCACAGCAGTAGTCTTCACCATTATGTTCCTTTTTTAGCTAGGGATTTTAAGTGCATTAAAACATGAAATGTAATTACAGAAATGAGTTTACAGTGCCTATTTTTACTTCCTTGGTATCTTTTTACATTGGCAGGCTGTAAAATCAGCTGAGTCACTTCATTAGAGTTTAAGGGATTAGCACTGGCAGGAGCTTTCTGCTGTAGCTATTTAAGAATTTTGTATCCTTATGGATATTTCTGTTCCTCAGGAGTTGGGCGTGTGTGTGTAAAGGTTCAGAAGTGTGTCAGCATATGGAGTTATGCTGATTATAGTGCTGTGAATTCTGTAGTAATATAATTATACTGATAAATTTTCTTAGCCTTTCTTGGCGTCAAGATGATTATGATATTTAGAAAACATTTTTAGAGCAAGTAAATTTTTTGCAGAGAAGGAATGCTTATTAAAGAATTTCTGTATTATGCTCTTTATAACCTAATAACTAATTTTAACACTGAAAGTATGAATATATTTATTTAAATATAAATTACACAAAATCAGCACATTTTAATGTGATGTACTTCTTGATGTCAGTACAGGGAACAGAGTGCTCTAGTGCTCTAATCTTAATAGATCAGGATGTAAATGGTAAATATTGATATGGCATTTTGGACCTATTTTGGACAAACCTGTCTTTCAGCAAGATCTTTGAAACATGGTGGGTGGAAAACTTGGAAGATAGTAACAGCAGCTCTTCTCCTGGGAGTACAGGAATGAAGTGTAGACATTGAGAGCTGCAAGACTTAAAGTAATTAGCAAGAGCTGAAGTGTGGGTTGTAGAGTAACCTCATTAACTTGAAGTCGGTCTTTCACTAAGGAGTAGCACAGGGTGACCTCATTAATTCACTAAGTAGTCCCTAATCACTCTTCTAAAGTACACATTTAACCTACTGTAGGAAGTGCCCAATATGATCTTAATACAGCTCCCTAGAAATGAAAATCTAAAAAGATTCTCCTTTCATTTTCAATTATTAGAAGAAGGGCCTAGATAGAAACCTGAACTTCAGAGGTACCAATTTACCATTTTTTTCATTCAAATCAGAAAATATCTATTAAAGAATAGTTTTTTCTGTATTAAAGAAAACTCACCACTATCTTTTTGCTTGTTCCACTGCAAATAGATAATTGTGAATAGTGATTCCTCACCTATAACTTCAAGAATTTTTCATAATTTCTTTTTTCTGGGATATATTACTTTTAGTTAATATGTAATCTGGATAAAATCAACATGTGAACTCAATTTTGATATTGGGATTATTTAGAAATTATGCTCTTAGCTTTTTTCTCCTTGTTGGGTGTTGATGCTTGCAGTAGTTGAAGGTTTATTTGTGTATTTTTCTCTTGGAAATCAAAACCATCATCCTTCAGTAGATGGAAGTGTACTAAAAGCTGACCAGTGGTTGCTGTCCTGTCACACCAGTTCATTCAGTGCTGTAGCTCTGGCCTCAGCCTCCCTTCTGTCTCAGGAAGTTTTGATAGCCTTGTTTTTCCCATGTAGACTGTTTTCTAAAGGTGAGTACAATGTGCAGCCTTTGTCTGTGGTGTAGACATTCCTGGAATGTTTTGCTTTACTACCTGTCAAAATACATTTCAGTTCTGAGCATAGCTTTAGTTGGAACAGGAATAAGGTCTGTATTACTAAAGGGCCCTAATCTTCCACAGCAAATATTTGAAGCAGTTTTAGGTCCTTTTGATGCATTTTGGCCTGCCTAAGGAGGCCAGTAAGAATTTACCTTGGAATTGTGGTGTAATAGTGATGCATACATAACATGATTTGTCTGACTCACTCTTTGGTTCCTGTTGGTGTTGACTGTGTTTACTTACTTGATGCGTCATTAAAAAGAGGAGCTGGTCCTGAGATAGTGCTGTGCTTGGCCTGTTTGCTACAATTGCTTCTAAGTAAGCAGAGAATTCTCTTCCCTCTGCTGCCTTTGCTCATGCTTTAGTGCCTTCGCTTGGGATTGGATTGAATGAAGACTCAAGGGCTACTCTGAAAACCCATTTTCACAATTTTGAGGCATAAAAATCATCCATGGAATAAGGGCAACACTTCCCCTCTCTTTTTGTTGGTAAAATGCCAGCACACAGAAATCGCCAGTGGAGCTGCCTGAACAGGAGAGGTGTGCTTTGGGCATTTGCTATATGGCTCTGATGGTTTCCACCCCATCTCTCTCTGTGAGGCTGGTGTTCCTACCTACCCTTGCTAAATCTTCATCTGGCACTACTCACCCAGGCATGTTCTTGTCCCTGAGACAATGCAGAGCCGAGGCTCATAGTTTCAACCACAGGAGACTCATGTCATAGCTTAGTGCAGATTTGGGGATTAAAGGGTGATTGCTATAAAGCTGACCTGTGTACTTTTGTTGGCATGCATTATTGATGGAAAAGTTAGCTACAGCATAAATACTGAAGTCCTTCAAAATGACAGCTAGGCAATTTTATGCTGTAATTATTTAGCCACTTGTTTGAGAAGATCATGGCTGGAGCACCAGGGATGTGTTCGTATACACTTCTTGTCTGCCATTTACAGGCAGAACCGTTGATCTAGACTGTGTGCGAATGACAGAACTGGTACTTTCTGGTACCTCGTCAGGAGCTTTATGCTTTGATAAGGCCTGAGGGGACTTCAGCAAGCCAAAAGAATCTGAATTTATCTGTATGGCCTATGTGTGCTTATGAGTGTAATCTGTATATCTCCAGAGGAGACTCCACAACCTTTCTGTTTGTAATTGCCAGGTCACTCTCCATGACTCCATGAAAAGTCATGGCAGTCCTGGAAAAGGAGATATTGAACCCATCTATAAGGGGTAGAAAGGAGGACCCTGGAAATGACCAATCTGTCAGCCTCACTTCTGTGCCTGGGAATGTCATGGAAGAGATCCTCGTAGAAGCTGTGCTAAAGCACACAGAGGGCAGGGAGGTGGTTCAAGACAGCCAGCACGGCTTCACCAGGGCAAGTCCTGCCTGACCAACCCTGCGACTCCATCAGTGGACAGGGAAAGGGCTGCAGGTGTCATTTATCTGTACTTCTGTAAATTCTTTGACAGGCTTCCTCATAACCTAATTCTCTTTAAATTGAAGAGAGACCGATTTGGTGGGTGGACTATTAGATGGATTTGGAATTGGTTGAATGGTCACATCCAGAGGGTAGTCAATGGCTCAGAGTCCTGATGGACATCAGTGACGTGTGGTGTCCCTCAGGGATCTGTTTTGGGACCAGTGTTATTTATCATCTTCATCTGTGACATAGAGGGATTGAGTGCACCCTCCTCAAGTTTGCAGATGACACGAAGCTGAATGGTGTGGTTGACACACCTGAAGGATAGGATGCCATCCAGAGGGACCTGGACGAGCTTGAGAAGTGGCCACATGGGATTCTCATGAGTTTTAACAAGACCAAGTACATGGTGCTGCGCCTGGGTTGGAGCAACCCCTGGTATCAGCATAGGCTGAAGGAAGAGCAGAGCAGTCCTGCCCAGAAGGACTTGTGGGTGCTGGTGGGTGGGAGGCTGGACATGACGCAGCCATGAGCACTCCCAGCCCAGAGAGCCAATGGTGTCCTGGGCTGCATCCAAAGCAGTGTAGGCAGCAGGGAGAGGCAGGGAATTCTGCTCCTCTGCTCTGGTGAGACCCTAGCTGCAGTGCTGCATCCAGATCTGAAGTCGTCAGCACAAGAAGAACATGGGCCTGCTGAAGTGAGTCCAGAGGAGGGCCAACAAGATGATCAGAAGGATGGAGCACCTCTCCTGTGAGGAAAGGCTAAGAATATTGGGATTGTTCAGCCTGGAGAAGAGAAGGCTTTGCGGTGACCTAATTATGGCCTTTCAATACCTGAAGGGAGCTTACAAGAAAGCTGTAGATGGACTTTTTACAAGACCATGAAGAGACAGAACAAGATTACTGTAGTGGATTGACCCTGGCTGATTGCCAGGCACCCACCAAAGCTGCTCTGTTGTTCGCCTCCACAACTGGACTGGGGAGAGAGACTATAAGGAAGGGTTCATAGCTGAGATAAGACCTTGGACAGAGATCACTAACCAGATACTGTCATAGGCAAACCAGAGTTAATTTGGGATGTTAGCTGAGTTTATTAGTAACAAAATCAAAGCAAAATAATGAATATCAGAGCAGAATAATAAGTAAAATAAATCTTAAAAACACCTTCTCTCCTACCCTTTCTTCTCACCCAATCTCTACTTCCTCACCAGCAGAGCAGGGAGATGGGGAATGAGGGTTGCGGTCAGTTCATCACCTGTTTTTCCTGCTGCTGCTCAAGCAAAGGAGTCCTTCCCCTGCTCCAGTGTGGGGTTCCTGCCATAGGCGATAATCCTCCAGGAACTTCTTCAACATGAGTCCATCCCATGGGCCGCAGTTCTCCATGACCTACAGCAATGTGGGACACTGTTCCGCAGGGTGCAGTCTTTCAGGCACAGCCTGCTGCAGCATGGGTTTCCTGCGGGTTTACAACCTTCTCTTGGGCATCAACCTGCTCCAGTGTGGCTCTCCTCCATGGACTGCAGGTGGAATCTCTGCATCCCCATGGTCCTCCATGGGCTGCAGGGGCACATCCTGCTTCACCATGGTCTGCAGGGGAATCTCAGCTCCAGCACTTGGAGCACCTCTTGCCCCTCGCCCACTGACCTTGGTTTCTACAGGGCTGCTCCTTTCACATATTCTCACCCCGCTCTTCTGTGGCCGCAATTACATCTGCACAATAACGTTTTCTTTCTTAAATATGTTATCGCAGAGGTATTACCACCATTTCGATTGACTCAACCTTGGTGAGCAGCAGGTCTATCCTGAAGCCACCTGGCATTGGCTCTGCCGGACATGGGAGAAGCTTCTGGCAGCTGCTTACAGAAGCCACCCTTGTAGCTCCCTCTGCTATTAAAACCCAGCCACACATACCCAGAGAAGCTGTGGATGTCCCATCCCTGGAAGTGTTCAGGGCAAGGTTGGGTGGGGGCAGGAGGGTTGGAACTGAATGATCTTTAAGGTTGCTTTCAACCCAGGCCATTTTATGATTCTGTATTTATCTCCCAAGAGTTCCTGTGTAGCTAACTAGAGTTTCTTCCTGAAACCTAGTGTTAAAACTTGGTTTTCTTATGGGAGGACAGGAAAGCATTCCTTCTAAGTCAGAAAACAAATGTCCTGATAGCAAGTGTTTGGTACCTGCTGATTGAAAAAGTGTGGTCTCTGATTAATGTAGTTAGAGGCTCTGGCTTAAAGGTAATTTTAAAATAATGCTGAACTCTTAAGTTTTCGCTAGAGAGCTGTGCTTTTATAAGGGAAGCATTGCTGATACAGTGCACTGGCATTTGTGTGCTGAAAAAGAATTCAATATAAACTATATGCTCTTAGTAATTTAGTATTTTTTCTGTGTCTACTGGGTAATTGGCTCCAGTGGATAGGTGTTTTAAGGAGAGGAATAGGTTTCTTCCAAATGTTTTAATTTCGTTTTAAAAAATGTTACAGCTGAGTTGCTTTTGTATTGTATCTCTTTATAAACTGTTAAATCGTAGGAAAAATGTAGGTTTTAGATTTGTGAAGTATGGCTTTTAATTTTCTGCAGCTTTCTGGCCATCTAAGAAAAATGGTTTACTACTCTTGCTAGCATTAAAATAGACACTGGGGCTCCCTACCTTCCACTTGGTAATACATGTGTGGGTTTGGTTTGTTTGGGGCTTTTTAAGATTTGTGTTTATTGGTTTTTTTTTCTTGCAATATTGTTTGAAGAATATTGTTCATAGCAATGTTTTAGTGACTTGCCTGATGTTGCATAAATTCAGTATAAAAGATCCAACACCAAAACTGTTGAACACATTGCCCACTTTAAATTTTATATATTGAAATGCTTCTTGTGTCAGAACATGGTAGTCATCTAATAATGAGTACAAATTTCAGACTTTTTTTTTCCCCCATAGTGGATAATGTCTAAAATACAAAGTTACTGTATAAATCCTTCTTAAAGATGCAGAGTTAAATAGCAAATTTCTTAAGAACAACAGACAGTATAAACTGGATAGGCCAATATAAGTTTTACATATGTGATTGGGCTTTACTGAAGCTTCACTTATTAATTTGTCATTAAGTATTATTGGGTAAGGTTTTTATTTGTCAGGCAGCATTATTAATTACTTCATAAAGCATGGTAAGTTCTTGAAGGTAATTATTAGCATTTTGCTGTCCCAGGATTTGGTGCCTTTATATGAGCCATTGCATACCAGATAGGATACTTAATGACCTCTGAGTCTTCAGAATGATTCATCAACACGTACTTCACCTGTGTTCCAGACCAAAAAATATATTGTTATTCTTTCTTTTTTAGATTTAGAAAAGTTGTAGGCCATCTTTTGGAAACCAAAACCCTTCTTGAAGGACAAGTTGTAATATCTGCTTCCTGTAGATTTAGTCTAGTCTCCTATATCTGCGGCTGAGGGATCCAACTAGTTTGACTATTGTCACAGCATATATCCCCTTCACTTAATTCCCCACTATCACCTTGGAAGTCTTGTACCACTGTGATGAGCCACCATAATGCTAAGTTATTTATAGCTAAGTAAACATGCTACTGGAAGATAAATGGACGTAAAATATAGCTCCATGTCTTAGAACTTTTGATCTAAATCAGTCGTATCAACAGCTGTCTTAATAATGGAAAGTATTATCTCAGTTTATATTCTGTATTGTCAGAGGGATAGAAGAAGGACCACTGCAGCTTGCTTTTTTTTTTGAAGTTTTGGGGATGTTCTTCACCATCCTTGCATATAGAAAGGAGGCTAACTAAAGAAGAGAGCTAGAGTCTACTGAGACATGGATATGGAGAGAAAATGCAATAGATGCAAGCTATGTTAATTAAATATGTTCTCAGTGTGATTAAGGGAAAATAATGAGGGGTAGGGGAGGAGACTGAAATAGGATAAAAAGACAAGGGAGATAACACAGAGAAGAAGGACTACTCAGAATTAAATTGTGTATTAAACCCAAAATACAGTCTTTGTATATAAAATTTCATTATTAAGTAGCTGTTAATCATCATGAACCTTGAAGCTCTGTTAAGAAAACATGCATTCTGTTTGGTGATGTGAGGTTAATTTCTAGAAAAAAAACCCAGCAAGATAAATTTTTCTCCTGTGTGACTGTAAAATTTCAAGAGTATTTTTTCTGCTGGCTTCTTAATGCAACATCTTTTCAGATTACCTATTTGAATTTTCATGTGTGTATGAGATGTAGTGTTCTAAATGAATGTTCTGAACCAACTATAAACTTAGTTGAGCAAATGATGTGTGCATGGAAAGCATTAACATGTTAATGTGGAAGTGTATGAAGTTGCTTAATGTAGAGAAATTTGCACAACATAGTAATGTGTTGTGGGGTTTTTTCCTGCAGATGCCCTCCTCGAACTTTTTTGCCAGCACTATGCAAAATTTTTCTTGATGAAAGTGCTCCAGACAATGTATTGGAAGTAACAGCTCGTGCCATAACGTATTACCTGGATGTATCGGCAGAATGCACCCGTAGGATTGTGGGAGTGGATGGAGCTATCAAGGCGCTTTGTAATCGTTTAGTAGTTGTTGAACTTAACAACAGAACGAGCAGAGATTTGGCTGAGCAATGTGTGAAGGTATGTATACTTAAGAACCTCTTATTTTTAAGAGGAACTGGATAATTTGCTATTTCTAAAGAGCTTCCTCATATTCTAGTTCTATTGATTTTATTCAAATGTGATGCAAAAACATAGACTATGACAAAAGTGTACATGCTGACAATGCTGCCTATCCTTACTGTCAGTCTGGTGCTCTTCACAGCTCAACTTTTTTAAAAAAAATTGTATAGAAAAAGAAACAAAAAAATACTAGAAGGATTTCCTGTTTGTCTTGTATGACTGGAATGCTAATAGAATGCTAAGGGCTATTTATATTCTACAAAAGAAATGAAGAATTGCTCCATATACGGATGAATTACATGTTGTAAAAAGATTGTCTGCTGCCTCTTCAATAGCACTATATACAGCTCCCCTTGTGAAGTTTGTAGAGAAATTTAGAGCACACTCCCAATATCTCCTTTAAAGCATAACTCATGGCCATGTGGTAGCCATATAGTTGGAGTGCTTGATCACAATGTCATCAGAATTTATACATGTATTTCCTATTTACTAGTTCTACTACTCAGAAGTGCATCATTGGGGTAAGGGTGCTCTTACAAGTTTCAAAACGCTCAGTTGTGTGTTATCCAAAGGCTTTATTCCCCCAGGATGAGAGATCATTATCTAACTGTCTTCATGAACACCTGTTATGACCATGTGTTTGGGGGATTTTCTTGTATTAGCTCCCATATTTTTGAAGAAAGGTGTAACTACTAACTGCTGGAGTACTGGAGACGCTTTGGCCCCTTCTGGATGTGGAGGAAGAGACGAGTTTTTCTTTTTTCCTGTTGTTTCTATTTCTTAACCAGTTCTGTAGATGTATATAAATATTTGACTGTGGATATAAATGATTGACTTTTTATGTGTACTTCACTGAAACTAAATTTTGTTTTGTCATAGGTGTTAGAATTAATCTGTACCCGTGAGTCAGGAGCTGTGTTTGAAGCTGGAGGGTTGAACTGTGTTCTGACATTCATTCGTGACAGTGGACACCTTGTTCATAAAGATACTTTGCATTCAGCTATGGCTGTAGTATCCAGACTCTGTGGCAAAATGGAACCTCAGGATTCTTCATTAGAGATTTGTGTGGAATCACTGTCTAGTTTATTAAAACATGAAGACCATCAGGTAATAGTTGGTTCAATGTGCTGTGAATTTAACTTTCGTTATGGTTAATAAAGGAATGACTAGGTAACTTTATATAGCCTCCCTCACTGTATGTTTGTGTGGAAGTTGTTATATTTGGGTATAACAATAGTTTCCTTTAGAGTTGTAATGATAAGAGAATAAAAACGCTGCTTAGCATTTGACTCCTAATGCTGCTGTTTAAATATAGTCTTATTTAACCTCTGAAAACTGTATTGAAAAATGCATTTTGAGACACTTTCTGAAGTAATTGCTGTTCTATGACTGTATATCAGTCACTATAAGATTGAGCATAAGTAAGAGGAAATGAAAACCAAAAATGAATTTGGTTTGTGTTTCTTTTGTCAAACTAGGAGAAGCAATAAAAAAAATCCATAATTAATGCTAAGGTATTACACTGGAAGCCTACTTAAATTACACTAGTAGAGATGCTGCTCCACTTCTTTATTGCAGTTTTACTAGCTTGAGATGATGTAGTCCTTGTAACAAACAGAAAATGAATTCTAGAGTAATTGTCTTTCTGCTAGTAGAATCCTTTTGTGTATGTCTAATGCTTTGGAATAGCCATTTAGCCAAATTCTTGCTGTAGCTTGGCCAGGCTTCTTGTCCATACTCAGTTCTGAGTCCCCATTTCACTCTCACCTCTGTTCTCATTCTTTTCTCTATATGCACACATCCAGCCACCAGTCTGGTTTATTAATCACATTGTATTTGGGAAACTAAATCTTTTTGCCTGTGAGAATTTTTTTAAAATATATTTTTAGATCTGAAAAGCTGGCAGATCACTGTCACACACTTGCCATTTCAGAACAAACTACCACGGTTTTTAGCCATGAAATAATTTTGTTAGTACACTTATCATCTGAGGCAAACTAATACTGAAATTCAGACCGTTAAGTCTGTAGTATTTTAACTGTTTCCCAGTTTATAAGATGTTTGAAAAAAGCAGTTGCTGGAGCTGTTGGAGATGTGAATGAGAGTTCAAATTAACTTAATTGTTCAGCAGTTAAGCTTAAAGATAAGCGTTCTTAAGATTGGACCCAGATGATGGAAAATAAATCTGTACTGGTATCTTTGAGAAATGTGTTGTGCATGAAACAAGCCTCAGGAGTATAGTGGAACTTGTATTATGGATTTGTCCAGTAATGTCCCTTTTCAAGTTTTGTTGTTCCCTACCTCATCCTTTTACGCTGTTGGGTTTGATCACTTTTTGTGTGGGCTGCCAGTTAGTAACACCACTTGAGAGATGAGTTCAGACTAGATGAATGTGGCCCCAAGAACAGCTTATCTATAACTTTGTGTTTTTAACCTTTGTGTTAAACTTGCAATTTGGGAGAAGAAATATAAATATTTTCTAAGTACTCTTTCGCTTTGTGAACTGGTGCCACTAATGGAGTGTGTTAAATAAGTGAACCTTTCTTGTGTGTTTCTGACAGCTGCTATGGTGAAAATCCATAAAGTATATACAAATCACATAAAGATTGGCATAATTGTTTATCTGTATTGTCAAAGAACTGGAGCAAAATGCCAGAGGAGCAAAATGCCAGAGCAGTGACCATTACACATTAAAGAAAAAAATCCTTACAAAAGAGTACTGATAATTCAGAATGTTTGGCATGCACAGACCATAGCAGAAGTCTGCAAACTTAATGGAGATTTAAGATTTTTGTCTTCAGGAAGTCTGGCAAATACTCTAATGTTGTTCCGTATGTTGACTCTCTTGAAGTCCTTGGTCTGTTATAGCTGACAGTTGTTTTGAAAATGGACTGGTGATTTGGCATTTTAGGGAGTAAGAACTGTAGTCATTTAGAGTTTAGTAAAGAATAGGTGTTGTGGGGTCTTTTTTTACAATTTCTTGACATCAGTGTGATTTGCTACTGCTCATCTTTAAAGGCAAATATGCCTGAGGCAAGTTATCTCGATAGGCCTATGCAAACATCCTCATCTGAAAGACAGAGACACTTTTAGTGTATAGAGAAGAGAGATATTAAAGGCAAAACCTTCCTTTCTTTTCAACACTGACATGAAAACATGTTGGATCCTTTCCTGGGCAGTTGGTCAGCAGTATTTTTTGCTGGATTGTTAAGAGGATCATCAGTAAGCCTTGTTTCCACAGTGTCATTGGGGTTTTTTGTGTGTGGTTGGTTGGTTGGTTGGATTTTTTCCTCCTTTTAGTGACAAACCTAAATTCAGGAGTTTGTATTTTATTGTCACAAAAATTCTTGCATGTCCCTGTGTCAAGTGCTCAGTAGATAATCTGAGTTATTGAAGAGTAAAATTTACTTTTCCCACTTTGTCCTGTTTTTAGGCTTGGTCCAATTGAAAATTTCTTGTGCTTAAGACAAATATGTAGATCTTTAAATATAACTTGAACTATCAAGCTTCACTGTCAATATACTGTGGGAGTTTTTAGCTGGTACATCATTTAATGGCTTATTTGATAGCATTTCTTTTAATAGAAAGCACCAAATTAATATAACACTGTAATATTAGTAGCATATTAATTATATATGTAAAAATATAACATATTAGAATATTTGGTAATCCATAAATATAGAAGATAAAACTGCAAATAAAGTTTTGTCTTCATTGTTCCTTGAGGAACAAATTTGAAATTTAGTAAATGTGTGAAAATGAGGAAGTAAATCCTCATAGTGCCATTTCTTGCTGTTTTGGGGTTTTTTTGGGGGATGTGTGTGTAAGTTTTATTATTAGAAGGCTACTTTAATAGTTTCTAACATCAGAACAACCAGAAAGTTAAGTACTCTGTATTTCAATACCAAGCTGTGGGTTGGTTTTGATTCTTTTTGAAACTGTTGTCAGAATGGACAATTGCTAGTGGGGATTTTAAATAGTTGTATTTCCTGTAACAAGAAGACCTGTAACTAAAAGCTTTTATAAAAGGTCTTCCAACATGTATTAATTTGACAATTTCATTATTAAGTGTGTTTTTCTAGATTGATTTGGGGTTTTGTTCATATAGGTAAGGACATGCTCATAATACTAATCCTCAGAAATAGTTTCTGTGATTTTTATGTATTGTCAACAGAGAAAAAACTGCAGCAGCAGTACAGTCCTTTAGTGAGCAGTTCAGAGCACTGTTGGGTTCCGACTCTTGAGTTGTTGGCCAGATTCCTCCTTTCATTGACTTTGAAGGGAACATGGGAAAATTAAGTTCTTGTATGTGTCCTGTATCGTTGTGGATATCCCCTTAGCATCTTCTCATCTTAAGTAAAAGATATTTCATCAGTTTCTCTTGCACATTTTTCTTAGGTTTCAGATGGAGCTTTGAGATGCTTTGCTTCATTAGCTGACAGATTCACACGGCGTGGAGTTGACCCAGCCCCATTAGCTAAACATGGATTAACTGAGGAGTTGTTATCTCGCATGGCAGCTGCTGGTGGGACAGTATCAGGACCATCTTCAGCTTGCAAACCTGGACGGACTAGCACTGGAGCACCATCTACAGCTGCAGACTCTAAATTAAGTAATCAGGTGTCAACTATTGTAAGCCTGTTGTCAACCCTGTGTAGAGGCTCTCCAGTAGTAACACATGTAAGAAATCCTTTTATCCTACAGCTTTTTGTTTTTATGGGGCTTTTCCCATTGTATACTTCAATAAGTGCAAGATTTATGTTGCTATTTTATATATAGATATACTTACTTACAGATTTTATTTTTTTGTGTATATATATACATACATGTGCACACATGCATAAGTTACTTACAAAGAGGGGAAAAAAGGACACATTTCATATGGAAGTGAAACCCAGTTCTGATTGTATTTTCTAAAGCCCTGTATATTTTTTATTGTTCAGACTTTTAATTATTTCCAGGATCTCCTAAGATCTGAACTTCCAGATTCTATAGAAAGTGCGTTGCAGGGTGATGAGAGATGTGTACTGGATACCATGCGGTTAGTAGATCTTCTTTTGGTGCTACTGTTCGAAGGGAGAAAGGCCCTGCCAAAATCTAGTGCTGGATCTACAGGCAGAATCCCAGGATTGCGAAGACTGGATAGTTCTGGGGAACGTTCTCATCGGCAACTGATAGACTGCATCCGCAGTAAGGATACTGATGCACTAATAGATGCTATTGACACAGGAGGTGAGCAAAAATACTCCAAAAAAGATGTCATGCTTTGTCTTTGATTTTTATAATCTGTGGTGTCATAACAAATGCTTAGGTAGTTCAGTGAGAAGCTTTATATACAAGTTCACTTACTTTGTTGAATACTCAACAGGTCTTGTTAGTAATCATACTTATGCCACCTTTTTTTTATTGCAATTAAGAGCATAAGTACTTCTCCAGAATTATTGAGTATGTCTAACTTTTATAAAACCTGCTTTTTATTTAGAGAATACTGTTAAACTTTAGTTTATGGTTATGGGAACTTTAACTATTTCGTTTAATTGTGTCTTTCAGCTTTTGAAGTAAATTTTATGGATGATGTAGGACAAACTCTTTTAAACTGGGCGTCAGCTTTTGGAACTCAGGAAATGGTAAATTAGATTTATAGACCCACAATTTACAATTTACACAATTTATAGAGATTATATTTTTTATGTAAAGAAAGATTAAAAAAACCTATTTTCCGTTTTCTTGTTTAACAGGTAGAATTTCTCTGTGAAAGAGGTGCTGATGTTAACAGAGGTCAGAGGTCATCCTCATTACATTATGCAGCATGTTTTGGAAGACCTCAGGTAGCAAAGGTATGATTTAAACTGACCCTTAGGAAGCCTTACCTACTGACTTTTCATCTTGTTCTGTTTAAAATATCTTCAGTGCAATATGTTGGACACGTGTTGTCAAATATTTACACAGGTTTATCAAAACACAGGTTTTTCACTATGATAGGTCAGTCATGAATAAAAGTAGTTTTAGATTATCTCTATAGATATAAAAAGGACAGAATGCTTACAAGCACAAGAAGACAGTAGGAAAGATGTAGGAAAAACACATTTGCTGCTTTGGAAGAAGAAATCTTAAATTTTTTTCGTACATAAAAATATTTCTTCTCAGACTCTCTTACGACATGGTGCAAACCCTGATTTGAGAGATGAAGATGGGAAAACTCCTTTGGACAAAGCTCGGGAAAGGGGGCACAGTGAAGTAGTAGCTATTCTTCAGTCTCCAGGTGAGTGCAGTTTTCAATTCCCTAACACTTGCTATAATAGAAATGCTGATGTATTTGAAATGGTGCAGTTATTAGAATTTTACTCTATTGAGGTTATTTAAAAAAAAAAATTGTGACCAACCTTCCTTAACCCATAAAGTATGCATAAAAACTTCAGTATTTTAGAATGTTGTCAAGTGAGGGGAATTAATGAAGAAATGACTGAGTGGGCGTGAACAGTGCTAGTTGTCCTGCGCTTCAACTGTGGAATGGGGTTAGACTGGGCTTTTGTTGTGAATGTAGAGCATGTCAGCCTTGGTAGCTTCTCTGGCATCTTTTCTTTCTACATGGGAACTGCACTTACCCTGTTTGTGAGAATTCTGGTGCCACAGGTGATACTTGCTATCAAACACTTTTATTCAAGAAGTCATGCTCATGTAAATTTTATATTTTTAGGAATGCATGTTCCTGTTCAGGTACTTGGAGTTAGTAAAGAAAATTTGTATGTTTTGAAGGGTATTTTTGTTTGATTTGTTGATTTTTGCAATTTAATGTATTGAGGAGAAAAATTTTACAGGGGATTGGATGTGTCCTGTCAACAAAGGGGATGAGAAGAAAAAGAAAGATGCAAACAAGGATGAGGAAGAATGTAATGAACCCAAAGGAGATCCAGAAATGGCACCAATATACTTGAAAAGACTATTGCCTGTGTTTGCACAAACATTTCAACAAACTATGTTGCCTTCAATAAGGTAATATTGTCATGACAGACAATTTCTTAATACGTGCTTTAAAAAGCCAAAGTAAATCTAAAAGTTTAAGTAATGCCAGTGACAGTTATACTTCTGTTTGAATAGAAGTAGTTGTTTGGAAAGTGTTGCAGGAGTGATTTTTACTTAGCATTTTAAGCTGTGTTTTTTTCCTTTCTGCGTAAGCGATGTGTTGAAAAAGACATGGTTGGGAGAGCGGAGCATACTCTTGGCTATAGCAGCTTGATGAAAGAATGCTGTGTTTGTATAGTATGTCATGTATACTGTGCATACAGGATTTGGTTACAGGTGTTTGTAGCTGCTGTAATGAAAGTTGGAATTTAGTAGAGGAAAACAAAGTGATATCAAGATGTGGTCATTGAAAAGTCAGCAAGATTAGAAAAAGCTGTTTTAGAAGGTTCTGGAAGACTTACTAACAACTTACTTACTGGAGAAGGTGCTCCTTGTAATTCTCTTGAATTGCAAAAATGTAGTCTAATTTATCACTTAGAAAGGAATACTAGGCATGGGATAATGATTGTGATAAATTGCATCTGATCATAACCTCTTAGCTTTTTATACTACAAATATGACATTTATTCCAATCTCTTATTTATATTCCCACTGTTTATAGGGACTTTGGGTGAAAGTGCAAGATAAGAAAGGCCTGTAGTAGAGAGTCCACATGAGCTGATGATAGAAAGCTTAAAATAGGTCATTTTAAATGAAAGAAATAAGAAACTATGTTAACAGTATGTGCATGATTAGCTGTTGCTGCAGACTGTGCAAAGAAGTAGTAGGCTCTCTATTTTGAAGTTATCTTTATGAATCAGAAAAACGATGTTTTTAGAAGTCAGTCCAAAATATTAATCTTTAACCCTACAGGAGTGATTTAATTTCAGAATAATTATGGTTCTTAGTGTGGAAAGCTGCATGATCTAGTAGTACTTTTAGAGTTAAAAATTAAAGGGATCTCAAAACATGGGAAATAGATTACTAAAATGAAAGGCGGGATACCTCTGAGGGTGATAAAGTGTGCAGAAGTGAATTTCCAGCACCAGAAGTGGATAGACAGGACATAAAATAGGTTTACCTAGGAAAGGGTTAAGGAGAGAAGCATATGTTACACTGATAGTGCTGTAGAATCAAACAATACCAGAGGTGCATTATTCTTAAAGATAATGTAGGACTTGCTAACAATACTAATTTTGGTACCAATAAGAACTGAAACAGATTAAATTTTTTGTGTTTTGAAAACATACATAGAATATAAAATAAGTTTTATCTTGAACCCTTTTGTTGCTTTGATTACTGCTTGCTTTATCATTGTAAGAACCTTTTTTTTCTACAATCTCTTGAAGGAAAGCAAGTCTTGCGCTCATTAGAAAAATGATACATTTTTGCTCTGAGGCGCTGCTGAAAGAGGTTTGTGACTCTGATGCTGGCCACAATCTGCCCACAATACTGGTTGAGATAACAGCTACAGTGCTTGATCAAGAGGTAGGAAGAAAGAAGATGTTATCCTTTTATGAAACCAGTACAAGAAAGGGAGTTGTACTCATTGATTCCATGTACTTATTAATAACTCTAAAACTTTCATAGTATCCGTGACCACATGTGAAGTTCAGCATGAAATTATATATAAGTAACAAGATCTCCTTTGTTATTTTCTTTTTATTCCAACGTATTACAGGATGATGATGATGGCCATTTGTTAGCCTTGCAAATCATAAGGGATTTAGTGGATAAAGGTGGTGATCTTTTTCTAGACCAACTGGCTAGACTTGGTGTAATTAGTAAAGTGTCAACTTTGGCGGGGCCTTCATCTGATGATGAAAATGAAGAAGAGTCTAAACCTGAGAAGGTAAGTTTATGGAATTGATAGTTTTATTTGTTACTGTAAAACCAATGCTTCTAGTAAAATTTTAATTATTATGAAGATGGCCAGGGCAAGGTAGTTCGGATATTAAATTAATGCTTATTGTATGCCAGTCATTTTGTTTTCTTCTCTACCTTAATTTTCTGTTAGCATGTTACTATCTGCTGAATTTTCCTCCTCGTACTTCCTTGTGGTCAAGTTGTTTGGCACTAGATTTTGTCCAGTGTTAAGAAAGTGACTGGTAAACAAAATGAATCCTTCCTGAAGTGTATTCATGTCAGAAGTGTATCTCTTTTGATGTTCATGCATCAAATAATTCCAGATGTTTTAAATGTTATTGTGAAATATATTAAATATATAAGAAAGAAAGTAATTTTCTGCTTAATGAGAACAGTAAGTGCATATTGAAGTTATTTATTAATTTCTAAGTATTTTACCAGTCAGATGGACTGAATGGATAACAGACTTCTGTTACCAGTTCAATAAAATTTATAGTTAATATATAGTTAACTATATAATTAGTTTTTATTAATATATAGTTAAATTATTAAACTTTTTTCTTGTGGAGTTTGGCTTGTCTGGGATTTTTTAGGGGGTGGCGCTGTTTTTTTTTTCTATTGTGTTGGTTTTTAGTGTTATTAAAAGTCATCTGGACATGGTCCTAGATAACTAGTCATACATGGCCCTGCCTGAGCAGGGGTTTGGACTAGATGGTTTCCAGAGGTTTCTTTCAACCTCAATAATTTTGTGATCCTTCTCTCACATTTCAAGTTTTGAACAGAGGTGAATGTTGCAGGCAGTAGGCTGTTGTTACTGTCAAGTAGATAGAGCTGTATGTGAAAGGAAACTTCAAAGAAGTGTCTTATTCTAATAAAGAATATTTTTAAGGATACATTTTACAGGCAGAAGTAGTATAGTTCCTACACTTTTGGTTTGAATAATTCTTCTCTTCTAAAGCCTTTTAAAAATGTCTGTGGTTTTTGTGTGTTTTTTTTTTTGTTTGTTTGTTTGTTTGCTGGTTTCTTTACTTTTTTTTAAATGGATTGGAGATTTTTGTTTGGTTCTTGTTGTTGCTTAATACAATGTTATTACAGGAGGATGAACCACAGGAGGATGCTAAAGAACTGCAACAGGGTAAACCGTACCACTGGAGAGACTGGTCAATCATTAGGGGAAGGGACTGCCTGTATATCTGGAGTGATGCTGCAGCCCTGGAGCTATCTAATGGTAGTAATGGATGGTTCAGATTTATCTTGGATGGAAAGCTGGCCACAATGTATTCAAGTGGAAGCCCTGAAGGAGGATCTGATAGTTCAGGTAGGTTTTTTTACAATTCATGTCCAGGTTAAGTTTTGAGACTGTTACATTTGTTTATATAATTTGATTTGAGCTGTTTTGTTTTGCAGGAATTGGCTTACTAAATAGTAAAGGATGTAAACAGGTGGAAGGTGGTCAGTTAATTGTGATGCATTTTATCAGATAGCATGTGACCATAACTTGACTTTCTTGGTGAATTGTGTTAAGTAAACATCTTGCCAGTAAAAGCGTATTAACTTTTTGTTTTCATTCTTCTCCATGCGTACTTAATTGTTTCACCCCAGTTATTAAAAGCACTTTGTAGTGGCCATCCCAGGAAAAGCAGGTTGAAATGGTGATTTGTTGTTTGCTTCTAGCTGGCAGAATGAATTTGCATGTGTTTGAGGACAAAATAATGGAAAGTTTCTCAGCGAGATTGGGAAACAAATTACAGTGTCTTAATTGTTTGTTGGAGAGGGGATAAGGGAACAGACCTTATGCACTGGCAATGCACAGCTGGTTCTGATTTTCTGTACAGAGTACACAACTTGTTCTGGTTGCAGAAACAACCCTCCTTTTGTTGTTTTGTCTGTTTTTGCAGCAGTTCATGCATTTATGAACCTGCAGACATAAAATGCTTTGCAATATTATGTTTTCAACAAGCCATTGAGTGAAATAACAGAACGTATTATGATTCAGGATGGAAATGAAGTGTTAATGACTTCATGCATCAAGTTTGGGGCAAGAAGACAAAATGCAATATAGCATTTATGATTATAATGCAGCTGGAAACCACTTAAAGATTTATTGAATTTTTGGTCAGAAAATGTATCTTTGCATTCTGTTTAAAGATAAACAAGTCCTGCATTGAGATATTGTTTATCATACAATACAATTTTTAGAAGATCTGTGGAGAGAATTTTTAAAATTCTCATAGCCCCTATATGGCAGATTTTTTTTTTTTTTTGCTTGTAAATGGTATAGGCAAAGGGATGAGTCGATTTCTGTACAAGATGAGTGGAATGTGGACAGTTCAGATGAATTTAGAGTGAAGAGAATTTAAAAGAGAAGTCAGATTGAGCATTTAAGATGTTACTTCAAATCAATCTTTTGAAAAAGATTGAATAAATCCTAAGGTTTTTAACAAGATACCTAGTATGTGTATTATGGAGGGACAGGATGTAAATGTAGGATTAAATGATGCTTCTTACAATGTAGTCAAATAGACATCTACTAAGATTGCTGATGTTGCAGTGTAATTTGCCTGATCTTTAACCATGAGCTCTAAGCATGTGCAGCAGCCTTTTTTGCTTAAGAAATTAATACTTGTTAACTAAAATGTCTGCAGTACTGTATAGACTCAGAATAGTATCTTTAAGTCCTGAACTGTACTATATGTTCTGCTGTCCTAAATCATTACTGATTAACCTCATGGTATATTTTTTAGTAACTTCACAACTGGCAAGAATATAGAGGGTTGAGTAGTGAAATCTGTTAGTGTGTATTGCATGATGGAAATTGGGGTGGACAGGCAAGAATACAGACTGTCAACGTTTTGGAAGGTCTGCACTCACCCCTCTCCACATTAACTCTATACTTGTTTTGTTTGAATTTGTAGAAAAAAAATTCAATGCAAAAATTGAAATTTAATGATAATTCTGAAGTTTTAAGTAAGTCTCAAACTTCTGTCTGAGTGAACCTGAAATTATTCCCAACCATGTGTTAATGTAGTATTTTCAGTGCAACATGCTATATAATAAATTTATTTAAATATAATTCTGGTAATTTAAAAACATTTAATTAATAGAATTTTCATTTGCATATTAAATCTCAAAATTATTTTTATAAGCCTTCTCTGTGTATACTATGAAATTTAAGCAATAAAGTATGGTATGCCTTGAGTGCATATTTATTTTTGCATAGAGATTACTTTTTTGTATTGTAAAACAATAAAAGGGCAGATTTAAAAAGCCTAGAGCTTGTCATTGCAGCAAAAGGAAAACAGCAATTTTACAAATGTATAGACTACAAAGTTTGTCTTTATCAAATCAGTATGCTGAAAGATATTTGTTAACTTTGAAGCTGAGATGTAATCTTTAATGAAGTGTTTCCATTTTAACTTTAAATGGAATTTTTAAAGTTATATATTCAGCCTTTTAATGATTAAAATAGAAATATAATTTAATAAAAACTGTGATATTTGTTGGAATAATTTTTTAAATTTTGTATTTGTGAAAACTCACTTTTGAGAATAGTTCATGCTGGCCATATTTTTTTTATTTTTTTTAAAACAAAAAGTTTATAATTAATGTCTTTGATCTTCCTGTTATGATTGTAGTGATGAGTTAATCCATCTAAATACCATCTTTCAGAAAGAGTTGCATGGTTGCATTGCAGCTTTGATGCGATTGTGAAATAAATCACTACTGAAGTACAGAACTACACTGGGACGAAATTTAGGACACTTTAAGACCCTTAGTTTCAAACTTAATTTTGCATTGAATGTACTCAGTTGTTTTACTCTTGCAAAAAAAAAATAAATTAAAGTATGCAATGATAGAAGCAGTTGTTGGAAAAAAATATTTGTTTCTTTTTAAATAGAAAGTAGGAGTGAGTTCCTTGAGAAGTTGCAGAGAGCTCGAAGCCAAGTAAAACCATCTACCACAAGCCAGCCAATTTTATCAACGCCAGGGCCAACTAAACTTACAGTGGGCAACTGGTCACTGACCTGTTTAAAAGAAGGAGAAATTGCTATTCACAATTCCGATGGTCAACAAGCTACAATACTGAAAGAAGATCTGCCAGGCTTTGTGTTTGAATCCAACAGAGGAACAAAGCATTCGTTTACAGCTGAAACTTCTTTGGGTAAGTATGTAGGTATGTGTTATGTGCAGGTAGGAACAAGTGTATATGGGGTAGTTTTATTTGTTGCTTTTCATACCTATGAGGAAATGGGACTTTTCTAAAATATATGTTGCAGGGTCAGAATTTGTGACTGGCTGGACAGGCAAAAGAGGAAGAAAACTGAAATCTAAACTGGAGAAGACAAAGCAAAAGGTCCGTGAGCATCTGTAAATTTTATACTTAGAATTTAATTGAGTTTGTTTTATATTATAACATTCTTATGGAGCTGTAGTTTTCTGTTAGAGAATTAAAATCTCTAATTTCAACTAGACACAATTTTATGTGAGGCTTGAAGGGAAAAATGTCAATCAGAACAAAGCATTTCTTCAGGTGCTTTTATCCAACAGTCTTAGTAAACTCTGTGCTCCTCTAGAGGAAGAGGAATTAAAAAAACAAAAAATGTGGAAAAATCCAATCTTCCTGACTTGCATTTGTATAATTTGATAGGTTTCATGATTGGTTTTTTTGTCTTTGTTACAGGAAAAGATGTTATAATCGATATAACAGTTGTGTCAGAGGCATATAATGCTTCTGTTCATGTAGGTACTAATTTCAGACTGGATATCGTGCCAGGGTGCTGGAAGTGAACAGTCTGCATTACAAGAGTTGTGGTAGTGAAGCAAAATGTGTCAACCCCCTCATTTTAGATATTTTTAAAGTTCTTTCTCCTCAAACTGAGGGGGAAAAAGAGGAACTAAGAAATCAAGTACTACGTTCTTACAAAAAACCCCATAAAGTAACAGTACATTCTGTGATCCACTGATGGCAAGGACTCAGGCTAATCTTTAGTATTGAACTGTCTTGCAGTTTCTAACAGTACAGCCAATATATTCTGTACCTTTTATCTGAAGCATGTAAGGACATATATATTAGGAAATGTGACACCAAATTGAAAATTGAAATACTATGAATGTATGAATGATATTAGGTGTGATGATAAAAGTTCTGAAGCTTGTGTAGTGTATTATTGTAGTACATACAATGATAATGAAAAGGAAAGATTTTTGGGGAAATTTCTTGCAAGAAAAATGTTATTTCATAAGAACTTATTCAGTCTGTATCTTATGTGAACCATTTTTTCTACTTTATATAAAAATTCTTATAATAAGAGGTCTTATAGGGACTTCGTGTGAATTGGTTTAAGGAATGTTGATAGAGCATTCAGAAACAGTATTAAACCTGCTTAATTTTACATTTAAAAAGATTACTTGATCCATGATACAGTTCTAAAAGAAAGATTGACAGATTGAGAGTCATACTTTTTGCTCTTACCTTTTTATAATTTAATACATGATGGTAAGTTTCGTTTCTGTCAGTGAGATTCTGTATGTTCCTGTTTATTTCTCCTGTACCTTTTTCCTTTTGCAACCTTTGCTATTTCGTAATGCATGATGGGTTTTTATTCTTCCCTATTTGACTGTCTCTCATGGACTTATTTAAAAAAAAAGATGACCAAGTTTGCAGTATCTGGGAGTATGATAACAGTCTCATTACAGTAGGGTGTGACTTCTGATTGTCAAAATCCATTTGTAGGTACGCACTATGGCAAGAGATTTATATGATGATCATTTTAAAGCAGTTGAAAGTATGCCTCGAGGAGTAGTTGTTACACTGAGGAACATAGCAACACAGTTAGAGTCTGCATGGGAGCTTCATGCAAACAGGCAGGTAAGTGTATCTCCTTTATTTTTAATGTGTGACACCAGTGGAAATCACATGATGTTCAGACTAGTCTATCATGATGTAAAGGAGAGTCACAGTATGTCTGTCTGCAATGTGGGGAGTTCTAATGCATGTATTACCTACTTAGGTACTTTCCTGGGTCATTATTTTCCAATTGAAACATGTGAACAGACTGTTACCTTGTTTCACGATAATGATCTTTTTGTCTTTCAGTGCATTGAGGGAGAAAACACTTGGAGAGATTTAATGAAGACTGCTCTGGAAAACTTAATTGTACTGTTGAAGGATGAGAATACTATTTCTCCATATGAAATGTGCAGTAGTGGCTTAGTTCAATCGTTGCTGACAGTTTTAAATAATGTAAGTTTATAGACATAAGTGTTTAAAGAAAAACTTCCTAAAAAAAAAAGGAAATGAAGGCATATGCCGTAATTTTAAAGATCCATAATAAATGTGTCTTTTTGCCATCTTGGTAAAAATCGGGCAGACTTGCTCCAGTTAATGGTCCACCTACAGAAGATAAGCTATCACAATAGATGACTTTAGTTTCAATGAGCCTTTAAAAATCTTTAAATCAGCACTGGTCTGTTCTAATGGCCGATGATTAGCTTTTCACATACAGACTTTAAATAGGGAATTCACTGAGACTACATAGATGTTTTTGCCTGTACAAAAAAAAAAAAACTTTGTATTAAATGTAACTTTTTTTTTTCCTCTTAGAATGTTGATTTAGATGTGAAACAAGACTGCAGTCAACTGGTAGAGAGGATAAACGTTTTCAAGACCGCATTCAGTGAAAATGAGGATGATGAAAGGTAAAAATAGTACCAAACCAAGAGAATCCCCTTTGAAATTCTGAAGCAGTATGGTATGTTTAAAATAATTTAAAGACAAAGTACCTGTTCTTTCCATTTCAATGAATAGAAAATTGATCTTAAAAGACAGCATCTAATACTGAAATAGCAATTGCAAATTTTTATCTCCAAGAGTCAACTTACAGAACATCGATTGACAAAATAAAGGTGACTTGTTCATTGCTGTGCACATTAGTATCTTTCTTACTGTGCTGTAACCATGTGACTAGAACAGATACCATCAGTAGAAATAGCATGCTGAGATAGTTGCCTCAGCTGGATCCTGTTTTCAGAGATACTGTGGAATTTTTTTGTTTGTTTTGTGGTAACATAGTAACTGTTCTCTTTCACAGTCGTCCAGCAGTTGCATTAATTCGGAAATTGATAGCAGTGTTAGAATCTATCGAACGTCTACCTCTCCACTTGTATGATACACCAGGATCTACGTATAATCTTCAGGTAAATGCATGGTGATAACAACATATCACACTGAGTAGTGCACAACCGAAGGTTATATGTTGCCCACCTTGTCTGTGAGAATCATATTCTTCTAGAAGTAAATAGAATTAGGTATAGAACAACCAAATTTTGGCATCTATTTCCTCTAACACCTTAATGCATAGGTGTTCCTCTACTGTCACTTTAACACTGTGAGATAAAAGTAAATTTTAATTGAAGAGATCATGTGTTCTTTCTTTTGTCTTCAGTTAATGTTGTCTTTATACAGAAACATGCCCTCTAGTTAGAGGACATGTTACTACGATTACAAGACATTTATTTATAAGAATAGGGGATGGGCTTTGATAATTTAAAGGGCCCCATCTAGGGCTGTGTGTTCATTTGGTAATACAAGATGCCTCTGGGCTCAGCAGCTTCTTATAGAGGAAACTTGGCATTTTGGCTAAGAATGTTACTTATTTTTTCCCAGTTCATGTGGAGTCTTAATTTTTTTATTTGAAAACACATTTCAGGATTTTGGAACATGTAAGGAAGCATAAATATTTGTGTTTTCATGCTGAATGTTTAGGATATAGTTGCAAAATTTGCAAAACCACTGTTGCTGTTCAATATTTTTTAAAAAAAATTTCAGCTTCTATATTATTGTATTTGCTATTCAGCAAATAAAAGCTATGAAGACATAGGACAAGTGAGAAAATGCTAGCTAAATGTTTAATTGACTTATGCAGTGACTGTCATAGTAAAGAAATGTTTAGTCAATTGATAAAAAGGCAGTAGTAGGAAATTACTTTTTAAAACATTTGTTTAGAAAATAGTGTTTAAGTTGTGCAACAAAGATACTTGATAGGGCACTGAAATGCTTGTAGTGAAATACACTGTTTTTCTTAAAATTCCAAAACCTAAACAGGAAAGCCTATATTAATGTTTAGCTGTTCTTTCAGATATTGACAAGGCGCTTGAGGTTTCGTTTGGAACGTGCCTCAGGGGAGACATCTTTAATAGATCGAACTGGTAGAATGCTAAAGATGGAGCCATTGGCAACTGTTGAATCTCTAGAACAGTATCTCCTGAAAATGGTGAGCTGTATACCACACACAGAGTTCACAAGGAATGGTTATATTCTGTTTCTTTAATATTTGATTTATTTTCTTTCATATATAGGTAGCAAAGCAATGGTACGACTTTGATAGGGCTTCATTTGTTTTTGTACGAAAACTACGAGAAGGCCAGACGTTTGTGTTCAGGCATCAACATGATTTTGATGAAAACGGAATTATTTACTGGATTGGAACAAATGCAAAGTGAGTTTTTCAAAGCTAGGTATTTTAAAGTCAGACACAATAAACTGTATTACATGAGGCAGGATGCAGACAAAGAATTCATAATGAAATGAAGTCTGTTACTTTCTTAAAAGTGGGAGGTATCTTTTAACCAACAGAATTACATTTCTTTTGGATCTGCTTAAATAATAGAAAAATATTAATCACTTATGTTGAGAATTTGTTTGTATGCTTCCCTAAGAAACGAAGGAGTGGCGAAGTTTGGGTCTTTGTGTTTGCTTGCCATGGTTCTGTTTGATTTTGTTGGTTCAGGTTTGGGATTTTTTTTCTTTGCTACAGTGGTTTAAAAAACCCAAACAAAGTGATGTTTGGAACATATCTAAAGTTATCTAGTTATCTAAAATTCTGTTGATAATTTTGGTTTATGATAAACTCAGCTATCATATACAATTTACATTAAATGTCAAATGTTGCTGAAACCAGGTTTTTTTATGTAAGCAATAATTGAACAGTACATTTCTCTTTTTTAATACAGAACTGCATATGAGTGGGTAAATCCAGCAGCCTATGGATTAGTAGTGGTTACATCCTCAGAAGGAAGAAATCTGCCTTATGGTCGTTTGGAAGACATCCTGAGCCGTGACAGTTCTGCTCTCAATTGTCACACTAATGATGATAAGAATGCTTGGTTTGCCATAGATCTCGGCCTTTGGGTTATACCATCAGCTTACACGTTACGCCATGCTCGAGGTTATGGACGATCTGCTCTCAGAAATTGGGTTTTCCAGGTGTCTAAGGATGGACAGAACTGGACTACTTTGTATACTCATGTTGATGACTGTAGTCTCAATGAACCAGGGTATGTCTGTCGATTTTATTACTTTTCATAAAACTGAGTGCAGTTAAAAATGTACTTGACTGTTGACTAATTTAATGCGTACTGTAATTGTAATAGTGTATCTATGTAAAGGAGTGGTAGGTGATACAAATTATCAAGGATGGGCTGCAGAATAAGTGATCCATAAGCTCTCAGTATGGTTCACATAATGGCATTTGTGCTTTTCTATCTTTGTAAATTTTACATTTTATTTTTTGACGAAACCTTAACACCAACGCTCATCCAAAGCTTTTCCCCGGTGTTAATAGGTTTATATATAGTGTAATATGCATACATGATCGACATTATGGTTTTGTTTGCTTTGGTACTAAGGTTTTTTGGTTTTGCCTTTTTTCTTTTTTTTTTCTGTTACCTGCCAACACCCCTTTCTAATAAACTTAAAGGTCTACTGCAACATGGCCTTTAGATCCTCCAAAAGATGAGAAACAAGGTTGGAGACATGTTAGAATAAAACAGATGGGAAAGAATGCCAGTGGGCAAACACACTACCTCTCCCTGTCTGGATTTGAACTTTATGGCACTGTGAATGGAGTATGTGAAGATCAGCTGGGTAAGAAAAAGAACGTGTATATCCTATTTGTTCCTTTAGAATGCTAATGAGCATACAATATAAAAATCAGTGTGAAAAAGATTAGCTTTTGCAGTTGAACTTGCTTATAAATAAGCTTAAAATTATTCCCCTTTCAATTCTTTTAAGTCTTTTCAATTTACATTTCTTGTAGGAAAAGCTGCTAAAGAGGCTGAAGCAAATCTAAGAAGGCAGCGACGTCTAGTCCGTTCTCAGGTGTTAAAATATATGGTTCCAGGAGCTCGTGTAATCAGAGGAATTGATTGGAAATGGAGAGATCAAGATGGAAGCCCACAGGGTGAAGGCACTGTTACAGGAGAATTGCATAATGGTGAGCATGAATTGCCTGAATTTGTAAATGTCTGTTGCATGATTAGATCATGCAGAGGGGGTAGCATTAAAGTATTTCCTTTGTAATGTCTTGATAAAGTTGATAGAATTTTAAATACTTTGAAGGGAAGAAGCTCAAAATACTACAGCTGTGGGGGTCCATTTGTGAAATTCCATCTAAGCGCTTGAAAAAATTTTTTGCTGTAAATGAAGCTTTTATACAGCTTTCATTAATTAAAATATTAAACTGTTATTAAAATATGAAACTGTTATTTAGACATCTGTTACAAAGTATATCAAGGTGAGTGATGCAAACTGGTAAATTAAGCTTTGGACCCGCAAAATCTATAATTACCTTCTTCATTTCTTCTAGCTGAGCATTTGCGGTATTTTTTTTCTTGACTTTTGTTATATACTATACCTTTCCTACCTTGCAAGCTTCTTTGGGATCAAGTTACTTTTTTTAGCTAAAGCATGAGAAGTTAATAACTTAAAGAGCAAACTAAAAACCTGCAACAGCCAGGGAAGTCAGTACTCAAGAAGCTAAGATATTGAAGAGGCTCCAGGAGAGGTGATGATCTTATCAGCTGAACATGCTTTCCACCTTTTCCCTACTCTTCCCCCTTTTTGAGGTATATTACTGACCTTGTTTCTGAAGCACCTTCAACCAATCAGGTTCATTCTTAGCCAGACTTGAAAGTTTCTTCTGGTTTGTTGAGTTGTCAGCTCTGAAACATGGAGAAATGACCAAAGTGCCATGTCTTATAACGTTCTGAAACTGAACCTTATTTAAGCTGTTCAGTATAGCTTGTAGGGAAGTCTTCCATCACCTGTATATTTTTCTTACCAGATGTGCAGTATCCGTAGCTCCATTATAACTTTGAAGACTTTAGGTATTATTGCTGAGTAGTATCCTACCAAATCAGTGGTGATGCCAAACCATCTTATTTCTGTCACAGCTTTCTTTCATACAGAATTTTGACAACAGTATGTCATTGACTTTTTTGGTCATTGTTCACAAGTTTAATCAATTTTTGAGTTGTTTTAGGCCTGTAATGATGTAGCAGTACAACTTTGTGTACATATGTATTTAAGACTTGTTCAGATTTAAGACTGCTTGTAATTAATATTTTAAGGAAAGGAACTATACAAAACAAAACCAGGTATTTAGTTTTACTTTGACAAAATACTTGCTTCAGATATTCATAAAGAGGAGAAAGTATACTGTTGAACTACAGTATGGAACTTTTTTTTTATTTGATAAAAAAGGCAAATGAATTGTAGAAGAAAAAAAGTCAGATATGCTCCACAACTTTACCCTTCAAAGGTTTAGTGTCATGAAGCTACTCAGCTATAGCTCACGAAGAAGGAATAAAATCATACAAGAATAACATGATCTAAACCTCAGTTGGGGGATGGGATGCCTACTTATCATATCTGAAAACTTTATCCATTTTTAACTAGTTTTCCTCCAGAGTTATATTTCTAAATAGCAAATTGCCTATAATCATCTGTTTTGGTCTAGGAGTGGTGACTTTTGGATAGTTAGAAGCTGAAGATGCACCTGAGAGTAATAAAAGAATATTTTACTTGATATTAGCTCTCTTCTGTTTTAATAAAGAAAAATACATGTGTATCTGGACCTGACATTTGTTTTGACTTTGTCTGAGGTTTCAGAAGATGACTAAGCTTTAGAGATTTCATTTTTGAAGGAAATGTGTATCAATTAAAATAATTTCATCGACATTTATTGCCATTAAGATGCAATGGGAAATATGAGAGGGGATTTTTTAGGTGACTCGTAGATTGTGGTACATATTTAGACAAGTAAAAATAAATCATTTTGCCCCCATTTCTGTCCTGTTAGCTAAATTTTTCATGTTATCCTCATTATGGCAGATCTATTATATTTAACTCTTGAAAAATTTTGCTACTCAAAATAATAATTTAAAAAAGGAACTGAAGAGAGTAGCATTTCTTTGGAGTTTTGTTGTGGTCCCAGGATGGTTTTTTCCTATGAAATACATTCTCTTTGCAGCCCTGAAATTTTACTTGAAGTAGCCCTCACCTGGCTGCCATAAAACTTCTATGAATAGGCAATGTTTGAGTCTGTGTAACTTACTGAACAAAAAAAGCTGTGTATCAATAAATTAATTCTTTCACTTTAAGAATAAGAAATCTCAAAATAAGCAGTTTGATAACATGTCTTCTGTTGGGTAAATGTGCTTATCTACAAGCATCCAACAAAGAAAAATGTTATTAAATGTCCTTGTAATAATTACAGCTTCTTGACAGATACTAATAAAGTTATGATACATTTTAATATACATTTCTGTTATTAGAGAATCTAATTTTGATAGATGCCAGTAAGATTTTGAGAGATTCTATTAGGTCAAGTTCCTTCCTGAAGGAAACTTTATTTTTGGCTGGATTCTGTGACCCTGAAGTTTAAGTTGGCAAGAGCAAGCAGCCTCTAAATTGACAACATTACAAAATACTAAATTGTTTAGATTTAAACCCTTCCTTTTTAATTGGCATTAAGGGTTACTTAGTGATTTCATTGATTCAGACATACGGCCCTTATGAGAAGCTGATCCCACATTGTGGAGCTACTGTCTGACACGCCTCCTGTCTGCTTTCTGCTGGATCTCACAAACTCCTGTCCCTTTCCAGGCTGGATTGATGTCACCTGGGATGCTGGTGGCTCTAACTCTTACCGTATGGGCGCAGAAGGAAAGTTTGACCTCAAGCTTGCACCAGGGTACGACCCTGATTCAGCGGCATCACCCAAACCTGTTTCATCCACTGTTTCAGGCACAACGCAGTCATGGAGCAGCTTGGTGAAAAACAACTGTCCAGACAAGACGACTGCTGCTGCAGGCTCTTCAAGTAGAAAAGGAAGCAGCAGTTCTGTGTGTAGCGTGGCAAGTAGCAGCGACATCAGCTTGGGTTCGACCAAAATGGAGCGGAGATCAGAAAGTGTATTGGAGCAAAATATAGGTTCAGGCACTGACGTCCATGAACCAATTGTTGTTCTGTCTTCCGCTGATAGTGTGCCTCAGGCTGACATAGGGTCATCTTCCAGTGCGAGCACCAGCACCTTAACAGCGGACATGGGAAACGAAAATGCGGAGAGGAAGTTAGGTCCTGATAACTCAATACGTGCTCCTGGGGAGTCCAGTGCTATATCCATGGGAATTGTTAGCATAAGCTCTCCTGATGTGAGTTCAGTCTCCGAACTGACAAATAAAGAAGCAGCTTCCCAACGACCTCTAAGCTCTTCAGCGAGTAACAGACTCTCAGTCAGTTCTTTGTTGGCTGCTGGAGCACCCATGAGCTCCAGTGCAAGTGTTCCAAACTTGTCATCTCGAGAGACTTCTAGCCTGGAATCCTTTGTACGGAGAGTGGCAAACATAGCACGTACCAATGCCACAAACAACATGAATTTAAGCCGGAGTAGCAGTGATAACAATACTAATACTTTGGGAAGAAATGTTGTGAGTACTGCAAGTAAGTAAGCTATTTTTATTTTTAGTTGAAGGTTTTGTTGTTTCTTTGGCTTTTGTTACAGATAAGTTTGGATTGTGTGGGCCTGATAGAGGAATGTACTTAGAGAAGTTTTGACCTTGTGTGTACCTGTAGAACTGACGAAGGACCCACAAGATTCATGTCAGCTGAGAAATGTTACAGTGCCCTGTGATCTCAAATTACACTGTGGTACCCATCAAATAGAAAGAAATTTGAAACTAATGTCTGTTACATGTTTAAGGAGAGAGTATGGTTTAGACCAAGAGGGTGGAAGTCTAGCAACAGTAGCTAATGTCAGATACTTAGGCTTTCTGATCTGTGTGGATTTTGCATATTCACCTTGTATATGCCTATTTCTGTTATTTTTCTATTTTCGTCGGGAAGTGCAGTTTGTGCATATTGTGTAGTCTCTGATCATAGGAGCTTAGAACACAGCACAAAGAGAAAAGTGAAGTGCAGTATAATGAAATATTAGATTCTTGATTCTGTCAAGCTGCATAACATAGTGGACTCTAACACTGCGTGTGTTTTCTAGAGATGGTGTGATCCTTAAGACTTAGATTCAGTGAACTGTTCAGGCATACTAAATGTAAGGAAGTTTGTAGTTAACAGTGTTTCAAATGAAATTACGTACATGCTTTAACATTTGCATGTTCTCAGATTATATGTAGTATGAAGGTATTAGCAAGGTAAGTTGTATACCTCCTTGTTGCGAGTTCATTCTTTTCTGAGCCTGCTCCCATCAAAAGTGTTACTTAATAGGTATTTTGTTCTCTGATGGTGATAGTATTTTAACCAGAGAGCTGCGTTTCATGGGGTGGGCAGGTTAGAAAAAGTGAAATTATCCAAGCTGGAAAAAAGCATAAATGTCTTGTTAAGCTTTTGTGCTTGTCATGATTGTCAGTGAAGATGGTCTGGGACAGCTGAGGGTTGTTTAGCCTGGAGAAAAGGAGGCTCAGGAGAGACATTATTGCTCTCTACAACTGCCTGAAGGGAGGTTTCAGTGAGGTGAGGGGCAGCCCCTGTTTCCAGGCAAGATGTGACAGGGGAGATTTAGATTAAACACCAGGGAAAATTTCTTCCTCAAAAGGGTGCTCAAGCATTGGAACAGGTAGTCCAGGGAAGTGGTGGAATCACCATCCCTGAAAGTGTTCAGAAGTTGTATATTTATGGCACCTGAGGACATGGTTTAAGCAGTGCACATGGCAGTGCTGCGTTAACAGTTGGACTCAATTTTAGAGGTCTTTTCCAACCTTAACAATTCTATGATTGGATGCGTCCTTATTTAGAAATAGGGTGTTTGCTTTTAGTGTTTTTAAATAGTGAATGTTTTCTTTTTTGTTTGGGGATAATTTTTTTTTAAATGTATCCTTATATTTGTATTGTGATACTGGGGATAGAGGGCAATCTTTTGCGACTTGCAATAAAAATATAAATAAGATACTTCAAGAAAGTAACTGATTCCAGTAACTGATTCCCTTTTAGGCAGATAGTGGCACTGGTTCTGAAGCAGTTTTGTATTCAGGGGAGAGAAAAGACACCACCTTTGAAAAATATAATAAAATACTTCAACAGCATATTTAAGATTTCATGAATGTTTGATACGATACAGTGCAAAAGTTAGAAATAATGGGGCAACTTAAAAATTTAATTCTGTGATTAAAACAGTCACACTCTATATTATCCTTCATGTAGGAATTGTTTTGGTTTACATTTTTTATATGAATAGAAGCTGTAAATGGTAATTCATGCTCCAGAAAGAGATCAGAGGCTAAATTTGAGCAATCTCACCAGAGGTCAATTAGAGCATTGTAAAAATCTTGATTTTTTTTTTTTTTTTTAAATTTTTTTTTTTTTACCTGTTCAGGTTAAAAGAACCCAACCAAACCAAACAAAAAAACCTCACCATCAAACCAACCACCCACAACAACCCAACACCCCAAAAGTCAAGACTGAAACCATCGTTAGTGATATAAGTCTTTCTAGACTTGCTGTACTGTTTGCATTGAAAGCATCAGTATTTGCCAGAAGTGGTATCTAGGGTAGTCAGTTTCAATTTGCTCTTCAGTTCAGAGCAAATGAAACACTGCTGCTTAATGGCTTTTTCTGTTTACTGAAACAGCAAGGAGATTGCTGTTATTAATTAGCAGCGGGTGAAAGAATACTGAACAACTTATTTTCAAGTTCTTGAACAACAAAAGGAAAACTTCGGTTTTTCATTTCCATGCTTTTATAAAGATGAACATAAACTTATTAACAACCCTAAATTTAAATTTTGTACTTTCCTTCATTGTCATATTATTATTTCACACCTTCCCTGTGTTGTTATATTTTAATTTACAAAATGTTGCATATATTCCTAAGGGGCAGGGATGGTATGTAGTAACTGTATGTAATAAAGAAGGAAAACAGAAACAATAACATTTTCACAAAAAGCTACCAAATGCACTTAGGGGAAAAAGCTTTGTTATATCCTTCTTCAAGAGTAGTAATCTTTGCAAATTTTGATGATAATAATACGAAATTCAGAGGTGTTTTGGGTTTTTTAAAAAAAGCAATGTCTCAGTTTACATAAATGACAACAGTGAAAATGTTTATTTTAAAACTACAAAACTTGCATTTGATGAAGTTTAGAAAAAGTAGATTGATGAACCCAAGACTCAAAATCTTAGTACAGGTGGCCCCTCAAATTTGCTTGTCCAAACTTGTGATTAATCTCCTTGTTTAAAGATAAGCATGTGAGAACATGTTTTGCAGACTGGGATCTAAATGTGTAGTTGCATATAGGTATAACTTATACTCAGTTATTTGCACTATCTGAAATTCTTTCTGTTGAGTCTACAGTGAGTTCACTCTTGGTTCAGTTGTTAACTAAAATGCACTTACTGTGTTTTATTTGAATGTACAGTAAGATAACTTTTTAGTTGTTGCTTGCTTATTCTGAAAATTATTTATATAATCATCCAACATAAGTCGCATTTCACAGTACTGTCAATTCAGGCTTGCTGACTGTGATAAACATATATTTTAGTAGTTGTGTGAAAAATAACAAGTCAGAGCTGATTTAAGAACCATAGAAAAATGCACAATAATCACAAGTTTCACATTTGTTTTAATATGTTCTGTTCCCAATTCACTTGTATATAGTTAAATGGTTTGTACTGTATAATATTGTCATTTAGATGGTAAATTTCATTTTGGGCTTAAAGATAGATCACAACATTGGAGTAACAGATTTCAGAAATTCTTTACATGTGTTGGAAATGAAATTAAGTAATTTCAGGTTTATAGTGGGATTTGGGGATTTATTTGATAAACTTATTTATTTTAAATGTTTGCAAGGGAGTAAGCTCAGAAGTGGACATCTATGTTGTAAAGTGCACTTTTGCACTTTTGGAAAACCCTCCCCCTTTATAGTCTGTTGTTCTTTATTATAAAATAACACACTGATAATTTTCAACACCAAATATATTTTTCAGCTCAGGAGTCATGCATGTAAGTTGTACTCTCAAGTCATCAAATCATTTATTTTATCTTACCATATCTTTATCTATAGCTTCTCCTCTTATGGGTGCCCAAAGTTTTCCTAATCTGACTACAACTGGTACCACATCAACAGTGACCATGTCTACATCCAGTGTTACTAGCAGCAGCAATGTAGCTACAGCAACTACAGTTTTATCTGTTGGTCAGTCGCTTAGTAATACTCTAACTACTAGCCTAACATCAACATCTAGTGAGAGCGATACAGGGCAGGAGGCAGAATATTCTTTATATGGTAAGTTTCATTTTTAAATGAACATAAGCATTAGACTTCCCATTAATGACTTTTCCTTTTATCCCATTGTTATGACTTGCTCATGTCGTAGTTTATTTACTGAGAAGTGTTTGAAAGTTGAGCTGTTCATATGTTACTAGTTCTGTAAGGCAGTAAGATAATGTTAACATTGTAGTATTTCCTTATGTTTTCGAATCTTTATTTCCAGCAGTTTCTATCCCATATTACTATTATTTATGGTATAGTTTATCTAGGCACTTAAATATTTTCCCCTGTCAAGTTTAGTTAGTAATGTAGTTAGCGTATGTACTTTCAATTACAATCAAAATGTTATTTCTTGTTATGTTGTATAGGCATACTACAGGCACAGTCTGATGTACCTTGTATTACTCTGATTGAAAAGCATCCACCATTAGGCACTTTGTACCCTTAAAATAGCTTCCAGGTATCTCATTTCCATAATAGTAATTGCAAAAAATTGGAAAACACAAAAATTGACAGGAAGAATGAAATGACATAATTTTACAAACACTTCCAGAGTGGTATGGATGGTATACCCTAGAAACAGACTTTAGGACAGAATTTACCTGAGGCATAAGAATACTGTGAAAGAAGATTTAGATAATTTGGTCAGTAATATATAGGAATCAAGTTAATAAAATGAAGTAAAGAAAAACCTGGGTTGGATATGGGAAAATACTTCTTAATGTAAAGTTTATTAAATTGCGAGATGTTCTTGAAAGAAAAGATACTTGATTTGTTTAAAATATTGTTGGATTACAATTGTGTTCTGTTCTGTTGCCTATTGGAATTGCTTGCAAAATTTCTGGTCATTTCAATGGATATTGGAATTGAGCTGCTTGGAGGCAGTTGGTTAATATATGTGCGTATGCCATGCCCCTTTACCCTTTTAATTAAGTCTAATTTGATATTTTGATTGGGTGACAAGTCTTAAAATATATCATCAGTATCTGAGCAAATAGAGTGCATTCAAGTATCAGTAGGGGTGGTAGCAACAATACAAAGGTAGCAATGATACAGTGGTTGTTTTTTAAGTCTTAGTACTAAGTGAGTAAAATGGAACTTTGCCTTCAACTTCTTGTTACAGTAATTAATTAGCAATTAAATCTTTAAAGTATCACTCTTAAACGTTTATCTTATATGTCCTTTACATTGTAAGTTAAGGTCTAAACCACACATTTTTAGTGGTGATTACATCACTCACCTGTTTTTAAAATAATTGAGACAGAGAAACAGACAGTATGCATTTGTGCACCATTTTTTGGTGATCTTCTGTAATTTAAAATAAATGTAATTATAAAATACTATAAACAAATAAGAAACTGATCACTCTTGCTGATCACTATTAATTGTACCAATAGTAAGTGCTTCTATAGTTATGCCGTTGACTAGATCCATGGACTTTTTAGCAGGTGTATGCTTTTATCACAGCTTTTATTCCTGTTATGCAATAGGCAATGTTTTAGTTTTCTTCTTCTGTTTGAAGTGAGATTTGTTTTTTCACTCTTCCCAATGCTTCTGTTCTTTAATTTTAAAAATTCTGCTTTAAAAGTTATTCTTGGCTTTTATTCTGTATGTAAATATATATATATATATGTTATAGATTTTCTTGATAGCTGCCGAGCTAGTACTCTGTTGGCAGAGTTAGATGATGATGAGGATCTACCTGAACCAGATGAAGAAGATGATGAAAATGAAGATGATAACCAAGAAGATCAAGAATATGAAGAAGTTATGGTACGGTATAGTTAGCATAGATGGTATCTTAATTTACTAACAGGTGTGTTAAAAATCTACAGATTTTTTTTTTTTTCAATAGGAAGTCCTAGGTATAATATCTCCATTAATAAAACCAAATTTATTTAGATGTATTTAGTTTCTTGCATATAGTCAAAAATACAAGAAAACTATTTTTTAAACACCAGCATACCCAAGACCTTACAAGTCAGAATTATTGTCTTTAAACCAGGCTGGGAACAAGTCGACAGAGAGTAGAAATAACGGATCACTAGTTCATAGGCTGATGAAATGGTGTAACTTTCTGGATAGGCTGCTGCATTTTGTAATGACTCAGCTCCGCGGTGTGTTTAACTGTAGGCCGGCATGAAGGCAAAAATTTGCCAGAGGAAATATCTCTTCTCATAAAAAAACCCAAAACCCCAACAAAAAAACAATGGGGTTGGGGGCAAGACAAAATCCAGCATGGTAGTTCACCTGGTTCTTGCCTATACTACCAGGAGTTCTGGCTTTTCATTTGGTTGTTCTTGTGTGGTATGAATAATGCTTGGTCTTCTACCATCACTGAAGTGATAAGAATGAGTATTACAAGCTCTAAGAGGAAAACTATAAGGCTTCACTAATGCTAATTTAATGTTTTACAGAATAAATGTAAATACTGTTTAATGGAATTATAGAGACTTCATCTTGTAATTAATATGCAAATATTTATTCATTTGAACAAAAATATTTAGCATTTTAGCTTACTGTGATTATGCTTTTAATAGAAACTCCAGTACATTACTAAATACTGTGCTATTTCACCTTCTGCACAAAGATACAAAGTTAGGAAAAAAAACCAAGCCAGTACTACTTAAGTGGATCTACAATGCAAACAGTAACTTTAATTTGTAGAATATTGACCAGTTTTCAAAAATTATTAAATGGAGCTATTATTGTTCATGGAAAGCAGCAGAAATAGGTAAAAGAGACTTTGCTTGAAATCACACAGCAAGAAGCAGTTTAATTCCTTCCAGAAACTATACATATACCTGTTCTAAGGTTAGTCCATTTATGTTGATTTCTATATTTCTGTGGGTTTGATAATTCTGATTCCTGCTTGATCAGTTAAGTGGAACTGCTGTGTGCCAGTTTTGCTTTATTCTATGTTGATTTTTATAGAGAAAATTAGCATAATGAAGACATTAAAAAATGACAGAGTAGGTAAGGTTGACAAGAACCAAAGTGGGTCATCTGGCCCAACCTCCTACTCAAGCAAGGGTCATCTTGGTGCACATGGCACAGGATTGTAAGGTTGTGTCCAGATGGTTGTTGAATATCTCCAGTGAGGGAGATTCCACAATCTCTGGTCAATCTGTCTCAGCGCGTGATCACTTATGTAGTAAAGTTCTTCCTCATGTTCTGGTGGAACTTCTGTGCATCAGTTTCTGCCTGTTGCCTCTTGTCCTATTGCTTGGCAGCACGAGAAGAGCTTGGCTCCATCCTGTGGGCACCCTCCCTTTAGATACTTACATACGTTGATGAGGTCCCCTCTCAGTTGCCTCTTCTCAAGGCTGAACAGGCCCATCTCCCTCAGCCTTTCCTTGTAAGAGAGATGCTCCAGTCCCTTAATCATCTTTGTAGCCTCTGCTGGGCCCTCTGCAGGAACTCCATGTCTGTCTTGGACTGAGAAGCCCTGAACTGGACACAGCACTCCAGATGCAGCCTCATCAGAGCTGAGTAGAGTTGCAGTTTAGTTTAAGTGACTGCTGTATTTATGAACTCTCAATTTTTTTTATCAAATGATTATTTTTTTGTTGTTGTTTTGTTTTGTTTTAGGAAGAAGAGGAGTATGAAACCAAAGGAGGTCGTAGAAGAACATGGGATGATGATTATGTATTGAAACGGCAGTTTTCTGCTTTGGTTCCTGCTTTTGATCCAAGACCTGGTCGTACTAATGTTCAACAGACAACTGACCTAGAAATCCCTCCACCAGGTATGCCGACAAGATGGGTGATGCTTAATCTGGCTTTAGGATGGAGACTCACTGTTAAGGGCCCACTGGCTCTGGGGATCCTACTGCTGTTAACCAATACAACATGCTCTTATGGCTGTGTGGCTTTTCTCTGAGAGTTTCATCTACCTCTACAGGTCCAAGCATTATTGAGGGAAAAGTAAATTAAGTGCTGTGTAAAATAAGCAAACATAGGGATTTAACAAGGATCATCTCTTACTATGATAAATAATAAAATCTCTTGATGTGATAAAGATGTGATAAATTTCTTGGTATGTCTGGTTCTACCTGCAGGTACTTAACTGTGTTATAGCTGCCCAGAATAGCTTTGATTGGAGAGGGTGTGCAGAAACAGTGCAAAGCTGAGGCAGGGGCAAGGTAACGCAGTGATAGAGCAGCAGTGTATACAATCAGCCGCACAGCGCCTGATCTTGCTCCTTGGCTCCTTAGTTCGTTCTTGTTCAGTAGTGTGGATGTACTCAATGTTCATTACAGAGAGGAATAAGTAGGTTTTAGCATATGTGGAAATGAGCCACTGCTTGTTTTGAAGAACTGAAAGGAAGATAATGTGTATGAAAAGAAGAGTGCATGTGCTGTGATAATATTTAGGGAGATGTTACCAAGATGTAAGGGTCAATAGGGATTTCAGAAATTTCTGTTAACTTTCCATACATAAAGAAGTGCTTCAGTTACGATTTAGTTCACAGTTAGAAGTCAGTCTAACCTCTTTGGCATGTGTGCAGAAAGTCATTGCACTTCCTCATTACGCCACATTATTGATGTTTAAGCCACCTTGTCATGCAGTATATATTTTGTGTTAAAGGTTCTCAAATGATTTTTGCAGGTACACCTCATTCAGAACTCTTGGAAGAGGTTGAGTGCATGCCTTCACCACGTTTAGCACTTACCTTGAAAGTCTCAGGTCTTGGAACAACTCGAGAAGTGGAACTGCCCCTAACAAACTTTCGATCTACCATCTTTTACTATGTACAGAAATTGTTACAGCTTTCCTGTAATGGCAATGTGAAATCTGACAAACTTAGACGTATTTGGGAGCCAACATACACGTAAGCTCACCAGTTCATTATTCTGTGTAGACAACACTGTGACTGATTAGGAAATGGATGTGAAACAATGTTAATTTTTTAACTCCTCTAATAAGCAATGCTAGAATTAGATTTTTTTCATGTTTATATCAGGATGTTATTAGTGGTTTTAAAACTACTGCTGTGCCTGCAAAAGCAAAGAAAACAATCATAACCTTTAGGGATCTGCATGGAAAAATCCCATGGGGTTATAGTCCTAGAGAAAAGAGAAGTCCAGGAGTGTTGATTTGATTTTTTTCAAGGATTACTTCATCCAGACTCAAAAACAGTCCCTCCCAATATACAGTAAGTCAGTAGGAAACCTGCCAGGGTGAACAAAAAAGCATGAAAAGGAAGCATGCAAGAAGGTGGAAGAAGGGTTAAGTGGTCTAGGAGGAATATAGAGACTTTGTCCCAACTTGAAGGTAGAGCATTGGGAAAGCCAGAGCACATCTGGAGCTGAATTTGGTGAGATGTGAATGGCAAAAGGTTAGTGAACACTTACTTCACATACAGTCCATGGGACCCAATGGAATGTACCCAGAGGAGCTGGCCACTCTCTATTATCTTTGGAAGGTCATGAGGATTGGGAGATACTTCTGAGGGCTGGAGAAAAGGACGTGTCACTTCTGCCTCCCACAAAGGCAGGCAAGATCTAGGGAATTACAAACTCTTTCATTCCTGGAAATGTGATGGAGATAGTCCTGGAAGCCATTTTCAAGCACTGAAGGACAAGAATGTTATTGGAAGTAGGTGGGATGGCTTTGTGAAGAGAAAGTCATGCTTAACCAGCCTTATAGTCTTTTTCTGAGAAGAAGGCAGCAAATGTTATTTTCCTTGACTTTAGGAAGGCTTTCAACATTTTTTCTCTCACTTACAAACTTAGAAAGCATGGACTAGATAGTGTCTGAGAAATGCCTGAACTGACAGGCTCAGATGGTTTGTGGTCCTTGGTGCAAAGGCCAGCTGGTGTGCCCCAAGGGTTGATACTGGGTCCAGGATTGTTTAAAAATCTACATTAGTGGACTTTATGATGGGACAGAGCAGCCTCTCAGCTTGCAGGCAAAACAAAATGGGGGAGGAGTCACTGTTGGACCAGATGGTTATGCTGCCCTTATAAGAGACCTCATCGTGCTGGAGAAATGGGGAGACAGGAGCATCGTGACATTTCACAAAGGGAGATGTAAAGTGTATCAGCTGGGGAAAAACAACTCTGCATGTGCTGGTTCAGGCTGGGGGCCAGCTGGCTGGGAAGGAGGTTGTTGAGAAAGGCCCTGTGGGTCCAGGTGGACATAAAGTTGAACATGAGCCAGCTATGGACCCCAGTGGCAAAGACCAGCAGCACCCTTAGGCTGCATTAGGAAAGTTGAGTGAGGTGATCTTTCCCATCTGCTCAGCACTGGTGAGACCCACCTGCAGTGCTATATCCCAGTTCAGGGCTTCCCAGTACCAGGGAAGCATGGACACTGGAGTGAGTCTAGCAAGGGGCTGCTAGGATGATTGAAAGGCTTATTGCTTCTGTTGTGCAAGGAACAGTCTGAGAGATCTGGGTCTGTCTAGCCTGGAGGAAAAAAAGACTTGTGGGCTCTTACCAATGTGTATGAATACCTGATGGGAGGATACAGTAAAGCCAGAATGTGGACTTTTCTTTGTTGCGACATGTGAAGGGATAAGAAGAAAAAAAGGTTCAAACTGAAATATGGGAAATTCTATTTAAACATGATATTTGAGAGCCCTTCCAACCTCAGCTATCCTCTAGATGTTAATTTGACAATACTAGTTTTATAATAACAGACAAATTGTTAAGACTATATGATTATTACCCCAATGTAACTTCTGTCATACTAGAAGAATAATGTATATGAAAGCAACAACTGCAATAAGCGGGGGGG
>VZRN01002985.1:267415-299619 GCA_013397935.1 Dasyornis broadbenti
TTTTAAACTGTATTTCAGATTTTATCAGTGCTTGTATGTTGCAGCTATTTTCTAAGTTGCCTTCTGTCAAAAATTGCATGATGTAACAAACTGTTTGCTAGTTAGAAAACATGAGAAATAGTTGTAGATGTGCATCTCTTCTAAGCTGATGCACAACAGCTTCCCTAGGACTTCAAAATTTTAAAGAGCTGGTGCATGTATAGTGCAAAATCTAAAGTTGGTTTGGGAAATTGGCACAATGAAGGTTGTTTGATTACTCAGGTCTCACTTAAGGAAACATAAATTAAATACTTTGCAAGATAAATACCAACATCATGAAAATAGAGCTCAAGAACTTTGCTGTGTTAGGGTATCCCAGATGTTCTGTACAGCAAAGAGCAGCTGCTGTTGCAGTTTTATATCACATTATGTGTATATTACTGACATCTAACAATTCAATGCATAACCTCAGAATTTAGAGGATGTACTATGAGTATGATATATTAACTTATTGTTTTGATGTCTAGAATCATGTACAGAGAAATGAAGGATTCTGATAAAGAAAAAGAAAGTGGAAAAATGGTAAGACCTACTTCTATGCCTTTGGTTGTGTTTTATGGCTGTTTTAATAAAAGCAAAAGAAATCTTATTGCAGTTTTGAAATGCTACATTAAAAAAAACTAACAGTTTTCAATTACTTAAAGAATATTAGTGAATATATTTGTAAATGCATGCTCATTTAAAAAAGACATTATATATTGCATGTGAAATCTTAAAGACTTTACAACCAGGAAAAACCAACATTTGGTGGTTCCTGTTGTAGGGTTGCTGGTCAGTAGAGCATGTGGAGCAGTACCTTGGCACTGATGAATTACCAAAGAATGACTTGATAACCTACCTGCAGAAGAATGCAGACTCAGCTTTCCTGCGCCACTGGAAATTAACCGGCACTAATAAAAGTATTAGGAAAAACAGAAATTGTTCCCAGCTCATAGCTGCATACAAGGTATATGTCTGCATCCAAACTTTTTTTTATTATGAATGGCTGTGTGCTTTTTTTTGCAGCTTTAAAGATTCTTGTGGAGGGAGAGCCACGATATTTATAGGAAAGTTCAATGTTCAAAAGCCAGTTATCAAGTTTAGGTTTTGCTGCTCTTGCCTTTTTATTTTAATGTCTTCTGTTAAATGTAGTTGTGTTAAAATGCATTTGAATAATGATTTGCACCATGCACAATTTCATTAAGTTTAAAGTTTGAACACAGTAACTGTTTTGATTTTTTTCAAATCGTCAACTTGGAATGTACAGTCCTAAAGACAGCAACACATGCAGTTTTCATTCTTAACCATTCTTTTTTTAACAGGATTTTTGTGAACATGGATCAAAGTCTGGATTGAATCAAGGGGCCATTTCTACTCTTCAAAATTCTGATATCCTTAGTTTGGCCAAGGAACAACCTCAGGCCAAAGCTGGCAGCGGACAGAACTCCTGTGGAGTAGAAGATGTTCTGCAGTTACTTAGAATTTTGTATATAGTTGCCAGTGACCCTTACACAGCACGAACTTCTCAAGAAGGTAACTTAGTTATTTTGCAAAGCTTCTGAAATATTTTAATGAAAACAAAATAAAGAAAAACTTTTCTCTTTATTATTTTCAGAAGGAGATGAGCATCCTCAGTTTAACTTTCCACCAGATGAATTCACAAGTAAAAAAATTACTACAAAGATTCTGCAACAGATTGAGGTATTACACTAATATACACTGTGTATATATGTAATATTGCTTTTAGGATCCTATTATTCTCTTCCTTACCTTGACTGTTTGAAATTATGAGTTTTTTGCCATTTTTGAATTGTTTCATATATATTTTCTTCATTATATTTTGAATGAGTAAATTCTGTAAGAACAGACTAGTCTGAATAAAACCATACAGTTTGTTTTTGTACAAAGAATACAATTTCTTACTTGATTTATTTTGGTTATGAATAATATTTTTTTTTTCTGTACCAGATATCAATTGTTACAACGTAGTGTCTGTATGCTTGCCTGATGATAATCTGAAAACGGCAATTGATTATGTTAGGGTTCACAAATACTTTATTGCTTATACATTCTACATAAAGCTTTCAAAAATAGCATTTAGAAAACATCTTATTGGTACCAGGTTAGTTAGATACATTAAAAGGAAAACTTTTAAGACGTAGTTTTTCAGGAGAGCTACATTTTCTTTAACAAATATTTAAAAAAGATTCTCAGCTTCCTTAGCCCTTGTGTGCTTTTTGAGGTTCGGGGTTTTTTACAGTCACATTGTCATAATTATTTGTTTAAAAAAAGTTTCAATTTTTTGTGTTTTTTAGAAGACTGTTCTGGCACCGTGAACATCCTTGTAGTAATAATTTCTGTAGTATATTTTATTATAATTCATAATTCTATTTTAGATGGGACTGTAGTAATATTTCAAGGGGATATCTTTTCTACCACTAAGTTTCTTTCATGTCTTCTGATATTGAGGAGATAATATCTGATTTCTTTTGGGCAAAACTCAGGAGTAATTCTCTCCAGGTAATTGGGTATTTAGATGCTCCCCACAGTGCTTTGAGTACTCTATATCCCAGAGATTTACTACAGCTTTTAGTGTTTATGTCAAAGCACCCTGTGTCCACTCTTGAGTCCTATAAAGTTTATGGACTTAGAGTCATAGAATCACAGAACATGTTGAGTTGGAAGGGACCCATCAGGATAATCAAGTTCAACTCCTGGCCCTGCACAGCACCATCCCCAAGAGTCACACCATGTGTCTGAGAGCATTGTCCAAAGAGTTCTTGAGCTCTGTCAGGCTGGTGCTGTGACCACTTCCCTGGGGAGCCTGTTCCAGTGCTCAGCCACCCTCTGGGTGAAGGACCTTTTCCTGAAGTCCAACATAAATCTTCTCTGACAACTCCATGCCATTCCCTTCAGTGCTGTCACTGTTCACCACAGAGATCAGATCAGTGCCTGTCCTTTTCTCCTCACAAGGAAGCTGTAACTGCAGTGAGGTCTTCCCTCAGTCTCCTCCAGGCTGAACAGACCAAGTGACCTCAGCCACTCCTCATACGGCTTCCATATTGATAACATTTAAAAGGGGGGAAAAAAATCTCACTGGCTGAGAATAAAGAAACTTAAGCACAGATAAAAACTCTGTACTTCGGTCAATTTGCTGTGTATGTGCTTAGTTACAAACTTGTTGGGACCACCTAAGTCAAATATTATTAATACTTTTCCCCCCCCCTTGCATTAAACTACAGGAACCCTTGGCACTAGCAAGTGGAGCTTTGCCAGACTGGTGTGAGCAACTAACAAGCAAGTGTCCTTTCTTAATTCCATTTGAAACAAGACAGTTGTACTTCACATGTACAGCATTTGGAGCATCAAGGTAAAAAAAAAAAAATAAAGTATGACTGATTAATTTTAATTTTCTACATATAAAATAGTTTCTAAATTGCTGATTTACAGAAGGACCTTAATCCTAATGAGACAGATTTTGCTTGCCAAATGTGAATAGTTTTGGATAATAGAAGGAAGAAGATGGAAAATCTCAGAATGACAAGAAATTTCCTATTTTAACTTTGGCAGACAAATTGCTTGTGTACTTATAGCTAGGTTATGCTGTTGGCCAATTTGACTGGGTTGCAGTTCATTGCATAAAGGACTGGAGAACAAAATAGAACACATTCCGAGAATCATAAGAATTAAATGTTTTTTTAGAACATACACTTAATCACATACATTTTTGTAGTTCCCGCAGCTGTTTTGTGACTGTTTTGGTTAATTTATTTTTAATTTACTAATGTTTAACAAAACAGAAAAAAATCTAAGAAAAATATGCTAAAATATTCTAAGTTACTATTAGCTGCATAATGAAACTGCAGCAAAAACAGACTTCAAAACATTTATGACTGTCCTCTAGAGTTCTTTGTTACCTAGGAATCCTTAATATTTTGATTGCAGCAGTCATTACCTTGAGAGTATGTAGACAGTGTAAACTTTTTTGCTGGTATACTTTTTGTAATGAGAAGGAGGAATTAGTTTTTGAGGGTTTTCTTGGCCGTTGTTGCTACACTTTGTTTTCCAAACCAAAGGGTAGAGAGAGAGTTGCTCAAATGACTGTTTTGTCTTATATGCAGTAGAAATGTCTCATGAAGAGTATAAAATGAGCTATTTAAAAAGAAAGAAAGAGAAGAAAAGGTATTATCTTGCAAGACATCAGTCTAAATCTTTTTATTGTGTAATTGCCTTACAGTATATAATAAAAGGTGTAATATGTGTCTGTATAAACAGTTTTGAACATCTGTGATTGAAAGTTCAACAGTGCTGCCTTTTGTTCTTTCCACTGTAATGTGAAAACTATAGGAATTCAGATCAAGAATTGTATATTTTTGTTGGTGCTATAATCAGGAGCTGGCACTTACATTAGAAATCATTTAGTTTTCTGACTTCACAAAATATGAAGCAGCCCGTATTTTAGGGCATTTCAGGCTGATAAATACGTTGGTTTATACCTAAAAAAAAATTAAGAGGTAATTAGTACTTAAAAAGTAACTTTTTATGGTGACTACTTTCAAGTTTTCATGCTGGTAGACATAGAAGTTTTAAACAACTGGTTTTTGTCTTTTTTCCCAGAGCAATTGTATGGCTGCAGAACAGACGTGAAGCCACCGTTGAACGGACAAGGACCACAAGCACAGTGCGACGTGATGATCCGGGAGAATTCAGAGTTGGACGCCTCAAACATGAAAGAGTGAAAGTTCCGCGAGGTGAATCCTTGATGGAATGGGCAGAAAATGTCATGCAGATTCATGCAGACAGAAAATCTGTTCTAGAGGTAAAGCATATCTGCCTAGCAGAGCGAGGTTAGATAGCTATTTCTAATGTACTGGACAGGATATTGAACATCCTGTTCCATAACCAATGCTGAACATTTCACTAAGATTTTCTTTTACTATTAACATTCCTCATGTTTTTCTAGGTTGAATTTTTAGGGGAAGAAGGAACAGGCCTGGGTCCTACCTTGGAATTTTATGCATTGGTGGCAGCAGAATTTCAGAGGACAGATTTGGGAGCTTGGCTTTGTGATGATGATTTTCCAGATGATGAGTCTCGTCAGGTATCTTTTAATTTGCATTTTAAACTGAGTACTTGCATTAAAATAATGAGAGATGAGCGAGACATCCAGGAAGGAAGAACATATGTTCATAGAGCAGCTTGTCATCGTGGTGAAAAATGACCACTCTGGTCCACAGTTTGATTTTTCAATTGTTCTCTTTTCAACAGAGAAGTAGAGTATAATAAGTTAGATGGTGCAGATATATAATTAAATTCACCTTTAACTGTGTCTGCTTTTTTTGTGTCTCTCTTAAATCAGGTTGATATTGGTGGTGGATTGAAACCGCCTGGCTACTATGTACAGAGATCATGTGGACTGTTTACAGCACCATTCCCACAAGATAGTGATGAACTTGAAAGAATAACCAAACTCTTTCATTTCCTTGGAATTTTCTTGGCTAAATGCATTCAGGACAATAGACTTGTGGATTTACCCATTTCTAAGCCTTTTTTTAAACTCATGTGTATGGGGGACATTAAAAGTAACATGAGTAAGTTGATATATGAATCACGGGGTGACAGAGACTTGCACTGTACTGAAAGTCAGTCGGAAGCTTCTACAGAAGAAGGGCATGATTCCTTGTCAGTAGGAAGTCTGGAAGAAGATTCCAAATCAGAATTTATTCTTGATCCACCAAAACCTAAGCCTCCAGCCTGGTTCAATGGAATTTTGACATGGGAAGACTTTGAATTAGTAAACCCACATAGAGCTAGGTTTCTAAAAGAAATTAAGGACCTTGCAATTAAAAGACGTCAAATTTTAAGCAACAAAAATCTGTCTGAAGATGAAAAGAACACAAAACTGCAGGAACTAATGCTGAAGAATCCATCAGGTTCGGGGCCTCCTCTTAGCATAGAGGATTTGGGGTAAGAGTGTTCATATTTACTTATAGATAGGCAAACAGTGTTATGTTAGAGACAAAAGTCAACACATAATTAAAAATTAAGATTTCTTAGTTTTAAATAGAATCATTGCCAGAGGAATCAATAGAGATGCAGCCATATTCTTTTTCCTTGGTTTGAGGATTTTCTTTTGTCGCTTGCTCAGTTTCCTAATCTTAAATGTGGCTGTGCTGCACAGATGTATGACTCCTGAAACATAAAATACTTGAAAACACAAATACTTGTAAAATCACACCTTGAAGAAAAGGGTGATTCAGTAATTTCTTTGCTGTGATAACTCAAAATTTATCAAGTTTTTTGGAGAGCTTTTAAGGAAGACAGATTGACATTTCAGATTGTGTTCTTAGTGCAGTGTTTAAATCCATGTTAAACAGAGCATGTGTTAACTTTTAGGAAATGTTACCCATGTCAGGATGTCCTCCTCTCTAGTTTTAAGTATTTTCTTTGAAACAACAGTTTTTCTACCATTAATATTATGGGTTATTTGTCATGATCATATTGTACCACAAATATTCCATAGTGTCAGAGCTGAGCAATTGCTTATGGCCTTGGAATCATAGACTGTCCTGAGCTGGAAGGAACCCCCAAGGATCAGCCTGGATGGGACATGCCCAAGAGTCACACTGATAGTCATGTGCCTGAGAGCATTGTCCAAACACTTCCTGAACGCTGTCAGACTGGTACTGTGACCACTTCTATGGGGAGCCTGTTCCAGTGCCCAACCACCCTCTGGGTGAAGAACCTTTTGCTAATACTCAACTTAGACCTCCCTGACAGAATTTCAGCCTTTTCCCTCAGGTCCTGTCACTGGTCACCACAGAGAGGAGATCAGTGCCTGTCCCTCCTCTTCCCCTTATGAGGAAGTTGTAACTGAATGAGGTCTCCCCTCAGTCTCCTCCATGCTGAACAGACTAAGTGGCTCAGCCACTTGTATGGCTTCCTCTCTAGACCCTTCCCCATCTTTGTTGCCGTCCTATCAATGATCTGTAATAGGCTTTCTATCCTTAAAGGCCTTGTGGATTGTTATGGAGAGAAAGCGAGTAGCACTATTGAAGAGCCTAAATGCTGCATAGGTTAAGTGGCTCTATAATTGTTATTGCTGGAAATTATTGGAAATGATTTTCTTGAATTTGTGAACTGAATTAAATGGTTTGAGTAGTTTTGAAGCTGATAGCATAAAGATATCAAAATTTATGAAATTTTCAATGGTTATCAAATCCAAATAAACAGAAGGTGAGTATGTGTATTTGCATACCATATGTTTGAAACACATATTATCTGTGTAGTCCACTACTGCTTGTAGTTCTGTACTTTTGCATATACATGAACAGTGGTACAAAGTGATCCACTAACAATGGTTTGAAATCTAGTGAGGTGCTTTTGGGTGTGACAGGCGCAGGTTGTAAACCTGGTGTATTTACAAAAGCAGTAGCAAACTTGTTTGCAGTTATTAACTCTCTGTATTTTGAAGCTTAAATTTTCAGTTTTGCCCTTCATCCAAAGTGTACGGGTTTACAGCTGTGGATCTCAAACCAGGTGGGGAAGATGAGGTAAGGAAACAACCTACGTTTACATTTTAAACAGCAGTTAAATTTTTATTGTCTCAACAACAACTTTAATGAACAGTGAATTCTTACAGTATTTATCTACTGTCTTTTCAGACTGTAACAATGGATAATGCAGAGGAGTATGTAGATCTCATGTTTGACTTCTGCATGCATACTGGTATACAGAAACAAATGGAGGCCTTCAGAGGTAATTTTAAATATAACAACAAATGTAGTTAGGTGGAATAATGGGTGTTTAGGGCGCGCTGATTTAAAGTGGTGGCATAGAACGGCTTTCAAAAATAGACTTTTTAATTAAGAATGCAGTAGGTAAGATACTAATTTCAGAATACCTTTGCATTAGTTATGCTATTTTTAATCATGAAGAGGTTCCATTGACCTTGATTAAGAAAATATTGATTGATCCTGGTTTGAGTAAAATGCAACTTAGATGCTGACATTATTTCATACATATTATTTGGATTCATCTTTATAACTGTATCTTGTGTAAATTAAAGATGGCTTCAACAGAGTCTTTCCAATGGAGAAGCTGAGTTCCTTCAGCCATGAAGAGGTTCAGATGATTCTTTGTGGAAATCAATCGCCTTCCTGGGCAGCCGAGGATATCATCAATTACACTGAACCCAAACTGGGATACACAAGAGATAGGTACTTTTATTCTGAGTGATTTTAAAATAGTAGCTAAAAGATAATGTTAAGTGACAGAATGTTCAGTAGATGAAGATGCCAAATTGGATTAAACTGGCGGCTACTGAAGAGCAGGTGATTGTCTAAATCTGCGTGAAATAACCATGTATGTTGCAGGAGATAGGTTAGAAGGTACTTGGGTTTTGTGATGAGAGAAGATAAAAAAATTATTCAAATACAAGTAACTAGTGAAAACATAATGGCAGCTAATAGAGACTACTAAAAATAGCATTTTAAAGGTTTTATTCTCATGTTTGATAGCAGATATAATTTTTTTCCAGTTGTATACAGTTATTACTTTTCCCGCATTTCTTATTTCTTTCTCTTAAAGTTTAGTTAAAAAAGAAAGTATACTGTGCAGGGGACAAACATACTGGTGGTTGGCTATCAAGAGGTGGTCCTGATGTTTTCAAGTTTGTTGGGTTTGGGATTTGTTTTTGCTGCTTGTCATGTTTAGTAACAATAACATACAAATTACTTCTGGAACTGTGTTAGAATAAGCCTGCTGAAATGTTTGAGCTCTACTTCTTTACCCAGTCATATTCATTCAAATGCAAGACACCCAAATAACATCCCAAGATAAGTATTCTTCTGTGAAATACTCTGCAAGGAGATTAAAGAATTTTTTTTTTTTATTTTAAGATGTTTTATTCTTCATATTCAACAGGCCCCTAGAATCTTACAATGTTCGCTTAAACATGACTAAAGATCATAATTCTACTGTGTCAAGTTAAGAGAAATTTTAAAAAGCCTCATGCTCTCTTGTAGTGTTACCAGAACTAATTATTTTAATTTATTTTAAGCCCTGGATTCCTTCGATTTGTGAGAGTCTTGTGTGGTATGTCTTCGGATGAGAGGAAGGCTTTTCTCCAGTTCACCACTGGTTGTTCAACACTCCCACCAGGAGGACTGGCAAACCTCCATCCCCGGCTCACTGTAGTGCGCAAGGTACGGCTTCTCCCACTCGCCCTTTAAATTACCTGCTTTGGCTTTGCAATGGAAGAATTTCTACATTAACAATGACTTTTATTTTAGTTATTTTAATTTATGCACTCTGCTAGGCTTGTGGTACTAACCTCTTGTTTCAGGTCTGCTCTCTGATATCATGTATATATTTATTTATATTGAACTACTGACGTATTAATGTACACGTAAAGCAAATATATTTATAAATTGGCCTATAGCTTTGTTGATGCTACTATTTCTTGGCAACTGCTGTTATGTATGCAGTAAGTGCCATGAATTAGAGGACTTTACAACTTCCAGCTTCCACACTGAGTGCTGTGAACAACTGTAAAGATTCTTTTTTATTCTCAGGTTGATGCTACAGATGCAAGTTATCCATCTGTGAATACATGTGTGCATTACCTAAAGTTGCCTGAGTATTCTTCCGAGGAGATTATGAGGGAGCGTCTGCTAGCTGCTACCATGGAGAAAGGCTTCCATCTCAACTGAGCTGCTGACCACAGCCTGGGACATGAAAGTGTTTTTTGATACTAGCAAAGCCTCTTGTGTTTGTGTGCAAAAAATATGATCTCCACGCTGTGCTCTGATGAGACTTGCCTTTTTTTCACCTGTGAGGCTTTAGGAAAATGTGGAATGTTTGTTAGCTGCTAATGACAAAATAAATCCTTGTAACTACACAGCCAGCAAGAAATTGGCACAGAACACTGTGTGATGCTTCAAGGGCTTGCACAACTGGAAATTAAGGTGTTTCTGTTTGACTGTTCCAAAGAACAGATCATCAGATTTTCAGTGTTCACTGATACAAATTTCTAACAGTGTATTGTGTAAAGTTTGTCTTTTAATACCCTGTACACTACAGTTGCCATCACTGATCCCTGTTTTGCTGGCTTTAAAAAAAAAACTTGCTTCCTTTAAAATTTAGACTTAATGGGCATCTCCAGCCTTTTCTTTTTAATGGTGCCTGCACTATTGGAGTATTTTAGTGGGTTTTTGCGTATAATCATGCACAACCATTTTTTCTTTTTCTTTCAAGTGGGAATACATTTTGATTTCTCAAATGCCCTGCTATAAAGATCAAATCCTTAAGTGTGTTTGTGCAGCTCAACAATAAAGCTATTAAAAGACACTGGTTCCTAGTGCAAGGCACACTTAAAGCAAGTTTTACTTTTGGTTGTATTTTCTTTGTATATTATAAACATTTATTTAACTTGTTGCAGTTTGAAGTTTAAAAACCACCGGATGTGTAAGCTCAAAAGTAATCATTAAAATGTTTGCAACATATAAAAATGTCTCTTCTGAATACTTCATTAGTACTTATTAAATCTCTGTACATGTTCTAAACAATGTGCCATGCTTTTTTAAAGGTTTAACAGAACTACATAAAAGAACTACTGATCTCACAAATTCATCTCTGTGTTCAGATCTTTCCAGAATTAGTGCAACTTCTTAAGAACGAGTCTGGCAGTGATAAACCTGCATGTGGCAGGTTTTGGTGCTCTTCAGTGAGCTCATGTGACCTGGGACTATAGTTCTTCATTACACTGGAATAAAATCTGGGTGAGATGAGAGAGCTGATTCAGCTTTACTTGAGATGGAGTGGCTGTCTTGGTTTTAGCACATGGTATTTATTGGTAAAAAGTAGATTACAGTAAGATAAAGCAAGATGACATTGTGTCTTGAAAGATATTTAAGTACTTCATACCAGGAAAAAAAAAACTATTGTAGTTGAATCTATGTAATGTTTTGCTTTGTGTCAGTTCTCTTTCGTAACAACCTTTTCTTGGGCCACTGCTGAGAGGGGCTTGACAGAAGACTGCCTTGCACATATACATCAGGTTGATGTGAGATTCCTTTTCATAGCCTTATTTGTAGGAATTTACAGCATTGTTTTTTAGATATTCCCTAATGCAGAACTGAAGGGGAATATCCACCATCCCACCCACTCATGTGCCTATCATGCGTCAGACAAAAACCCATGTCCAGGTTTATGGAACTCTGCTCCAGACCCAACGTCATCTTATTTTGATAAACATGTTACTGTGTCAAAAGTGTGAAAGCCCTGTGGACTGTTCTCACACACAACACTCTTTGCTCCTTAGATCCTGGTTTCTGAGTGGTATTTATGTGGCCAGTACATGCTTTCACACATACAGCTCACAGAGAATATGCTTGTTCAGTATCAGGTTCTATCTAGGGCTGGGCTGGAGGTTAAGAAGAAGGAGCTAAATAATTTAGTTCAAGAAAGGTAAGGGGAAGTAAGCTCAGATTGCTGACTCCCCAGACTTACAGAGTAGTGTGCAGGTGCGAATCAGTATGCTGAGTGCCTGGGAAAGCAACTCAGCGTAGCTACGGTTTCCTGCTCAAGAAGGGAGATTTGATTTGGTACCTACCTGGTCCTGAGAAACTTGTGTATCTTTTATTACTCACCTTCTGTAAGAGTTTTAATCTTGATGCATGGATAGCATATACAAGAGAAAAAAAAGGCACCGGTGTGCCAAAATGGAAAAGATTTTTGTAGTTTATGAAGGCAACATGATAAAAGAGCATTAGACTTCTGATTTTAATTATCTTTTATTAATATAAGTTCTAAGTAATACCAGTTACAACTTACACAGTATGCAGAAATACTATATACATCTGTACTTTTCTTTTGTGTCCATGACTTGAATGGCAAAGGGAGGGATACCAGCTTTTTGATGAATGATGAATGTAGTTTAAAAGTGGCCATAAAAGTCACAGAACTATCATTAACTAAATTTGTATGAAAATCAAGTTGGTACTTAAGGGAGGGACTGAAACTCAGTTTGAATTTATGTTTCTATGTGTTTTGTTTCCTAGGTCTGGCATGATGCTACATAATTCAAAGTGTCATTAGTCATGGTAAGTTTCCATTTCTTCATCCTCAAAATGTTTTAAAATTGCCAGCCATTCTAGGAAGATTTCTACTGGGTCAGTAAAGCTGCATCTGAAGACATCCACATGTTTAGCTGTATCTTTCCCATTACATACACAGAGTATAAGTGAAAGGGAAAGTATTTTCCACCTAATTCGAATATTGCATGAGTCAGTCTTGCAACATCAGAAAACTGCTATCAGTACATTCTTGATGCTTTTGCCATCTTTTGTAAAATGCCTTAGTCTTGCATCTTCCTAGCTTTCTGCCACTTTGTCAAGCACAAACAGAGGAGTGAGAATTCTGTTCCGGTTCGTTTCCACAATGCAACCATTTAGCACCATTTCATCCAAAATGATGTGCACTCTGTCCAAATTGAACATGATCTAGAAACATTTCAAGTTAAGTGTATTTTGAACAATGTGAAGATAATTCAGAAAAAAATGTTCGGCAGGTACCTAAGTCTTTAATAAAAATTTACAAAAATAGGTATTTCTTAATTTATTCTAGTTTATTTACTATTATTTTAATAAAGCTAGGGAAACAGACTTGACGCTTTTTTCTCATCACAGATTGGTCAAAAGTAGATAAGTTGAAGTCCCAGCAATATCCTGTCCTGGAATGTTGTAGTAGTACATAGTAGCAAAAGCCAGGTAAACTTAAACTCAGATGTAGGTGGTTAATTTTACTGTCTGCCTGAGTACCACATATTATTCAAATTTAAAATATTATCAAGAGGTAACAACCTTGAATGTGAAGGTGCAAAAACTGCATTCTTCCAAGAAAAGTAGTTGCCAAGTTCTTCGAAACTAGATTCTCAAAATGTCATTACCATAAGTTACTAACAGTATTTGATCTACTTGGAAACAGCTTAAGAAGAATATCCTGATACATAAAGTTGCGTCAATGATCTAGCAGTAACTCTCATAAAGAAGAGCAAAAGTAAAGAAATGGTTCATATTTTAAATACTTTATAAAATGTATTTATAATCTCTAATATTCACCTAAAGGAAAATAATCTGGAGCAATATGAATTCATACAGTCATGATATATGAAATTTGTCCATAACCACATCCGTCTTTCCTTAATGTTATCTAACAGCATCTGTCTCAAAAAACCCGATGACAGACCTTACTGGGCTATGAAGTAGTGGGCATTCATGATGTGTGAGTGCATACATGCAGACATCGGTGTCCAGTGCATCCACTGAACAACTGCCAAGGGTAATGTGGTGAAAAAAGACTTGGATGTTGCCATTTATCATCAGAACCTGAAATGGAAACAGGCACAGCAAAGGAGCCTGCTGGGTGCATCTGTTATGCCTCACTGACATACATATACAGAGCATAAATAACCCTTTATCTGCCTTACTCTCCACCTGTTGCCGCTCTTTACATGTGTTCTATGCTGAGCACAACAGATCTGCTTTTCCTTCATTTTGTACCTTCCAAATCTTGCCTGTGTATTGAGGACCACTGCAGTGGAGCTAGCAAGACTTCATACAGTAACTTCTAAATGCTTCTTTCAATACTTTTCCTGCACTTGGATATAAGCCTTTTGAGTGCCTTCTCTGCCCATTGTGCTATTTATGGCACTATGGGTTGAACTCGGGAAGACAGCCTGGTTTTGCTGTAGTCCTTGTTGTATTTATGTTAGTGGACTTTCCTGCTAAAAGTGGAGTTGCAAGAATCAGGTTTTTGAAGGCATCAACATTTTCCTCTGCTCAGTGTGATAAATATCAGTCTTATTTTGTGAATATGACTCAAGTATTGAAGAAGACTGCTCTATCTCATGAGTGCCAGTGAATCTGACTTCAGCAGTCAGCCACACTGCTCTGCCAAAGAGCAGGAGCAGTGTGAGTACTGAACTGCAAAATGACAACAGCTCGGGAGCCGTGTATCTGGGTATATTTGTTCCTCCTTGCCGTGAATGCTCTGGGCTGAACTTGGTGCTGCTGTGTATTTGTGCAGAAGAGGAAGCGATAGCATCACTGCTCCAGCAGAAGTGTTCTGCTTGACTAAGAGCACAGCATGTCTAGGTATGTGTAGCAGCAGAATTCAGGTTCCCAAATAACTTTTCTACTAGTTACTGCTATGTGAGAAACTATAGCTATCAACAAGACCTTGGGGATGCCCATGGTTCATCAGATAGCTTCTATTTTGCTGACCTAAACTTAACCACCTAATTTAATTCTAAATTATCTTTTAAATACCAGACTTCTTCCTGAATCTGACCACAGGCCTCTGTTGTTTCTAAAAATCAGAGTCATGCCTTTTAATACGGAGGAGCAGTGCTGTCCTTACAACTTCAAACAGTTACCATTTCTGTAGTGCCAGAGACAAAGGTTGTAACTTTACTTGGCTTGGCACTTTAAAGATTGAAGACAAATTTCTTGCTATGATAAACTTACTGAATAAATCAGCCTTTACAGAAATATTTTAACCTGAGAAGTTAGGATTTCTTTATTCCAGTAATGTGGGAATTTTTAGAAGGACAGCTGTTTTGCTGCTTAATTCACCTATTACACTGCTATGCACTGGGCTACAGGATCTGTTAAGGAAGTTAGAACATTCCACTCAGGTTTCAACACGTGAGAAAGCCAACTCCTCCTGGCTTTTAATTTTCACACTCTACCACTCATTCACACTGCTCCAGTTCCCATGGCAGAGTCCAGACCTTCCTCTGCCTTTAACAGTTCCAAGAATTTAAAATCCAGACGACTTAATCAACGATGCAGCAACCTGCCACTCCCGTCTTATCTTCTGCATCATCCTGTTTAAGCAAACATTTAAATCACCTCTAGCACTGCTTTTTCCCCTGCTGTATTTCCAGAAGAGCCAGTACCATGTCAAAAGAAAACTGTGCCCACGCCAGTAAGAATCTTGGAGCTGTTCCACTCAGACCTGATGTTGATTAATGAGATGTCAATTCTCCTGTAGGCCATTCCAGGTTATTTCCAAACAGGCCTACTCCATCGCAGAGAAGTGGTATGATTTCTGTCCATCTCTAATGTAGTAATCTCACAGTCATCATTCCAGAAACAGTAATTTCATCTGCAGTTTGAATAGGGATACTAATACCATTCTGGAAAGAGCTATCAACTGGATTTCGGAAGGTCCCAAAGCATTCTTTGACCTCTACCCTCAACCCAACATCCCACCTCCTTCACCGCGCTGTGTTCTTGACAAACAACTGGACTGTACAGGGAGCAACCGTAGCTCTGTCCCCTTCCTGTAAATTTCACCTATGCTCTGTGGTTACATCTTGCCCAACACAAGCTCAGCCATTCATGCCTGAATGCCCTGCCCAGGGAGGGCTATGTATTTGATGCTTAGCAAGGCTCATCCTCCCCACCTGTCACTTGTTTGGCAAGTGACCCCAAATTTCAGGGTTTAAAGCCCTGAAGTCATAGATCCACACCCAATTGAACGCAGCAAAGCAAACCAGTTTGAGCAGCTGGCAACAGGAAAAAGCTGTTATGTGGTGCTTGCACTGCCATGTGCTCCACCCAGAGCTGTCATTTAAGGTCCTGCTTCCACTGAGACTCCTGGCTGCCCACAAAAAGAGGATTAAGGGACTTTCGCTAGATCCATGCAGAGGCTAAAAGGACTTTTTAAACAAGGATGCAGAAGAAATGTGTTAATCTCTGCATGCCAGCCTGGGCAAAGTTGAGCCCTCACTGGCTTTGGCTTCCCTATTTCTGGCAATGCTGCAGCGGCTGCATACCGAGCAGCAGAAGTAAATGGTACCTACACAACTGGCATTTTAAATGTTATGCTGGCTTTTGGTAAAGCTACCCTTCTTAAAGACATTAATGGTACTTTCTACTATCCCAGAGTTTTTATGGCACATGCATACTGAGAGAAGGTAAATGTGACACAAGTATAGTGTCTCCTTTCCCAAAACATCATATAGACAGTTGAGCAGGGGAGAGGGGAAGAAAGGAAAAAGGCACATTTAGGACGTGCATGTAACAAATAATTTCTTCATATAGAGCATTTTAAGAGATCTCAGGGTTTTCCAGGCAAGTAATTTAAGGGTGTGTCCAGGCTTAAAAGATGATGAAGTGCACCTTGTGATCAAAGAACACACCCAGGAGCACAAAGGCTTTGTAGATTACAGCACAGGTACATATGGGACAGATGGTTTGCTACTGAATATACAACACTACAAACCCTTGATTTCCATCCTGTGCATTCATCTGCAACTAGAGATTAGTTAGAGTTGCTTCTTTATTTAGTGTAGACTCACACATTCTGAGTTACCTTTGCTAACATTCAATAACTTTTAGCCTATCTAATGTCAGGCACGTTTTCAAGGCACTGAAACTCATGGAATGCTTTCTGACTGTTTCTTCCTCTAACGGCTATGCTGACAATAAACAGGAGACAAAGGTACCTTCAAGTTCTGTAAAATTCTAGAACAACTAAACTAATTTTAAACTAGTCCTTACAGGACTATAAGTCCTATAGTCATGACTTATGACTTACAGTCATCCACTTATGTTACAGTGCAAACTGAAGTGCATCCTTATAAATTCTCAGAATAAATTAATCATTCAATTTTGTCACTCCTTAAATGCAGTGTATTCTCAGTGTTATCCCACGGGGGACTGAAGAATATAGCTGATTCACATGAAACATTCCCTATATCAAAGTTTCTTATCTATCCTAGGAGGAGCAGCAGCATCTAGTTGCAATGGAATGTAATTTTTTGGATCAAGACAACATTCTTCAGATTCTTAGTCCTAGAGCACTCTGTCACCCCCTCCCTTCCCACAAGGGGAGAATAAGTATCTGTTTCTTCTGGAAGTTAATAATGTGTCTTCAAGTAAGCTTTGCTTCAGTTCAAGCAATAGAAAAGTTACCTTTAGTAATTTTAGAAATTGTCATACTTAGCAGTGTTTTGTTCCCCATAAAGCTGCTGTCCTAGCACTTGTGTTTTCATAGTCCCTTTTGTCCTCATCATAGCAAGAAAGTAGTTCCTATACCACCCAAGATGGAGTTTTAGCACTACAGAAAACCCTGCTCACTTATTTTATAGAGAAAGTGAGGCTTATCCAGTGCTATTAACACATTAGGACACAACACCCCTAGGAAAATTTTGGTACTTGTTCATTCAACTGGCTCAACAACACTACTTACTGATATTTTAAAACCAATCCAAACAACTTTAGGAATGTTATGTCATTCCAGCATAGGTACTCTTAAGTGGGCAACTGACTCTCAAAATGAAAGCGGAGACCATGTAATGGCTAAGTGGTTCACAATTCACACATTTTTCTGTAAAAAGCTGCCTATTCTCAAGTACTGAGTTGGCCAGTAGCTAATCCATGTTAATTTCTGCAGTATACCTGAGAGAACTCTGCAACTGTTCATGCATTGTTGAGCATCATACCTGCCTCTGTCATACTATCAACATGATGTATAAATCCTGTTGGGAAGGATTCAGATCAGACCCAGTCCCTGCCTTGTGTCCAAGGTACCCTTCCTAACATCTGACTCCTGACAGACCATGACATGAGCTACAATATGGATGCCCTGGATGAATTCAGGTGTGGACCTAAATGAAAGCTGGAGTTCTGCCTCAGCTGGAGCTGCATTATCGGGCAATGCACTATGTCTGGGAGCTGCAAGATGCACATGCTACAGGCTTGGTGTGGGCTCCAGGGACATCTCAGTTGTGTGACAGTCTCAGCCTTTGGATTTAACTGGGCTTTGCTCTGTGCATGGCTGAATAGCTTTAGTAATTATGGTCTATTTTAAATAGGTTTTGATTTCATGTAATTTCCTGCTATTTTTTTCATGTTAGTAAACACTGTTGGCAATATAGAATAGCCACTATCACATTTAAAATAAACTTCCTATGGATCTGTATACAAAAATAATAGCACAGAGTCAGGAAATTGTGAGAGTCTCCTGCAAGATACTCTGTAAACACAGATACTTGGTGCTCACTGTTGCAGACCATCAGACAGTATCTTCTCCATCAGATATTTTGCATCCAAGCTAACTGTACTGAGCACAAGAGTTAGTGTGAGACATTTGGCACAGACAATGGTTTAATCGCAGGGGAGGATATTTTCTTGCACATTATGAAAGGCAGGTAGATGGTTTATTTCTTGCACTGCAATAATAGCTAAAGCACTTGTCCAGACTGTTCTTCTGGGTCAGCTATTCAAGCTGTTGTCAGAAATAAATACAGTCCTGAACAATCCACTTCCTCATAGTTACACTTCTACTTTACATTTAGTAGGGAGGGTATCTCACTTCATTTAAACTATTTTAGGTAGCCTTTCAACTTAAGAAAAGCTCTTCTTCCTAAATGAGAGAATTATTTTGTACATATATCAAAGTAAAATGCTTTATTGTAAAATTGTTCCTGAAATATATATCATAGAAAAGTGCACTTCTGAATGCTGAAGTTACATACTTCATTCACATGTCATATTTGTTATGGAGAGACATATCAGACATGGGCTCTTCCAGTATTTTTTCCGCTATGACTAAGTAAGTTTGTAATGCACACTCCTATTTTCCAAATACTTATATTCACACCATCACGTAGATGAGACCCATATAGACGAATTTCTACAGGAATCATTCAGACATGGTATTGCACCCATTGCCAACATTAGTGTTGGCATATAATGCAACAACTTCTCCAAACAGTGCAGACTAAAGACAAGATGGCATCCAGAGAGACCTGGACAAGCTTGACAAGTGAGCTCATGGGAATCTCTTAAGTTAACAAGACCAAGTGCTGGTGCTGCACTTGGGTCAGGGCAACCCCCAGTATCAACACAGGTTGGGGATGAACAGATCGAGAGCAGCCCTGCCCAGAAGGACTTGGGGGTACTGGTAATTAGTTAAGCCTGGAAGTTCCCCCATGAGTTTAACTTTTCATGTACTTAGTTCTCTCAAAGCAAGCTATGTCTTACTTTAAATGGAACCAGGCTTATCTTAATGATGGAGGATTGAAATAGGTGACCCATGTGAGCATCAGCTAAGCTGAAAAAGCAGAAAGGTGCCAGAATGGTGCTACTTACTCCAAGTGCAAAATTGGTGAACCTCTGCATTGACTTGACAGACAGTCAGTGCTATGAAGACAGAATGAACTGGAACATACACCAAAGAGCGATAGACAAACGGATTTCTGATACTGAAAAGGATACATCTAATTCACTCTGCAAGGAAAAGAGGCAGCCATTAGTTACAGTTTGATTTCTTATCTCAGATCATCTCATCTCATCTCATCTCATTATCATTAAACATTACACATTACCCATCCCTTCAAAGGACAAAGGAGGTCTTCAAAATAATGATAGAAAATTTTAGAATGATTCAGATTTCTGTTCTGGACTGGACAATTACATGCTCTTTCCTGCAACACTGCTTTGCTTTACATATGTTACCTGCCTGCGTAATCAAAGATAATGTTTTACTTAGAAAAAAACACTAGGTCACCCGCAAGTAACAGTTTGAATATAGGCAGTGCCATCTGAGTGAGTGGGTAGAAAACCAGCAGCTCTAATCATGGCAGCTCCTGTCCTATGTTCTCTCTTCCTCCTTCTGCAAAACCAGGAAGTTAATGTCGATTTTACACAGCAAAAATTGTTGCTGCAGATTATTTCAACAGCAAAATCTAAACACTGTATATACCCATGGCTGTGGTAATGGCTGCATATATTAGCAAAGGTGAGGCAACTCCAAGCTTTGGACCCTTAGCACTTCTAAGTATTCTCCAGCCCCAGCGACACAATTCTTCATATAGTCATCATTTCCCTTCTATTTCTGGCTTTACCCTAAGCAGTATTATTCATTTAACCAAAATGTCTGAGTTAAGAGCCCTCGTGGTTTCCCTGCAGTCAGCAGAAGAGATGGGGGGATCTTCACCAGTAGACTTGGCACACTTGAGGCATGCCTCACTTTCTCGAGATACTCATTGGTCTCCACTGCCAGTAATGTGAGTTTAGGATGACCAAATTTCTAACTTAGGTGCCTCAGTTAAATATCTAAACTTAGAAACAATTAATCACAGCCTTAGCACTTCAGAATTTGCACAGTTGGGTGGAGATTCCCCAGTATCTACTAAAAGAGGAATCTTTATCTGCTACCTAGAGAATTTAATTTGATAACATGATTTTCATTCATGGTCTAAACCTAGTTTTAAGGCAGAGTAAAGCTGGTAAGGTTTTACTGGTAAAATTGCTATTACTTCTGTGGTCTAAAAATTATGTAAACTGGACTAGTAATAGTCTACAGGCCTCTGCTGAGTGACTCTGCCATTCTTCAATTAGAAGTTTTTAATGCATCACAAAAATTGCATTTTAAGTGCCTGATCAGTTTTAAGTTTTCTCAGAATTAAAAAGTAGTTGGAGACATTGGAATTCTGAACAGTATGCAGAATTTTCCCTGGGTAGCCATGTAAAGGTGGAGGGGACTCAGAATTACATCTCACAAGCAACTTCGAAAGCTTTCCCCCTAATTCCATTAATGTTTGTTCTCATATCTGAATTCAAGTTCTGTAAACTCCATTAGATAAAAATAGATTACGTGAGAATGTTTAAAGCTCTCAAGTCTAAAAATAATAGATGACAAAATGTCCTTCTAGAGTGGGACAGATGTTCTCTCCTTTCCCAGAGTTCTGTCTTCATTGCATTCATCATCAGTTGGTATTCTGCTAAAATTCTGCAAATCCTAAACATTAATCTGTGAAAGGACACATTTATACTTTCTTGCTCTGTGGTTACTGCCAGAAACCCCAGCTAAATTACAGCCCTTGTCTTCAATGCTCTGCCATTTATTGTGTTATACGATATTAAAAACAGAACCACCAAATGGCATGAGATTTCTTTTACCACCCCACTTTTAGGTTCCTCTAGTCTCAAACCTGAAATGCTATAGAAAATAAAAAAATCCCCTCTGCTATGATGAACTCAGCAAATTTCTAGCAGCTATCAGTGGCTGGGTTATATGTACGGTCAAAGAACTATATATATACTACATTTATAAGAACTACATCTATTTTTGCTCTGCTTTAATTGAAGAAAATAAAACTTGAGAAATGGTTGGCAACTATGGTTGGCTCAGTCAGACAAATAAGATGTGACTAAATTTTATTGTGCATTCCTGGTTATCACTGCCTAGGTTGGAACTGCAATCAGCAATTTTAAGAGACAAATTCTGAACTCAGTGCAGACAGAAAGTGATATATTTAGTACCAGCAGTTTCAGTTGGCTGGGGCAGCATCAGTTGAGATAACAGCCTGAAAGATTTGCCAAGCATCTAAACAGTGAAGAGTGCAGATGACTTTTTCAAGCATGTCCTTGAATTCACAGAGGGAGCTCTGCCATGCTGCTATGGTTCTAGAACTGGGAAAGCAGTTACAGATCCTGCACACTGATATCTTGTATGTACAGTTACCAATGTAATACCCTCAAGTACATGGACTACAGAGGAAACTATGCAGTCCTGTTTTCTGAGAGGGATATCCAACACATTTCAGCAAAGGTTACCTGAAACTGTGCCAAAGTATGATATCAGTCAATTTTTTTTTTTAACAAGATTATTACAAACCCTATATTAAATAGTGAATGTTCTAACCAGAATTATAGTGCTGCAGTTTCAAACTTTGTAAAAACAAGCAGGAAAAAAATCTCCCACCAAAAGGAACAATGTCATTTTATGTGGAGCCATGTCTGATGTTGAATCCTTAATAAAATTACTATCTCTATAATAGCTGTTTTATCAGATATCCACTGTTGCCTGACAACAATATGGGAAGCACAAGTACAGACTGGTTTTTGAGGTTTCTTTTGCTCCATTCCTCTGATCTTGTTTAGTGAGAGTGATGTCAGTTCTCTGCTTCATGCTTACACCATTCTTATCATAAATGAAGTCCATTTGAGGAATGTAATGCTAAAAAATAATGCTCACTTTTGCTAATGCAAAAGAACTGCAAAGTAAAATCTCTTTATTTCTTTAAAACTTTAAATACCCATGGCTAATTTAAGATTACATGACCCAAAGAAACCCCATAGCATATAAAAACATGCTTTTCTAACAGAAATATTTCTGGTATTCCTTGTCTGATGATTTATAACCCATGTATACTTTTACTTCTCTAAAAAAATCAACTCATACTGTTTTCCCCCACAGTGATAATATTTATGCCAAAGTATTCAAAATTCTAAAATATTAAATATTTTTCTCCTTTGATTTATTGTGAAATTACACTTTCACCAAAGTTTTGAAAAAGTGTTTCATAGTAAATAGATTCAGTGTCTCACTCACCACTCTGCTGAAGTATTTGTCCAAAACTTCCACAAAATTATGAATTAGTTCATATACTGCCATCTCATTCTGAAATTAAAACCAACTGAATATTAAATCAATAGCTAGAAAATGTAATAGTATTCTTTGTGTTAATTCAGTTTATGGTAAATGCAAAGCACCCTGATAATACAGTAAGGCCTTTGCTCAGGCTGTGCAGTTGCCCAGCAGAGGTGCTGAGAGCTGGACAGTGCTCAGGGCAGAGCTTCAGGACAGCCCCACAGAGCAGCACTGCAGTATCCTATGGATTTCTCTCCCCAAGGCTGCTGCCACCTCCCCTGCATTCTTTGTTCCACCATCATCCAGGTCAGCTATATGGCCAGACACAGCTAATTAGGTTATGCTTACCCATGCTGAAGTCATTCCAGCCAGCTGTAGCACAAAGCCAGCCTCTGCTGGGCGATCTCTGTAGCAAAGCCAAAATAATTTTTCCCAAATTGCCTGCCATGATAACCCTGACTTGAAGACACCGTGGTAGGCAGCAGCTACCTTCCACACCATCCTGTTAAGGTCTCCAATAGTAAGTGCTGAATTAATTTCTAAGAACCAGGAATCAGTGCAAACACTGAGGCCTCCCAAGTGCAACCTGAACAAATGAAGTAACAGTACTTGTCAGCTTTCAGACACCTTTTTTTTTTTCTTTTTTGAAAAGCAAAATAAATTGGCATCTTTGTAGCTGACAGTATAGGAATTTTTTCTTTGGGCAAGAACATCAAAAACAGTGGGAAAGTACCACAGATGAGACAACGGACCTGGCTGTAATGCTAACATTTGTTGAGAAACCCCACCCCACATAAATTCATGAAGAATCAGTGCAAGGCTCAAGAAGACTACCTCATGGTAACAGTTCAGTCTACTGCTAAAGACCGAAGTCAAACATAGTACAGTTGCTTTTATACCTCTCCTACTTCACAGAAATAAAAATATGCGTGGGCGGGGGGAGTTTGTTTGTTTGGGTTTTTTAAAATTTTTTTTTTTACAATGACTCCTTGAAATTCTGTAATCGCTATTTAAAAATTCCATCCTGGAAGAAGACTTGAGCTCTAGCCTGTGATAATCACGATAAACTTTCATTGCAAGAGGGTGTATAGTTTCTTACCTCTGTCTGGTCAATGCCAACAACTATGAAAAGGGCTGCATACTGTCGGTACACCAGCTTGAAGTCCTTATACTCAATGAAAGAGCACTAGGCAGAAGCAAAATGAGTCAAATATAGCAGCTGCCATTTAAGCATACAACAGTTTAAAGCACATTACTCAAAGGGCCTGAGCTTTCAGGTTCGTAAGATCCACAGAAAATAATGGATTTCCCAAGATCCATCAATTTTGACTTGAAATAAATTTAGTATGGTAACTATTACTTCAACGCTTCATCTGCTGGCAGAAAACATGCCACCACTTTTGAAATGGATAAACTGAAACATGCAGAACTGAAATGACTTGTTTGGGATTATAAAGGCACCCAACACTTCCCCATAATTTTAATTTGCAAGCCCTTTCAAAAAGAGACCTAAAGGTAATTTTTCTATTTAAAAAATAATCCGTATTTTAATGTAAAAATTAAGAATATCAGACTTCCAGAGCCAACGGGGAATTAACAAGTCTTTCCCAAGAGGAGGGCTCCAGGAGATGGCGCCGTTCCACCCCGCTAGAGGAGATGCCGCCGCCTTTTCTCAGTGTCATTTTGCTCCCGCCCGGAAATGGCAGCGGCAGCGCCAACGGCTCCTGCGCTGGAGCCTGTGCTTGGAAATGCCCTCGCAGGAGCAGTACGAAGAGATTCATTTCTTTAACCACTGTAAAGCTGCGACTCAGGTACTTCATAAGAACTGCTATTTTTATTGAGGTTTCTTAGAATGAGGTATGTGAGGAGCACTGAGCAAGAACACGCATCACTAATGAAAAATAAAGAAGCTGACTTCAGAACACAAACCAAAAAACTTCATTCACTAAGTCACATATTTCTCCTATAATTCAAGTCCATGTGCAAAAATTTGGTGCTTTTCTTAACTATTGGTTCAGTTAAGTCAGCCATGAAAATCTCAACTTTCATCCAAGAAATTTTCCCACTTCTGAGTGTTCTGGCGTTCTTGCACAACATATGAACACTTCTTTTGAAAAAAAAAAAAGTCTAATACACAGGCCTAAAAATTTGTGTTTTCAACCCCCCCTATGCTTCAGATAATGTTTTCATAATTTGGAATCCTCTAAGTCTTTTCTTTAATCTTGGAGCTGTCAGTACTCTATTTTCTACCTTCTGGCAAAACAACAGTAGTATCTCTCCATCCATCTGTACCAGATAAGCAATACAAGGATAAAATGAGCTTTTTCCTGGACTTCCGAGCTTCTTCAAACAAACAAGAGGAATAGTCACGACAGTGATACAACACCAAAATCTCTGTAAGCCTCAGAAAAACATTTATTCAATACAGAGTAACAGTTCAACTCACTGAACCCATAATCTAGAAACTCAATCTTTTTCTTCATGAGTACAAATGAAATAATGACCTGCAATGGAAATTCTGAAACCCATAATTCTGATGGGTTTCAGAATTATCAATAGAAAAGGTGTGAGATGTGAATAAAAACTACAAAACTTACCTCATCCTTTGAACGTGAGAGACAGTTTTTGATTACTTCAGTTTCCAGCATTGTCCGTTTATTAATTTCTACATGCTCATAATACCTGGACAGTCTTGTCTGACCTTGTTTGTTAACCATCAGAAAAAATTTTATCATTTCTTTTTTGTTGAGCTCAGTGGTAAATTTCAATTTTGGGTACAGGAATCAAGAAGAGTATTTCTGTGAGGGGGAAAAAAAAAATAGAGTAGTAATACCAAGAGTAAAGACTTCCTAAAAGCTAGCCAGCCCAGATATGCATATATTTATGACTGAATTTACTGCCAAAACATAGACTATTGAAAAAAAATCTCAAATCTTTTGCATGCATCCCATGGTAAAACTCCATTTTTTTCCCACACAACTAACCACAATTTAATAAATAACAGCTTTCACATTTGAAATTTTCACATTTCAGTCAAATTAATTTCTTGATAGGATTTGGGAAATTGGAGGAGTAAACAATTACTTCTTCATAACCATAAATCTACTCACCATTCTCTTCCTGCATGCTAACTGGTTTGAGAACATTATCAGAAATTTGCCCAATACCAAACCACAATAATACAGCTCCTAAGAGCAAAATTTGCCTAGAAGCACTTTTTTCCCCCTGACTTGTATTTAACAATTACCTTCATACCATTGTCATATCAAATTGAAGGAAGAGATGACAAAGGGAAATGCATGGGCCATAACACATCATAATTTCTTTAATGCAGAATGAGAGGTTCCTAAATATTTGGGTATCTGCAGTATCAACACACATCTTGAGCTGGACCAGGAACTATTGAAATCCATCTTCTCCTGTCTAATTTACCACACTGTCACAAAAGGTAGATTCTGCACTTACAGAAAACTAAGTGTGGGTCTCAATAACTGAGGAGAAATCTGTTCATGTTAATTACTCAAAAGAGCTTTATCTCAATCTAAATATTAATCCATGCAACACCACTGAAAAATAAGCTGTAGGATATAAATATACCACATGCAATATACAGTGAAAAAGGGCATTAAAAAGAGCACAGCATATATCAGAATCTGCTTGCTAAACAAGTGACATTTCTGATGTTTTGAAAAGCATGAAAATAGGGTAAGCTGCAGATGTAATTTTTTGAAAAGAAGTCCTGTGTTATTTTCTTTAATGCCTGAGAACAATCACTGTAATGTTTTCCATCTGACTCTCTATTTGGATCCCAGATTTATTGGCCCAAATACTCTTGAGGTTTGTGTACTGGAAATACAGTAACTACTGCAAAAATTATTCCTTTTATTCCAGTTCTGAAGAGTTGGTCAATAACTGGTGCAACTATTACCACCTAAGGTCTCACAGCTTCTGTGATAATGTCGAATCAGCAAAAAACATATCAGGAATCCACAAAACAATATAGTGTAGCTCTTTGTGTAAAAACAGTGTATCAATGCAGAAACGCAAAACGGAAAAAAATACAAGCCAAGCTGCATAGGTGATGCATCGTATTATTAGCAACTTGAATAAACTGGCTTTATTCCATCCATGGGTGATAACATACAAATCTTTCATGACAATGATGCAAAAAATCCCAAAGTATTTTGTTGACTTTAATTATTGCTTACTTCTGATTCACAGTGGTCATTGTTTTCTAAAAGAAAAGCCACCTCCTTTATGATCATTTGGATCTCAAGAAAGCTACCCTCTTTTTCTCAGTGTACTGTGGTTTACTCCATCTACAAAGAAGTTTAGATTTCTGTATGTAATTTCAAACGTCTTTTTACTAATTTGACTTGATACTGAGAATTCATTCTTCGTTAAGTGACACATAGTTCAGGATCAATCCTCAGGACAACAGAATCTATTTGGAACTATGACAGTCTCAGAGCTTTCTCACCTTTGCCAGCCACGTGAAGTTTCTTCAGGAATGCACTTCTTGAGTCACTTGGACAGAAGAGTCATGGATGCTGGTCAGTGCTGATGCCATGGGGCACGTGGCTTGTGCACTTCACCCAGGGCTTCTGAATCAGCATGAGTTCATCTCTGAGAAAGAATGAATCAGATAATTATGATAAAAAAGGGCCCAGATAGAAATGTATAATGGGATTTTCACCGCTGGTTGGCAAATAGGCTGACACTAATGACTAAATAGGAGACTACTATCTATACAATCTTTGCTATACAATCTTTGTATGTGGCTTTTTTTGCCACATTATATTTTAAATTGCTGCTTGAAGTTAGAGTTGCAATAAGATGTCTTAATATTTTCAAGCATAAAGTTGAAACAGTGAGATGACAGTAGTAATTTTTGATATAAACCTTCCAAGAAGGACAAGAATGAACGACTCCTTCCAGCTCAGAAGGAGGCCCCCTAACAAGGGTCAACCTCATGACACAAGGAACCCGAAGCTTTAAAGCTGCTTAAGAAAGGGCTGTGGTGCAGAAAAGAAACAATCTAAGAAATACTGCCCATTGTTTTAAGCAAGCTCAGACACAGGTGACCAACTGCAAAACATGCCTGTCCATGCTAAACAGATAATAACAGCAGGGTAGACAGCTTTTCTTTTTTCATCTGAGTTTTGCACTTCATCTTTGTGTTTGGCACTGCTGAAACAAGAATTGATGGGTCTCTGTTTTGATCCAAATTATTTTAATAATTTAGTCATAAATGGTACCAAGGGCTTGAGAACAGGAGGACAGGGAAGACAGTACAACTACCCCAGGAACACTGACAGAGCTACTGTCCTTTGAGTTACTGTTAAGTAATATATAAGAGCAAAATATAGGACAAATTGATACATATGATCCTTTTGCAAGATTGACCCCTAATCCCAATTATTCCTTTATTAACCTAATCTTTTGTACATGGTTAATCCCTTTCTGATGTTATGACTATTTTATCTGCATGTATCCTTATGAAAGGCCTGGATTGTTTTACAGATGAAAATATTTAGACCAGATTATTTTTTTTAAATCTGCACAAATGCTCTTATCCAGAATAGATTAAAAAAAAAAAAAAAAAAAAGTTGTAACAAAGGAAGAACCATAGNNNTAACCAAAAAAAAATAAAAAAAAAAAAAAAAAAAAAAGTTGTAACAGAGGTAGAACCATAGCAGCACTCAAAAGTGTTATCTGCAATTTATGAGACAACTATTATTCACAGGACTGGAACACGTAATCAACAGGTAATCAATCTGTAGGAAAGAGGTCCACTCTTTCTGCAGCCATTTCTGCATTTTCCCACCAGACCCAAAGACAGCTTTCAAAATTTTAACCAGAAATCTTTTTCATATCAATGGCAGCACAAGCACACAGTTTTGTGCAGAAAAACTAGAATACATTAACAAATTCAAATAACAATTTTGTAAAAATTTACAAAAAGCACGCAGACTTAGCTGACTGTGAGAATAATGCCAGTGTTAAAAATATCTTAAGGGGTTTCTTTATTTCTTTTAGAATTAATTCTGAAAAGAATCACTTGTAGTAATAAAAGCATTTGCTTGCACAATTTAGGCAAAAAAGGGAGATGACTGAGTTTTTTTTCTAACAAAAAAATTTATTTCTTCTCTTTTCATTTTGGCTTTCAGATACAGAAAACGTTAAAATGAGTTTTGCGTATATAGGATGTAAAGAAACCTATGAAGTTTAATTAACAAACAAAAACCATATCTGTGCATGTTGATGGGTAAAGAAACCCCATTCCTTCAAGTTCTATATATTTGAGAAGCTACCTTGTGTGATCAATAATCAGTCCTTTACTTACAAAGCCAGCTACATTTCTTCTGATACAACTCTTATGGGCTTTTCTGAGCATTCTCACGCACATGCCTGCGTGTATCCATGCACATACACACGGATTGCAATGCTTTTATGCATGCAGAATCAAACGGTTCAAGGGAATTGGTGACAAGATGCTAGCCTTTCATATCTCTGCCATTATTTTGCTCATTTTAGTAATGAAAAGATATTACGATCTGAAGGCTGTTTGTCAGAAATGAATAGGCTGTCTCATTCCAGGTCACTGGACAACTATCTGCATCACAAATGTGCTTAGGAACTAAAGACTGGAAGAGACTATCGAGATCCTGATGGACTGTCAAGTCCAACTCTCTCCATCCCAGTCAACTATGCATTAGAAGTTTTGTCCAGAACAGCCTATGGCATATGCTTCCTGTATGTCCTGCACATCCAATCTACAAAACATGAAACTCGTCCACTGAATGAAGACTCTCTATAAACAAAAACCTCAGAAGGTATCAATTTGGGAAGATGTAAAAAGTCTGGAAATTGCAAACTTTCCTTCAAAAAAAATTACTGTCTGGAATGACTACGTAGCACTGTCCTTTACCTCCCTTACACAATACTTTTTCTGTAAGGATAATTTGGCATGCATACAGATGACATACAGTTTATCTACTGTGATTTAAATACTGGCTGTTACAGTGTGTTAGATCTTGCCCTCATTGAAGTATCTCTCACAGATAAATATCTATGAGAGAAAGCTCATATCGTGATTGGCCTGTGTGACTCACACTGCCAGGAGCTGCTTCCAGGACATCTCAGCTCTACAGGCTGCACAAGCACATGAGACACCTCAAAGTAACTTGTCCCTGTTTGACTGACACCCCTTTTCAGATAACAGCTGAGACCTCACAGAGAGGCAAAGTCTGCAATACCTGCTCTGCAGATAAAAGATTTTAAGTCTCCAATGAGGCCAACCCAGTTGATTCTACATGCAGTAATATAAAACATATTTTAAACATAATTTTAATTACTCCTCTGGTATAGATGTAAGCACTCAATTTAGTTTGTCACAGATTTCTCCAATATTTATATATACTCTGACACACAAATTATAAAAAAAAGAAACACAGCATAAATTTGAATTGTACTTGCAGTACAGATGTAATTCAAATTAGACATGTCTCTCAAACTAAAACCACTCCAGTCAATATCTACAGATTTAGAAGTATTTTAGCTATTGCACTCTAAGAAAGGTTTGCAACATTCTAGGGCTCTCAGCTAGAATGTAAGTAAGAGATCAAATCTCACAAAGAAGAAATGAATGACTACATATTCATAGAACTGCTTCACCAAGAATTAAAAATAAATGTTAGATAGAACTATAGGCAGATAATGTACTGCACTGTCCAATTCTAGACAAGCTGTTTTTCTGGATGCAGAGATCTAATGGCGCTTTATGTGTGTATGAAATGTAGAATCATAGAATATTCTGAGCTGGAAGGGACCCACAAAGATCATCGACTCCAACTCCTGGCCCTACACAGAAAACTCCAACAGTCACGCCCTGGGCCTGAGAGTATCGTCGAAATGCTTCTTGAACTCTGTCACTCACTCAGCTTAGTGCTATGACCACTTCCCTGGGGAGCCTGTGCCAGTGTCCAACCACCCTCTGGGTGAAGAGCCTTTTCCTGATACCCCACCTAAACAGCCCCTGACAAAGCTTCAGGCCATTCCCTCGGGTCCCTAATGTCCTGTAACTTAACACGACAGAGAAGAGATCAGTGCCTGCCCCTCCTCTTCCCCTCAAAAGGAAGTTGTAACTGCAGTGAGGTCTCCCCTTGGTCTCCTCTTCTCCAGGCTGAGCAGACCAAGTGACCTCAGCCACACTCCCCATATGGCTTCCCCTCCAGGCCCTTCACCAAATGTAGAACAAAAAGGGTTAAACTGGAATTAAAACATTAATGAAAATTTTAAAAAGGCTAAATGATAGAGGCATGAAGCACAAGCAGGTGTAGCACAGGAACAAATATATTTTATGTATGTTTACTGAGCTTCCTCTAGATTTATTGCACAAAACCATGTAGCAAATGAAGACCACACATACAATCAGAACACTTGGTCTTCCTACTTGTGTTCTGACTGTGGACAAAGCTTTATAAAACCACATTCAATTTTAAATTTATTAGTGAAAGTAATTTTTGTATTCTAGTTTATTACTGTGCCCATATCAATTCATCAAAAAGATGAAACAAGTATGTCTGTGTGGCTTCAAAATAAAACAGTGTTCAATTTCAGGACAGGGATTTTGAAAAAAGCAACCTTAAATATCTAGGTAAGTCAAGAGCGGAAGAATAAAAAAGTTTTCCTTTGCTGTTGTCAAAATGCTGGCTGAGTATAGTAATGGAATTAAACTGCAATAACTCCCATATACTCAGGAATGAGGAATGTCCTGGACAACTGGAGCTAAACAAAAGGTTAAACTGGCTATGAGCTAAGTCTCAATTTTTAACAATGATTAGGTACTGTCAGTAGACAATGAAAAGAAATCAGCTGAGGTGGAAAGAAGTTAGATTTAGATTGCCTAATCAGTATGGAATCAGGAAGAATGTACAATGACATTTTAGTAGGAAATGATTTAATGACGAATGGAAGGACTGGATGAACTAACCGAAATATCAATACAGACCTAGAGAGATTAGTAAAGAAAGCAAACACCAATACTGAGACAAACAGTGTTTTTTTTGCTAGTAATTAATAGAATTCCAGGTCTGTCAAGAATAGATATTTTTTAGGAAACTATCCATGTAGTAAATGAGTACAGCATGTAAAAATTTTGAAGAGAGGCAAAACCAAAGACCTACCTTACTTAAAATAGATGACCTATGGATCATTTGAAATAGGATGGGATGGTAATTTTTAAGTATTGCATTTCAGAGTAGTATTTTGCATCCGAGGCCATTTCACCATATTCAAACTACACTATATTCAAATTTCACCAAATTCAAACATTGCATTGCTAGCACTGAGAAAACTGAGCCAGACAAAAATAGACCAGTAATTTCTTGAAAAGCCGTCTTCACGTGGAAAAGACTTTTGAATAGCGAACATGGTATACTCTTCCTCACAAGGGGGGGAATACGTTACAAACATCACAATCGAGATATCATGAAGACGACCAGAGATTAACCAGCTTCCACATTCCATAAATTTAATACACCTATTCTAAACCACCTCCTTGCAGGGCAAACTCAGCGCAACATTAAACCGCGCAGAGTCTCAAAAACTGAAGTGTTTATCCCGGGGTGCGCGGGCTGCACGCCGCTTTAGGACGCAGGCCCCGGCCTGGCCGCATTCCCGCCGACTCAAACCAGGGCGTTCGGCATTCCTGAGCAGCGGAGCGAACCGAG
>VZRN01002985.1:300015-334881 GCA_013397935.1 Dasyornis broadbenti
CCGCCGCGGGACGAGGAGGAGGGCTCCCCGCAGACAATGGACGAGCACCCTGGAGCCGGAGGAGGCGGTGGGATGGCGGCCGCCCCGAGACCGCAGCAGCCGCCGCCGCAGGCGGGTGGGAACATGAACCTGCAGTCGGGTGGGGGCTGCGTGGGGGCTGGAGCCGGCGGAGGAGGAGGAGGGCAACAGCCGCAGCCCCAGGGCCCTGCGGCCCCGGCCGGTCAGGAGGCGGCGGGCCCCGCCGAGCTGTCCCGGCCCCAGCACTACACTATCCCGGGGATCCTGCACTACATCCAGCACGAGTGGGCTCGCTTCGAGATGGAGAGAGCGCACTGGGAGGTGGAGCGGGCCGAGCTCCAGGTACGGGGGGCGAGGGCGAGCTGGGACTAGCCTGGATGGCTCCGGGGGCCGGGCCGCGCGCGGAGTGCGGGGGCAGCGCTGTCCGGGCGACCGGGGTCCGCGGGGCACCCAAGGGCGAGCCGGTCGCCGTGGCCCGGAGACGGTACCTGGGCGAGGTCCGGAGGGGGGAGCGGCGGTACCGGCGGAGGCCCGAGCCGGGCTCCCTCCCCGGGGCAGCCATTTTGGTTTGTAGCATGGCGCCCGCCCGGCTCCGGAGCGGTTCCGGCCCCACAGGCCGCTCACCCGGAGCCGCGGTGCCGGGCCCGGAACGCGACCGGGGAAGGGCGGACGGGCGGGCGCTCCCGCGGCGCGGGGCTGTGACCCTCCTCACCCTCCTCCCGCTGGCGAAGAGAGCTGCGCTGCGCCGTGACAGCTGCCGTCGGCTTCCGCAGCACAATGACTCCGGGGCTCCTCGGCCCCGTGAGGGTTACCGACAGCAAGAGCCTCCGGGCCTGCGAGGGAGGACTGGCGCCTCCGTGAAGCTCAGCGAGCTGTGGCTTTGGAGGGAAAACAAGGAGTTAGGAGGAGGCAGGAGTGCCTGCCTCCCGAGCAAGGGCAGGACGAGGAAAAGGAGTTCAGATAAATCTTAAGTAAAGGACTTAGCCAGGCATGCAGTTTGGGTCAGGTAGAATGTCTTTTCTCTTTCTTTCGGGCTCCTTTCTTGGGAGATTTCGTATTGGAGAAGAGTGAGGAATCGATAAGTCTGCAGTCTAGTCATTTCAATATACAAAAAACATATTAGCTTCATCTTGGGAACGGAAATTGAATAACTTTTCAGGACAGAGAGCAAGTTTTGGAGTTACAATATACATTTCTTGCTAATTATGTTTGCTTCTAGTAGCATAATAACTTTACTAATTATTTTTGCAAGTGAAAATAAAATCATGCATAGACTATTACAAGTTTATGAACAGATTACAAAATCTGCTGAATGCGAGGTATCCACATAGGAGCCATTATCTTTTTATAGGACAGAAATGTACACAATAACGATGTTAAAAAATGTTAGCGGACTTTATTGCTTCCAAATAATTTTTTTGTGATTTTTGTGTTGAGTGAGTGTTTACGGTCTTGAAATAGCATTCCATCAAATTGCACTGCAATGACAGCCAATGTTTGCAAGGCATTTACTTTTGGGTTTCAGAACCAAGAATTACACCTGAGCCTGGCCAGTTCTTTAGGAACTTCTTGGCTCTACAATAAGCATGTAATTTGCACTATTTTTGATACAGCTATAATTAAGAAAGAATTAAAAAACCAAAACAGCAAGGGAATCAAATGAAGGGGTTTCACTGTTTCCTTGACTTACTGCTAGTCTTACAATTTTAAACCTTGTGGAATGGCTGGATAAACTCTGTGGTGGACATTGGTGGATGGTTTTAGTGGAGAGCAATTGTCTGTTTCTTCTGTTTTCTCTAGCGTCTCAGTGATACAGCATTATGTCTATAAATAAGTTGCTTAGTGCTATTCGTTATCAAACAGAACCATCTTGAAATATTTGTTCTGAGTATGGGCTTGTTACTTTAAAATGAGGTACTGCTGTACTGTAATGCGAAGAGCAGTTCAGAGACTTGGAAAGTTGTGTGTGACTGATAATGTGCTTCTCTGAACTCACATGGCCTCTAGACTCCCTGATGCACTGTAGCCAACTCTGCTAGTTTTTGTTTGTGTTTGCTGTTTGTTGTCCACAGCCATACTGTTTCATTTGCATGGTTGTGGAGGTATGGTAGCAGTTCTGATCCTGGTTATGTGTGTGTTGGTTCACATTCATGTGCATGTGTCATGGGACTGAGGCAGCCGAGTTGCTGCATGGTGCCTGTGCATGAGGGTGTTTTGGGTTGGCTTTTTTATGACTTCAGAATCCAGGATAGAAGGGGGGAGAACATTACCTTTGGATTTTAGGTCTCAGCCTATACAACGGTGAAGACTGATAAAAGAATGTGTTGAGAATATTTTTTGAAGATAGATTTTTACTAGGCCTGTGGGGTTTTTTGTTGGTTCTCCAACTTAAGTTGTGAAGTTACAGTATATTTTGTGGCTAATAAAACTGTAATAGTTTAGACCCCAAACAACAGTTTTGTCCACAGAAACTAATGAGAGTGTTAATCCTCTATGTAATGCTAGGTACAAGTGTGAGTTTTTTGATGGTTGAGGCCTCCTGGGTTGAAAGGGAAACAGTAATTCCGTAGCATGACAGTAGATAACTTATATGGAAGTGGATGTTGAATCATTTAGCTGCAACTCTACCGGTGCAGGTAATTTCATTCTTCTTATTTCTCCATTCTTTCAAGATGACAGTAAACTCTATAAACATTGTTTCTCTGTGCTGGCAGTTGCAAGTTCTGTATAACTTTTCTAATGATGATTTATAAAAAGTATGTGGAAAACCAAATGACTTAGCGATAGGTATGATTTTAGTCAAGTGTTCTGAATCGAAGAATTTATTACTCCAAAGAAGAAGATACTTTCTTGTCTGTAGTATGAAGGGGTTTGCTGTGTGGTTTATCCACCCACGCCTTTTCTTCACCTTTGTCACTCAAGTGACTGGAGGAATTGGCCAGCTCTGGTGGGAGTGCTCTTTGCATAGAGGGGCAATGGTGAAGGGAGAGAGGATCTGCAGTAACAATTTATTCTTTCTGGGGTCTTGTAATGACATTTTTTGGGATGGTTTTTTTGTTTGTTCTTTTGTTCTACCTATGGGACACGTTTTTATAAATAAATTAAAGTACGTGTTACTTCATTGTGTTGGGGTTTATGCCATGGCTGTAATGACTGATAGAGGGTCTCAAGCATTTTGGATCTGAAGTCTTGTACTGGTCGACTTAAGTATACATTTGCATCAGACTTTGAATCTAAAATGTTAAGAATTTTACGCTGTCTTTCCAACTCCTCAGGTGCATGGCTGTTCTGCTTGTGTGCAGAAGTGAAGCAGCATAATCATTTGACAAATCTGTGTGTGCAAACCAGTATCGAGTACAGAAATGTAAAATATCAGGAGTGCAGTACTTGAAATAATACTTCTTTCACTTGTAATGCTGGCTACTTCAGTGACTTCTTAAGCATTCCCTGACTGCAGTGTTGAAAATAAGCTGTCTGGCCTTGCATAGCATCTTGTTCACTTGAAGTAATGGACACGATCTGTTGACTGGTGAACTAAAAGATTTTCACTGTAGCAATGTAACTTTGATCTGCCAATCTGATGACCTTGATGCTGGTAGCTGTTAGGCTGAGATAAATGGTCTGTCTTTTCTAAGACATTTATGCACTTTAGAGGAGTTACAGCAAGTCCATATTGAATGTTATGTATTTGTTGGAAATAACTCTTTGTTCGAGGTGGTAAGTGGCTCCATAGTATCCTAAAAGAAAAAGTAACTTGGATGGAAAAACACTAGAGATGCACTATAGAAACTCTTAAGGAAGATAAAGTTGTGTCAAAAAGGAGTATCATAGGAAAATTTGCAACTTTGCAGGGAAAATGAAGAGAGATCCACTTTCTTATGGGGCTTGCAGGCTGATAATGCTTGTCTGGAATAAAGGTCTCAGTTGTGCAGTTTTCTGCACTAGATGAAAACCACACTGAATATTCTCTGATACTTCAGAATCACACAAGGATCTGTTGGGAGAGAATTACTGGTAGATGGTACTTCCAAATGCTTTAATAAATAGAAAGAATAGTTAAGAAACAAACACTCAGAACAAAATATATGCAATTTTGGTTTAAACATTATATAGCCTCTTAAGTAACTTCAATGTGCAGAAAGATTGCTATGATTTTTAATACATTTTCTGTCTTATCAAGTGATGGCTTCCATGATGCACAACTGAACTTCCTAGTTTTTCTTACTTTTCAAATGCTCTTTTCCCCAAATATTCAGAGATATCATGGAAGTGTCTTTTCTAACATTTTGTATTCTTTATTTAGGTGTTTAAAAACCCCAAACCACCAAAACCCATAGATTTCAGATTTTACTTGCATGCCTCCCCATTTTCCTTTCTGCTGGGGTGGTGGAGCAGGCTCATTGAAGGAATTTCATACAGGACATTCTTTAATGAAGAAATGTATCTTCAGATAACATACGTAAAAGTCTTGATACCGTGAACAGAGTAAGACTGTTCAGAATGTATATAGTGTCATGCTGCATTTTCAGCAAAAATCAATTGCTGAAATACTAATCTGTATGTTCCTTGTTTTACATTGTTGCAGGTTTGAAGGGGGGATGGGAATAATACAGGGAATGTGTCTCTCTTAAACTTGGAGGAGCAATTAATTCTTTTCATAACATAGACTTTGCCTTGTTTTTCACAAGCAAATAATTTGTTTTGATGATAGATTGCAAGTGGAAGTGGTTACGGGGTTTGTAGAATGATCATTAGTTTGTTGGAATCAATCTGTGTCTCAGCAACTAGGGAGCATGCAGTAAAAATAAGTGTTTAAAAAAACCACTGACTTTTCAGGAATTAGTGGCATTTTCTGCAGGGGATGATTGTAAATGCTAACATTTTCTTGGGTCAAAAAGTGTTTGGAAAAGTTTATGGAAGAAAATTTCCTGGGGGTGTCTAAATTCAAAGATACCGTCTTTTTGATTTACAAGTTTTCTGAGATTTGAAGTGTTCTGTGAGGTTTTATTCTTTTGTTTTTATGTTAGTGCTATGGAGCTGCCTGTTATAGCCCATAGTTAGGAGTGGCATACTGAGGTTGGTGGTCTATTGGTCTGACAAGGCAAGCTGTTCTTTTATTCTCACGACCAATGAGGTGGCTTTGAAATGGAGTCATGTAACAGTTTGAGCTTGAAGAAACATGAAAGATCTAGTTCCTCCTTCTCTGCTATGGACAGGAAAATGCTTTGATTTAATTGTTTGACAATATATTTAATGCTGTTTTGATGTTGTTTCAATACTGTTTTTCTTAAAAGACAAACCCTGATTGATATCAGGGGCATTAGTTGCGATATAATATGCAGGGTTAAGACAGGAAATTCAGTTGCTGCTGTTGTGAAATGCACAGTGTATTTTAAGTACATAATTGTTTATGAATTGCATTCTAGATAGCTGAAGTTGGAAATATGATTAATTGATAAACTCCTATTTCATTGAATCTTACAGGTGAATCTCAGTGTTTTTTATGAAATCAAGCTTAAATCTAAATCAATCCTTAAAAACCCCAAAGGATACTTGATCAACGCTGACTGAAAATAAAATTAAGTAGGTTGTAAAAAGTTGATCAGCATTCTTATTTGTGATACCTGTAGATGCCACGAGGTGTGTGGGACATACATCCATCTGAACTGGCTGTTTGTGCAAACTATTAAGGCGCTTGCTGTAGTGGGTATAGAAGTACTTCTTGGCACAAATAACTAATGTTTGTTCACATAATAAGATACTTGAATACCTTTTCTTTATAATGAAACCTTTTTTCTGTATAAAATAGCATACATATAGGAAGTTAAAACCCAGAAACTTCTGTTCATTAATCATTTTTCTAAGGTAATGGTGAAAACAGCTACATATTTTGTAGAGTTAAGTCGCTTTTAAGTCTTAAGCACTGAATTGAGAGTTCTGTGTATTTTAGGTGGAGGGCAATTAAACCGTAATCAAGGGTTTCCCTACTGTGACTTCCGTAATATGTTAAGTCAACTACATTAACAGGTACATCGTCTCTGGTAGAACTTCTGGTGGAACTTTCAACCTAGGGAAGGTTGGAAGTCTGTTTTTCTGTGTGTCTGGGTAAATCTTGTCTTTCTTCATGGCTTTCTTGGCAAGACTTCAACATTAAAATTTGCAGAGATGCTTTCTTTTTGTGTATGGATAACTTCATTCTTCCAATTTTATTCTTGAAACAGTTGATTTAGATCTTTAACATTTCTGTAAAATTTTCTTGCAGTGGTCACTTCATGGAGGCTAAACAATAAAAGAGTGCAGGACATGGAATTACATTAAGCTCCATGTAAAAACAGGAACAGGAAATACGTGGATAGCTGTGAGGTTTATGTATGGGATACTGGTCAGTGTAGTAGTTGCATAACTTTTTCTGGAATATTGTTTCTAAATAACTCCCTTCTAGCAACACTTGGTGTAAAAGCGGTTTTTACTGTGTAATAATTGCCTTTTCATAAATTATTTTTTTGCAATAATAATACTCTTACTTAGAATCAGTGCACAGAACTGTTATTTAGTAACAGTTACTCTGGTGAGGTTTTCTTTTAGCGACAGTGTAGAAATGTGTGACAGATAAGTTATATAACACTTCCTGGTGAAGAATTACTTCTTTTTTTAAACACTGGGCATGCATTTTATTTCTTAGTTTCATTGCAATTACACCTATGCATATGTAATAACTCTTTGGGCAATCTCAGTTTTGAGATTTTTTTGTGAGGGTTGAAGTATCTGTTGGTATAATTATTTATTTCATGCTGAAAGTAGGTTTTGAGGTAGTGGTGGATGTTCTTGATCCTTCTCGTCATTTAAGAAGTCAGGAGAAAGTGATGATGAATTTATTTTTCCTAACTGATGAAGAGAGTGGCTAGGGAAGTTGGATACTCCAGGGATTTGATGTGTCTTCAGGACAAATATATGACTTGCAAGAGCTTTTGCTTGCCTATCTGATGGTTACTTTTTGTCACTTAGACTGTTCTTGAATTATCCTAAGCCGTGCTCACTAGCATACTTAGTTTAATTGTATCTTCTGCCTTCATCAGTGCAACTCCAACAGGTGTTTAGAGCCAATTAGGAAGTTGGCTGTTCTTCAGGACCAGTCCTGCAGGTACAGCATGAATTTAAGCAGTCTGTAGGTTTTTCTGGGACTATAGTATCTTTATAAAAATGTCTGATTAGAGGTACCCTACTGTTGGCAATTAAAGGTAAAACCACATTTTTATGATTCCAGAAAAAAATCCATTTAGTGAGAGATGAAGTGCATTCCTAGGTTTATTTGAAATTATTGTACATGGAAAAATCCTGCATGTGTTGGCTGTAACATTCTGAAAAAAGTGTGCTTCTCTGAATGCTGATTGAAATGGTCCTGAGATAGAGAATGAACTTCAGAAAGTCCAGATGCCTGAAGGTCTTTCTGATTATATATATATATATATATATATATTTAATGGGTTGGTTGCTGTAAAATTTCTTCCATTTGCTCACCTTGTTTTCTTTTCACCTGCGATAGGGTCACTCCTTAACTGCTACCAAATTTGAGGTTGATGATCCTGTAATATTCCTCCTAGAAGTAAAAAACCCAAAGGAAGTCCCTTACTTTATGCCAGTGACCAATATAAGAAGCTGGACAATGCCTGATTCCAGTATTTAATTTGAAACTGTGGTGGTTTACATTGAAAATGAGACTCCATGGTGCAGGAACAGAATCCTGCAATACACCTTGAGATCCTGGGAAAAGAAAAGATCCCACTTTGACAAACAGAACTCTTAGAAGAAAGTTCAAGGAGAACACTTAAACATGTTTACAAATTTTATAATACCTATTCTGTTTCATATCTTTAGTAAGATTAGTACAGTTGTATTGGTAGGATGCAGGACTACTGGCTCTGTTAACTCTGTGGTGAAGTGGTATAAATTAGTGCTGGCGATGTTCTGTGCCAGGAAGGTTAACATTGACGAGGTGCAAAATACCTGCTCCTTGTCAACTTTCTGTGATGCCTCACTGAAAACACTGCATTATACACTTTTATTTTAATTGTCTTACTCTTCCATAACTTTTATTTCCATGAATTTGATAATATTCAATTTTGTTTTTGTCAGTGTTGTCATTGCCTTAATGTAAAGCTCTCTACACTCTGTAAGACTATATTCTTTTGTATATATATGTGTATATATATATATTTATCTGTATGGCTTCTTATATTCAAACACTTTCAGTTCTTGCTTTCTACAAGCACTTAGGAATGTGTGCTACTGACCTGCAGCTGATGAACACTGACATGAGCGTTCATCACTAGAACAGTCTGGGTCAGTTCAGATCGCTGTGTCCACAGTCTGCTGTGGATTATACTTTCCTCTTTATTCTTAAATAATAAATAGGTGTTCCTGGTGTTGGAAAGGAAGTGTACATTCTTGAGGATGTTTGCCACACTGCAGTTCCTCCCTTCCCTTTCCAGCTCTACAGTGACCATAAGAACCTGCCACACTACAAAGTATACAACTTCACTCTTATTTGTGTGCTCTTATACTACAAATGCTAGTAATAATAAAGAGAATGAGCTTAATATTCTAATTTCTATTTAGTATTAAGTATCTAACGAGGCTCCAGATGTGGCACTTTGTCAAAAGTAGCTTCATATTAGTGGAATAATGTGCCAATATAGTGATGCTGACAGTAAAGATATATTTAATCTTACAAAATTCAAATACTGTTTTTTGGTATATATATAATTAGTCTTACTGGTTGTAGTGGTGACTTTATTGGAAAGAATTTTTTTTTACTAGCATAATGTATTCCCAAAAATGCCAAGCAGTTTAAAAGACTGTGTATAACTCTTTTTAGATAGAAATAGTCCAAGGTGTATAACTAATTTTAGGTTTTGTTTCAAAGATATTATTTGCATGATTCATGTATTTAGGAGGAGTGCAGAAAATAGAGATGATAATGTCTGAATGAGCAACTGTAACTGAAGATGAACTTGTGCTGAAATAGTCATGCTGAGTTGTTTTCTGCTATGACTTCTGTGAATTTCCTGCTAAAAGAAATTAATAAAACCCCTGAATGATCTTTGGCTTATAAGTGCTATAAGGGAGCTATAAATGCAAAAAATTGGGAAGTGACTTCTGTCCTCTGATCTGTACAGAACTGGCAAAATCAAGACTGCAATATAATGTCCCATTGTTTAGTAATAGTTTTGAAAAGAATGCTGAAAATTTGACGTAAAACCAGTCTGAGGTCTGGAAAAAACATCTTGAAGACTGGTCCATTTAGAGTCCAGTCTTGGTAAATCAGAAAGCAGTCTTGAGAAGTAGCCTTCTTAGGTGCCTCAGTGGGTTTTAGACTTATTCAGAGGCTTTTTAATTTAGAGTAGAAAATTGTTTTGTTTAAGGGATGTGACACAGCAGACTGGAACTTCACCTTAAAAAAAAAAAAATCCCAGTGAGGGTGTGTAAATAGTGTGATAGATATATGTGTGAAGCTTGGTAACTGCTTTTTGTTGTTGTTTCTTGTTTTCTTTGTGTGGATATTTATGGGGGTGGTTTTGTTTTGTTTTGATCTTTTTTATTTTGGAGTTTTTGTTTTTTCTTTTGGTGCAACAGCCAAAGAAATAATCAGGCAAGTATAGAACACTGAAATATTTTTTATACAATGAAAATTTATGAATCCTTTCTACATGGAGACAAAGACGAAATAGAAATGGATTCACAAGAAGCCATGTATTACTCTGTAGTATAATCTGCTGCCATTAAGTTTGTATGTTCTTCCCATGCTTTTTCTTAAGGCATCAGACTTAAATGAAGAACTGGACCCTTGGAACTGAGGAAACTAAGGGATTTCTCAGTGCTTAGTAAGGGATTCTTAAGAATGGCTGTGTTAAATGAGAAGGAAGCCGGTGCTGTCTATACTTTAACAGGTGGAATGTAGTCAACAGAGGTAGTGTCTACTAAGTAAGGCAATGACCTTTTCATGGCATAACTAAAGCAGAAACCTAAGCAGGTTATTGATAGCTAGTATCAAAGTACAGGTAGTTCAGTAGTTTGTTGGTGGGTTGTTGAATGTGCCTGTCCAGGGCCAGGAGCTGTATTTGAAAAATTAAAGTTAGAAGAAAATGTACACGACCTGTTGCAGTGTAAATTCAAAGACTCAACAATTGCAAAGTAATCCTGACCTTTCTTTAAGAATTTCCCTTACAAGTATTCTGGTTCCAGTGCACTTCAATCTGTGTTTTGCAATCAGTTTGTGCTGTAAGTTGGGACCATTCCATAGAATTATGTGAAAATTGCAGATCTGTCTTGAGTACCCTTATTGTCTGTGTTTCAGTAATGTAGAGAGAAGATTAAAACATATTTAACAGTTCCTTTAGAATCTCTGATTATTGTGGCATGGTTAAATATGAGAGTTTGGGTCTGAACAGAAAACTACTTTGGAGACTTCAAAGTCACGTGAAGTTTCTTTAGGTATTATTTTAGCATCCTTATGTAGAACATTTCATTAATAACTAACATCAATAATGATTCTAAATGTTTTCAAAATACTTGCTGCACTGTAGTGTCATATCTGTGATGGCCAAGAGTGTTTCTCAAGTGTTTGAAACACTATCTGGTCTGTGGTTACAGTGCATTTTGCTGTTGGTTGTTGCATCTGGTGACTTGACTCATACTTGTCCACAAGCTTGTCTGTGACTGTTTTTGTTAGTTTTTGTGCAGCGAAGGTACTGCTCCCAAGCTTTGCATCTCTTAAGCAGTTCAGACTGGAATAATGTACAAGATGTTTCAAAATAGAAATTTTACATAGGAAATGCTGTATACAGTCTTGTTAATTGAGGGAGAGAATACTTAAAGTTGGCAGCTGATATTTTTGACAAGAATCAGCTTTTGTCATTGGTGTTGAAGTTGTGTTGTAGGTTTTTTCCAGCACAGGCATTTGAAAAATACCATGGCTTAATAGACTTTAAAAGTGCAAAACTTCAATTATTTCTTACCAAATGATAGTCCAATAAAAATTTCTTTTCATCTATAAAAAGATTTTAAATTTTGGCTGACATCTTGCAATCTGGAAAGGTGCCAGTTGTCTGGAAGCTCAGTAATGTTCCAGTTTTCAAGATGGATAACCCTGGTCGTAACAGGCGTGTCTCACTTCAGCAACTGGTAAAATTATGGAGAAGATTGTAATGGGAGCCATTGAAAAATACCTGAAAGACAAGGCAGGTCCTGGTCACAGCCAGCATGGCTTCATGAGATAAAGTCCTGCTTATCAAACGTGATTTCCTTTTGTGACTGGGTAACCCACCTTGTTGATCCCTAGGACAGCCAGCTGATGTAATCTTTTTGGATTTCAGTTAAGTTTTTGATACCGTCTCTCACAGGACAAATTTTGTCTTCAGGACAAAATGTCCTGCCCACAGCTGGATAAACACATCATGGGATGGGTGATCACCTAATATCTTGTATTAACTTCTTTCTGTAAAAGGCATATGAACACTTACATTGTTGTTTTATGTATTGGAAAAACTGATGTGAAACAAAATAAAATTCCATAGAAAGTCTGTCAAGAAAATAGATTTAGGATTATTAGTCTTACTTTGTGACTCGATTTTCAGGAAGTTCTTTGAGGAAGGAACTTATATTGTCAGTTTGAATTGTAAAGAAAATTAGTTTAATTCGTGTTTTTTTGCAGAGCTTTCTTAAGTTATTATTAGAAACATGACTGCCTTAAAGTCTTTGGAGTTTGTTTTCAAATATGTTTCATGGATTATTCAGCCTGCTTAAGAAATGCAGTTGAAATATGGTATTCAGACACTTTATAGGATAGTAAGTGTTTATAGCTAGTAAGAATTACTTCTGCTGCTTATGTATTACTTGGTTGTGTGTTTATCTTGAGTGATGGCATTGGAGATTTGAATGGAAAGATTGTAATTCCTCAGTAGAATTATATTGATACTGGTGAAGAAAATAACTTGGAGATAAAAATGAGTGAGCATTTTCTGAGGTAAAAAAGAGCATGTGTGTAGTTAGGTGATGCAGCAGCTCCAAGCATTCCTGTTGATGGTCAGTTGAATAAAGAAATAATGCCTGTTTAATATTTGCTGGATCTTGGGTCTGATGTGTGATTGTGGGGAGAAGGAAAGCTGGTGAACACACACAGTGACTCGTATTCTGACATTGCAGCATAGAGCATTTTGGTAGTTCTTTTACACTATCTTGATGATAATGACCTGATTATTTTCACTTTTCCTGAAGTTAATGTAATAGTTAAGTGTTACAGAATCGAATGTTCTTTCAGGAAGATGAAAGTTCTTTTACATGTTTCTAGGCAAGAGCTTACCTTTCTGAAGGAGTGTCTCTGGGACTGAAATTGAAAAGGAAAGCTAATTTATAAATTAAACTGTGCTCAGTGTCTGGTAAGTTTTTAGCTGAAACAAAATTTTAGAAGCCTGTTCTTGCATGAAGAACACTTTATCACAAGAGTGGTCAATGAATGATAAACTACTAAGGCACTTGCATTTGTTATTAAAAAAAAAGATTCTATGGTTTCCAGTTTTCAGACTTGTACATTTTTGTCCTTGAGGAGAATGCTACCAGAGTGTTACCAGTGGTACCAGAGTGCTACCATTCTTTTTACTGCCTTCAACTTTTTTTGGGCATATAGTCTCTCTCTTTTTTTTCTCCCCACTTCCACTGGTTTCTCCATACTGGATATAAGCTTATGGACAGACAGCTTGTTTACTTTGTTTACAAACAATGATGTTTAGAGGGTTGTTAGACTTCAAAAACACTATTATTAATTGTATCAGTTCTGTTACTGTACTATTCCTAAATACCATGTTGGTTAAGAGAGTGGCTGTAAAAATTCTAGGGGAAATAAAGAGTCCATGAAAAAATTCTAGAGAAGAGTGACAGAATGAAGGCAATTGTATGCTGAATTTAAGTTGTAACTTAGGAATTTGACCCTGGCACAGAAAAGGATGGGATTGAAAGTTGGATTTTCTGCAAGTTGGTCAAAGAAGCTGATTAAACTTGACAGTACTTGGCCCTGTAGTGAAGATGCAAACCTTTGAATGTGAGTGATGTGGTGATAGTAGGAAAGAGGAAGGACAGATTAATGAAAGGAAAAAGTTTTGCAAGCCTGGTCTTTCCCATAACCATTGCAGGACTGATGGGGACTTACGGATGAGTAAATTCTCTTATATGTCAGTTGTGTCATTAACGTCCTTAGAGCTAGCTGAGTTTCTTATTTCTACTACATTTGTCCAATAGTTGCTCAAGCATGTCAGTTTTCTAGCGGTTAGGATTTACTTTTAAAAAGCTATCAGAAAGTGATCACTTGAGTCTTTGAAAATGTATACATGGGAAGCAAGAAATGATCATCAGCTAAAATGGAAAAGATCTGTAAAAATGTAACCTTTGGGAAACATCTTAGTAGCTTTGCTACTCTAATTGTAGTAGTTAACGATCCCGATATTTAACTGACTGTTCATAAGGTTGTGCTCAAAATTTCCTTCTTTATTTGCAAATGTTGTTCAAATGTACACGGGTATTAACTAGTTGTTGAAATCTTTTTTTCTCCACATCTTTAACCTGAGCTTACTTTATGAAGTAAAGGTTTTCTGTTAATATATGAGGTGGTGTCTCTATTTTTGGTTTTTTTTGTCTTTCAATTACTTTCTATTCTACAGGATCTTTAAAAGTAATATGCCTTTGAAACACGTATGATCCTGATGTTACCAGTGACATCTGTCATACTGTGCAACTTCCTAGAGAGAGAATCTCGATACTTTAATTTACAAAATAAAGACTTATTTTTATTTATATGTATATTTATTTATAGTAGTCAAGGTCTCTTCTTTTAGTCTTCAGTTGACAGTTTAAGGATTAATTGTAATCACAATAAATAAACGTAATCAGACCTGTGAGAATGCACTAAAACTCATGCTTTTAGATATTCTGAAGGAAATTAATTTTCAGACTGTATTTGTTGAAAACTGAAGGTGAAGACTTGTCTTATGTTCAGCTTCCCTTTTGTAAATGGGAACTGGGAATATTAATAGCTGCAATGGTATGTTCACTCTTAAATGACTGTTAGGAATCAAATCTTCAACCTCCCCAGTATTTTTCGTTTTTCCAAAATAGTGTTCTGCTTTGTCTTCAGCATAATAAACATCTAAAAATCAAGATTAGATTAATATTATTGTGTGATAAATTGTTTCTGTTGTGCATTGAGTAGTTTCAGTGTATTGCACTTCTTTCAAAATTGCTGCAGGCCTTTCCTGCCTTCCTTCTAGAAGTCTGAATGGACTTTAGAAAAACAAAACACAAGCATTGCATTCTAGCTGGCATTACTTTATATGTAGTTGAATTTTTTCAAAATAAACTTCTAGAGACTTAGAGATAACAGTGCTTATTCTGAGTGTGGTCCTCTACTGGTAAACTCATTAGAATTTGATGGTTTGAATTGTACGGGAAGGTGTTAGTGTTTCAACAGTGGAAGACAAGGCTTTTAATCAGTCCACCATGCTTTACCAAGCCAGGTTTCTTTCATGCCTTTTTCCCTTTAATATGTTTTGCTAGGTTTGAGATGCAGAACAAATATTTCTAATACTGCATGTCAGGATTTATTAATAAAATAAGACTGTCACATCCTATATGGGATATCCTAATTATTATATAGACTTCAGGTTACATATGCCCAAAATGCTGTAATAGCTTCCCTTCTTTTTCCTCAATGGCTAAAAGAAATATGTTTGATCAATGTGAAGATTGTCAGGCTTTAATGGGCAGTTATAGCAATAAAGTGCAATTTTAATGTGAATGCTGCTATGGGGTGGTGCTGTATAAAATGTAGAGAATAATTCTGAAGTTGTAGGAATTTCCTTCAAAATAAAGGGAAAAAAAAAGTCCTCATTTTCCTCCCAGGAAACTTTAAATTTTGATATATGAATTTCTATCTGAACTAGAGTATTTTTAATAGTTTAAAGTTGTGAGAAAATAATTTAGTAAATTACTTTAAATCTTCTGTTACACTTCGATCAAACAGTATAATTGCATACTAGAGATCTTAGAGTTTGGGTGAAAGACTGCTGACTGTTTTGAGTATGGTCAGACTTCCTATTTAAAATATAAAACCCCTTTCAACTACAAAATGCATGTATGTCTGAAATGCAATGTGCTATTAAAACAATACTGAGTTTACAAAGTCTAGAATATTAGATGTTAGAATTTTTATTTGTTTCTTCCTTTATATGCATTCTGTAGATTTTTAACCCCAGACAGTTCTTTGTTGTGGGATCCATACTGTTCAAGTAGGTATTCAGTAATTCCTTTTATCCTTGAATTCTATCTTGCCTAGTTTCAGGCATTATTTAATGCGTCCTTGCACAAATACAAAGTATCTGTCATTCTAACTACTTCTCAAAGCTCCCTGAATTCACTTTCATAATAAAGCTGATCAAGTTGCTGTAGTGGTACTCTTACTTGCAGCTGAAGGCCAAGGTGTAGAGGGAGCCGAGAGTTATTAAATTACAATTTTGTAGAAACATAGTGGATCTCAGTGATTTGTGAAAATACAGAAATTATGAAAATGTACAGGCTGATAGAAGAGAACGAATCTGCCGTGAAAAGGAAAGTCTTGGTTAGGCTTTGAAGAATTGGAAGCACAGTCCTTTTGCTTGTTGAAAAATGTTGTAACAGAATCTGTGCACAACTAAATTTTAAGCCATGAGTGGCCGTATTTTTGTTTGCAGACCTATTACATGTTTTATAAAAGAATGTGTTTTTCTCCCCCTTAAAAATTGTTCTTGCTAATACATTTTTTAAAGTGTGGTTTGATTGAATTTTCAATTCAGAAGAGCTAAGACTTGTATTTGACTTTCTTAGTCTCTCTGCTCGTGTTTTTGAAACTCTTGTGCCCTAGACATTAATGTTATGATATCATGATCAGTTTAGGCTGATCTAAGACCATGTTACTGAAGGGGGCTGTTACTTCAGTATCCTGTTTGCATCCCTTGTGCCAGCCTGAGTTAGTCCCGTGGCTATACGGACAGAGTAGGATCAGGAAACTGATGTAATTCAGAACTGAGTAAAAAACAAATAGAATTATTTCCTTGGTAGACTTGATATGCGTCAACACAAGCAGCTAAGCCAGCACAGTAGATGGAACAGAAAAATGAGGAGGAGGACTGTTCCTCTTAGAATCAACCTGTGAACTTCCAAATTGGTGTAAGACAGTGGAAAGAATACTATTGTAACTGGGGAGGGTGGAGTGTGGGTTGGAAAGGTGAGTAGGAGATTGTTGTGTGCTATTTTGTTTCCCAGTTTTTCCCTAGATTGCTAGACAACCATAAATCATCAGTATATTTTTTAATTGTATCAAATTTTTCTGAGAACTGTTTCAAAGGAAATGAATATGTAAGGACTGTGAGAGTTGTATTATGTAGAGATAATTTTTTAAGCATTTGTCTTTGTGTATGGAACCTAGGTTCAGCACCCTGAGGGTGATCTGTTTACTTTGTTTTTATCGACCCTGAGATTTACTGCTTTTCAAAAAAGGAGGTGTGTTAATTCATAGGGCTCATGGTCATGCAGTACATCAGGATATAGTTTTGACACTCGTCCTTTCTCTGTTCAAGACTGAAGGAAGCAAGCTGATTAATTTATGCAGCAAATTTTTGGTGATCTGATTCTTGGTTTTGTATTGAAGGTCTTGATGACTAAATACTCCTCAAGTCTAAGTTAATTTCTAAAGATTGAGCTCTTAACTTCTGCATAGATAACTTCTGTTATGTTTTACCCGTGATTGTTACAATGAGAAAAAAGTAATAAATCCCAGAATCAGTCAAACATATATAGAAGCAATTACAGAAAGCAATTCTAAAAGAAGTCTGCTAACAAAAATGCCAATGCCTCAACTAGAAAGTATGTTCTTCTGTGGTAACCTGTCTGTTCAACCTATTGGATCCTGTAAAAATTGTTATAAATACTATTTTATATAAAAGGTATTTTTAGTCTCTTTCTGTAAGGCAAATTTGTTTTAATTTTTAAATATTATTTTTATTACCATTATTTCTGTAGTATAATAATTCTCAAGATCAGGTAGCTTGTTAAATTGTCTGGTTGAAAAGTATGAGATCTAGGCAATACCTTTTGAGTATGGGGACTTGATTCTGCTTGGCCAAGTACTCCAGACACATTTCCATAAGGAAAAAGTTGGCTTCGAGCATTTAGGAAGCAGATGCCGCCTTCTGTGTAGTTTACAGTTATATTGTTTTCCTCTCTGAGGTTGAAATAACAGTTGCAGCTGGCAACTGAGATTTGTCAAATAGTTATAAAAGGCCAGTGGAAGCAAAGTAATGAAAGGGAAGAAAGCTATCACAGAAGACCTTGATTTTGGAAAGAATTGAGAACTGCATTCAAGTCAAAGGGCATAAGAGCTTTCATAACCTTCATTAAATACCAAAGTATTTAGTTCTGAATTTATTTTTGTAGATAGAGTCTGTGGGCAGCCAGTAACTTCCAAATATTTGAAATATGCTGTTATGTGTATGTGCAGGTAACACTTTTTTTTTAACCCCACATTTGAATTTATTTTATGTGTACTGTGGTATTTATGGAACAACTGTGCATTGACTAGTGAAAATTGGGATAGCATGTTAGTCTTGTGAAATTGGTCAGTTGCTGCCTTAGGTACTAGAGGAATGCAAATTATGTGTAATTGTAGTTTTCTGCAGAAGGATGTCAATTTTCTATTTGAGTCAGTTTTGGAGTGTTTTTTAGACTAGCATAATTGCAGTTGAGTATAGTTGGATTTGCTGATTCTGGATCTTGTTCTCTACCTTTTATCTTGAAATGTCTGTGCAATCAGTGCAAAGTCTGTTTGGGTATGTTTGGGTTTTTTTGGTGTGGGGTTGGCGTTATCTCCCCAGCCCCTCATCTCTTACCATACACAGGTTCCTTACTGTTTCTCAGCAAGTGACAGTGGTTAGTTGTGTGCTTTTATGACAGACTTTTAACTGAAATACTCATAACTGCCTTGTTCTCACTAGGTTTTTAATTGAGTAAATCAGTAGTTAGCTTATGCAATATAAAGGAACATATTTTATTTTGGTTCACCATTGAGCACAGGGCCCCAGAGTGGCTAAAATCAGGGCTGATGTGTGTAGTTTCACATGGTGACACCACTTGGGCTCAAGAAAGGAGCGATGCAAGAATGCTCTCATGCTGGTTAGACTGTTTCAGGCTGTAACCACTGAGTAATGAAAATGTACAACCACTCCCTTTAAAAAAAATCTTCAAGGATAAGTTAGGTGCTGATTATAGCACTTCCTCACTCCCCTCCCAGTGCCTCCTTTAGTAATGAAATTGCATTGTTGCTCTTGGGCTCAGTAGAGCAGTGTGGTCTCTACTTTACTTTCCTCTTTCTATTTTTTTTAGATCCCTCTTCTAAGAAATTTGATATTGAATCTAGTCTGCCTAATGATGTTCCTGTAATGATGACCAATCCAGTAATGTCATTAACTGTTTAAATTTTTTAGTTACATCTGCAAATTCCCTTGTCTTCCCTAGAATTTTGTCTTGCAAAAGTCAAAACATAAGCCCTTTCACTGTGTAGTGAAGAGACTGCCTTTTTCCTCTACAAATTTACTACCTTTATTTTTCAACTATAAATTTTTTGCTCTAGTTGAGATTGTTAATATGTTTTGCTGAATTAATTATCTACTAGGTTAGTAGGCATGTAGGGATCTTCCTTGTTTCTTTTTAAATTGGGTGGGTAGTATGATTGATGCTTTAAAAAAAAAAGCATTATTTTTCTCCATATAGAACATCACACTAAATCTAGTTCTCCCTTGGTATTCTAACACTCAGGTGTTTTCACTAGTAAGTAAAATGTGAATCCATAGAATAGTTGTTTCCTGTATAATGGATTTGTAAATTCTGTATTTGAATTTATTTAATAATTTCTTAATCTGTGCAGTATGGTGGCATTAAAAGCTGAATTGCTAGTTGCAGTGTACCTGATTTAACATGGCATTAGGTTTGGAAGAAAATGTATAGTAGAACATAGGTTAACAATGCTGTAAGGACAAAAACGTGTGCAAATATTAAAATGTTTCATGTGATTGCTGTTTGTGCCTTCTTGAAGAGTTGACTTTAATACCTGTTAATACCTGACTTTAATACAGACTTTAATACCTGTTCATCTTGAACAGAAAATAATACTCAATTATTTGAGTTTCGGGCAGAAATACTTCTGTTGTTATTGGCTTGTTGAAATAATTAATGCAAACCAGTTTTTTTTCTTTTTCTTCCTTTTTCTTAGCAACTTCCAAGGCAGACTTTATTGCTTTATTTGGGGTACAGAATGGAATAAAATATGTTTTTCCCTTTTTTTGTGTGTGTATTTTCAGGCTCGGATAGCGTTTTTACAAGGGGAAAGAAAGGGTCAAGAAAATTTGAAGAAAGATTTAGTGAGAAGAATAAAAATGTTAGAATATGCATTAAAACAAGAAAGGTAAGTACACACATAGTTTAGTTTTTTTTTCTGACCTGGAAAACTTAGTAGGCTAAGAGGAATTCCCTCACATTAAGTGAACTGTCTTTATTAGATGATTCTATGTTACTTTGTGTAAACTGTCTTCAAGGTTGGTCGTCTTCACCTTGTGTTTTCTGACAAACCTTAATGTCTTCTGTACTAAAAAGTTGCATAATTTTCAAAATGTGTCTTAAATAGACAAACTGGACAATTTCCCTTTTCTGAGTTAGAGTTATGGTATACTGAGTAAGAATGAACATACCCAAAGGGTTCATACCTTATTACTATACCTTTATATGTGCTTTAGTTGTACTAAACTTGAAAGGCTGAAGAATACTTCTCTCTTGATCCCTTTCAACTATGTTGTATGATGAAAACTACATTTTGTGACAGAACAAAATCCTTTAAAAATTACTTTTGCATTTTGGAGTTGTTTTTTTTTTTATGTGGTAGGTGTTTGCATGTTTAGCCTAAGTGCATTTTCTGCAGCATTAATTTACTGCTTAAGAAAACTAAAATTCCATTCAATCTGTTCAGACTAGTGTCCTTCAAACCTACATGTTCTTTTGTTGCCTGGTTATTTCATATAACCAAAATTGGTAGTTGATTTTGCAAAATGACTTGGGAAATAATCTAGTCATGCTCCTGTACTTTCAGTAGTGGACTAAGTTCTTATTTTTAATTTTATCTTGCTCTTAAAAGGTAGCTGAGTCCAATGGTGAAACATCTTGACAGCCAGGCAACAAAATATGTAGTCTTTATTTGTTTATTTTGGTTTGGGGGTAACATGCCTGCCAGAGTAGACTTAAAATTTTGTAGCAAAATGGTGAGGCTTCACCTGGGTATTTTTCAGTTAGTTGTGCGAGTGTAAGTATGTCTAAATATATTTTACATTATGAATCAGTATTATGAGTAAGGGACTAGTACAGAAATAAGTTTCAGTTGTTTCCATATTGAAACCTAATGTTTTGGCAAGATGTCTTTGTTCTTCTGTGTGAAGTGTCCAGTATAGAGGTGCTTCAGAAAACAGTGTATGTTCATACAGAAAGCCATATCATCACATCATGTTTTCTGGTGAAGTAATAGGCAGAAAGGATCTATTACTTCATTCAGACCTGTCCTTTCAATGGGAAGTAACTGAAGGTTTCCAGCCAGCGTAAGACTAAAAGTTACATTGTCATAATCTACAGGTAATGTACAAGTCACTCTGCGTTCAAGGCAGGTGAGATGTATGCAGGGTCTTGGGCTGTAAAGAACATTGAGCATATCAAATAAATAATATGCTGTTATGGCACATGCAGGTGTCTTGCATATAAGTAACTTTCTGAAGTTGAAGGAAAAGATTTCGCTTATTTTGGCAGTAATGAACTGTGTGCTGCCCAGAGACTTTTTGCAAGTGTAGACCATAAAGCTGTGAGAATTGCCTGCTTACTGAAATAAATCAGAGGCAGATTAATTTCAGCTGGAGTCTAAAGGCATCCTATAACAGGATGCACAGTTTGAAGCTGAATGGCATTGGTGAAACCTCATTCCTTTCCTGAAATGAAGCTTCCTTTATATTCCATGAAGTTCTAAAATTCATCTAATGGGCAAGAAACTTGTAAACACGTACACCAGAAGAATAACAGCAGGAACATACTGTTAGCTTTAGTTCTTGCTGCTAGTGGGTACAATCCAACACTGCATAGTTTTCAAGAGGAGGGTCCTGCCTTAAGTTCCAAACATAATTCTCATGAAGATTGCTGGAAGTGGGAAGTGAAACTTGAGTTGACTGGTGAATGTGTGGGAGGCAATGAGGAAACTACAAATTCCCAGTAGTTCGAGGGGATCTAACTGTGAAAGTATGATGGATTGAGTAATTGAAAGCAAGCAGGTACTGACTTGCTGGTAAATCATGAGAATGATACTGTGTTGGTTTCTTGCATGTTGCACTCAGTGCTCATGATAATACATGTTATTTTTTTGCCATTGTTCCTCTGGGTGTAGAATCACAACTATCAAAATACACTAGCTTCAAAGCAAAATAAATTCGGAGAATTTCACACCTGAAGATTGTTGACATCAAATTTGTGTTGCACCTGGTTCCTCCCCTACCCTCTTTCTCCTTTTCTGGTTACTAACTCCCTGATGCCATCAAAAAGTTTCATGAAATGAAATGCCAATTAGAAGGAGTCAGGTACAAACTCATTCAGACAACAACTGTTGTGATTTCTCAGAAATAGGTTATGAAGCAGAATATCAGTATGTGACATGAAATAAAATGCAATTGTTACCAAGTTTGTGATATCTCTAGTATTTGTCTCTAGGTATGTGTAATAATGTTTTAGACAAGTAAAATGTTACTATGTTAGTGTCTTTAAATGCTTTTGATAATTCTGTATAATTTTTTCAGTAATAAAAGTAGGTCCTATGCAGATATACACATGGGTTTCTTTTGTTTGTATCTAGTGTGTATTCTTTTATAGTGCTTTGCAGACCCAGCCAAATGTTGTCTTTTGTGTACTCTGAGCCTCTCTACTCCAAGCTTCTTTCCCATAGTGTGGTGCTTAAATTAATGAGACTTGCTGAGATTGTAAAGTTGTGGCTATATTTTGGCTTCATGGGCTTTGGGCTGGAGCTAACTTACACCCTTGCAACTGAGTGGTGGGATTCAACAACTAAATAGCAGGAAACAGTTAAATCAGATTAGAGTGTTGTTTCTTCTACTCTTTTTCCTCATGGAAACCTAGCCTTAGATGTGTCAATACTCTAAGGATTGAAAAGTTACCTCTTGTAGAATTCAGTTACTGTGTGGTATGGAGGAGTATTGTTACTGACTTGTCAACAACACTGTAGCTTGTTGGTGTTTTTTAAGATACACAGTAATTGCCCCAGTAGGGAAGGGAATAGATGTGTGAATATAGAATTGATTGGAATTTAATAGGATTAATTTTTGCTGTGAAATTGAAGTTGTGATGTGAAAGACAACCTGTTCTCATTGCATGCAGTAATATTTTGGCTTATTTATAGTGGCTAGTCATTGTAGAACAGATACATTGTTATCTGCTCCAATGAACAATTCAAGCAGACTTTCAATTAATGTTTTGAAATTGTAACTCCAAAATGGAATAACTGCTCCTAAATAGTATATCACAGCTCTAAATTGAAGAAATTGAGGTTGGCTTTTCAATTAGTGCTTTTCTGGCTTCACTTACAAATTGAGCAAAGAATACTTTGTCAACTTCATTTAACTTGAGTTATTTTCATTTTGGTTGTTCAGGGTTGCTTGGCATTTTTTACCCCTCCAAATGGACAGTACTTTATAGGGCATATAAATCATATTATGTATTTGTAAAGCCCCAGACTTCCTTGACGAGTTTCTTAAAGGGGTTTAGATTTTTCTTATACCCTGAGACAGGTGCATGGGAAAATGTGACAATGTTCTCAGGAGATTAAACAACAAACTTTTACTGGTGAAATTTAGAAAATAAGGGCAAATTGTAAACTAAGCATTCAGCTGAAAGAAAGCATTTCACAAGGCATTGACTTAGCAAACTCTAACCCATCCAACTTTAAGTTAACTAGACACACTTCAGTTGTCTTGAGCCAATAATAATTTTCTCCAGTCTTTCACTGTACTTTTCATATCTGGGAAGCTTAGTGGAACATTTCCTTATTACAATATGGCACAAAGTTTGTCTCAGTTTAAAGAGAGCACCTGTGGTAGACATTCTTAATACCTGGATGAGCTATGAACATATTCATAAATAGTTTAAATATATGATTCTACTTAGTTGGCAGTCAGGTTCAGGTCACCCAAAAGTCTTCAGCAGCTTTACAATTTTTCAGTTACAATGTGATTGCCATGAAATGAGGGATTTTATCTTACTAAAAAGGGTCAATAGTGCCATCTGCTGACAGTTTGTTAATGAGACTTCCTAATTGCAATTTTAGCAGAAATTTGTGTAATATGGAAGAAAATCTTTGCCATCAAATATATCAGGCACCATTTGAGATGTACCTGTACCTTCCATTTGAGAACACTTGCAATAGTGGCTCAGGCATTTGAGAAGTTTTTTTGGAAATCCTTGATTTTGTCCAGCATGTGTTGCATTGTATGTTTTTACTTGAGAAGTTTCATATTCAAGAATAGTCTTTACCTTTGGTCAGATGTTTCATTTAGAATAAAAGACAACTGCATTTCTTAGAGGCTTCTTTAAAATATGGCTGGTAATGTTTTTATGAGATTTTTTTTCACCTTGGCTCTACTCCAGAACACCTAGAGTTCTTTACCTTGAGGTTTTGAGTATTTGCAAAGGATCTATGAGGCAAAAGTCAAACTGTGAAAGATCAATGGTAAAGTTTGAGAGTTCTAGGATGTAGGCATAGGGAGCTCAGATGAGATACCTGGTTGTAAAGGGAACTGAAGACATTTTGATAGGCAACTTGGGTAGAGAACAAGATTTTGAAGGCTCATGCATACTTTCATGGAAATACTATCACCAAGACCAATTTTTAAGAAAGTGATGATGTTTTGCCAATCCACGGGGGGTGATGGAATGGGCATAGACACCAATGGAAAGAACGGTCTTGTTTTGCTGTTAATATTGAGGCAATACAGAAGTAAGAGGATGCATTTAATAAAACAATAGGATTATTACTCATTCAGCTTTAGCAACAGGCAGAAATAAGCAAGATAATATATCTAATCATTACTATATGGGAGAAAGAGAGTAGTGAGAATGCTTCACCATTATCCAGAGTCTGCAATCACTGGAGAGCCCTGTTTCACAGCGAGGACCTGGAGAACTCTTCCCACTAATTGGGAAAATCCTATATGGTGTGTCCGCTTGTAGATGAGCTCTCGGGTTCGCCAGGGGACCAGCATCATAAGCCCAAATCAACAATTCCAAATGACTTGTTTAAGTTTTTGTGCGGAAAACAGCTGGTTCTGATGGCATGCATCCCAGCTGGCCAGGGCCAGAACCCAGGCCATGGCTGGGAGGGTTTTTGCATGAAATATTCCACTTAAAAACCTCTAGAGATATTGGTTCAGAGGATTTCTCCTACTAACAAGCCTTTAGGGATATTCATTGGGAGAATCTCTTAATATATCTTACATAAGGTTATACAGACATCTCTACAGCAGCAGGTTTGGCATTAAGCACAACTAATATAAATGTTTTGATAATCTATTTTTAACTAAAGAATCTTGATGATATTAATTGCATCATGCTGAAGATTCATATTGTAAGTCAGCTCAGGCTTAGGCCTGCTGTTCAGGCCTTAGCATATCAGATGGAGGAGGAGAGATTAGGGTTAGGGTATCAGAGATCAGAAGATGGGAAGGACTGGGGCACATTTGTATAAGTGGGCTAAGTAGAAGTTGGAAGCTAAGCCTTCAGTCAATGAGGAGGAAAAAATCCGTAAGAGAATATAGGTGATGAGGGAAACTACCATTCTATCATGGTTCTTCAGAGGGATACATGTCATAAGCAAAGAGAGCAGGAGACAAATCGAAGTGGAAATCAAAAGTGGCAGATAGGCAGGAATCCCAAATAAGGGGTTCATAGTAGTGTGATTGGCTACCTATGACAGTGGTACAATTGTAAAAATTATTTCTGCTAAGTTTTTGAATACTGGTATTTGAAAGGGTCTCTTATTAGCTGATACACAGGAAGAAACCCACATTGTTGGAGAACATACAAAACTTGATAATTGTGACTAATTGTCAAAATACTATGTCAAAACTGTGTTCTTGAAGGACTAGGAATTGTTTGATGCAATAATTATTATAGCAATTTTAGTTGGATTAATTGTACTGTGTTGGTATGGTTGCTTTAAATGGGAATAGTAGAATGTTTTGAGTTGATCAAAGTCTTGTATGCTAATTTAATAAACATTTGCATACTTTTTCAGGGCAAAATATCATAAATTAAAATATGGCACAGAATTGAACCAAGGTGACTTGAAAATGCCAACTTTTGAATCAGGTAACTTTTTTACAATAGATTTTGTCTGTTTAATTTATTGCAGCTTTCCATCTTCTCCCCACCCCCCTCTTAGATGTGTTACAGGGAAAATGTCTAGCAAAGTTTTGGCATGGGGTAAATTGTCCTTTTCTTTTTTGAAGGAGCTCTGAATATTTTTATCTTAAGTCAAGGAAAAAACTCCATAAAAGAAAAAAATCCTTATTGCTCTTCTGGAGTGCATCTGATTTTGCAGTTGTAAATGTCAAGTTGATAATACCAGTTTTGCTCTTCAAAGTATTGCAGATGGAAGAAAGCATTTCTCCTAACAATGCTGGGCTATTTAATAAGTAGAATTGTGTTTGGCTTCTTTTTGAAATGTTGGTCTTTGGAAAGTCTCTGGGCCTGTATTTGTATAGTGTGCCTTAAAATTGTTGTCTACAGATTTATATGCAACGCCCCCTTTTTCCCCCTTGTGTTTTACAAGTGCCACATTTTGGGTATTTTTATACCCAGTTGAAACTAGGGATCATGATACGTATTTCTGGCTTGATGGGAATTTTTGTTTGTGTAAGTTAGAAGTTAATTATGACACTGTGTCTTTCAGAAGATACCAAAGATACAGAGGTTCCTGCAGTACCTCAAAATAGCCAATTGACCTGGAAGCAAGGCAGACAGTTACTGCGACAGTAAGTAGCATTGTTGGATATTGGCATATTCATACTTTTCCCTGCAGTTTGAGGAACTCTGTGAAACAGAGTAACTGAGGTGGGCAAATAGTGATTTGTTTTTCAGGACTTTGTAGTCCTGAGCTTTAAGCAGTATAGAGTAAGGTTTTCCATGTGAGTGGATACCAGAGCTTATTTTTCCATAAATGATGTAACAGTGGCATTCATTTTTGGCAGCGAATACTAAGGTTCTTTTTTCGTCAAAAATGCTTTTGTCTTTCTTTCTTCTCTTAACACATCTAGGTATCTTCAGGAAGTAGGTTATACAGATACAATATTGGATGTACGCTCCCAGCGGGTAAGGTCTTTGCTTGGGCTCTCCAATTCAGAACCAAATGGTTCAGTAGAGACAAAGAACTTAGAACAGATCCTTAATGGGGGTGAATCTCCTTCGTCAAAACAAAAGGGACAGGAAATCAAAAGGTAAGTGAAGAGATAAGAAATGCATAAAGTTTGTTTTGCTTAGTCATTGATACGTAGTGGTTAGTTCAAACGGAACTTTTGGCTAGAGTGTCTCTGAACACCTGTGAGTGTAGCTGACCACAAATGATTACGAACTTTACTGAAATTGGTTATATATAGGAACATATGCACCTATTACATAGATACATGTTTGTAATAATATTGTATACAGGAAAGTCATGTGTTGATGTTGAATTATGTAACATAGCCACTTTGGAGTTGTTAAGGAAAGTCTGTTGAGTGGAGCTTTTGTAATAAGGACTTAAGCAGCTGCAGAAACTTCTTCATTCAGTGATTTCTTGTTTTGCTAGTTTTAAAGCTCTTAAGCTGTCAGGTAGCAATTTTGTTTAATCTGGTTAATCTTCTAAATCTCTTCAGCAAATAAAATGGATTCTCTCAATGTTTTTATTTATGTAGGAATTCTGGTGATGTTCTTGAAACATTCAACTTCTTAGAAAACGCGGATGATAGTGATGAAGAAGAGGAAAATGACATGATAGAAGATATTGCAGAAGGAAAAGAAAAACATCGGATAAATAAGAAACACAAAGTAAAAGATTTTTTTTTTTTTAAGTAGATCTGAAATTCCCTTTAGAAAACGAAATTTTTTTCTGGAGGTGATATAAATGTGTAATGTTAAAGTGTTTGTACTTTTGTTATCTCAATGGATTATAAGCAGATGCATTATTAGTAAACTCGGTGATTTAGTTAATACATTACATTGCAAACTTAAAAAGAACCAACCAAGCTGTTTGCAAATGTGAATTAATTGGTGAGTTGGCCATCTCACCTTCTCTGCATACTTTGAGTCCCTTTATGAAGCAACTTTAGCACAGTACAGTTCTGAATTTTGAAGAAAGTAGGAGCAGTTCCTTTGAGGAAATGAAGTTACGTAATGTGAAAAAAATAAAGTTGCTTCCGTATCAAATATACAGTAAATTCTTCCTTTTAGGGAGTTTTTTACTAAATATATTTAGAATGTAGCAGAGACTTGTCTCGAATAACCTTTTGTTTAAGGTTCTATTAAGTTGTGTGTTGTTTGTGTCTTTAGTTTTCCATTCTGTGGGCAGCTCTCTAGGTAGGATAGACAGTGTTTACCTGTCCCGTTTTAATTCTTTGTTCTGCACTGAATCCTCGTCTTTGGGGTTTCTTTATTTAAAGACATTGATTTATGAATATTGTACTGACAGTTTTGTTACTTTTTGGTCAGAACAGTATTCTGTAGCATGATGACCCTCTGGCTGCATAGGATGTTCTTAAATAGTTGGCAGCATTAGCTTGGCTTGATGCACATCTTAATCTCCCAAACTGATTTGTCAGGAAGGGTTTCCACCACACCTTGGACTTCGGGTAAATAGATTAGTCAAGCATTGAGTTGAATCCCTTTTGTTCTAAGGCAGCCGATAGTCTGATAAAAAGATTATCAAGTAAATCTCTAAGCATATATGAAGATACTATGCTCACCTTTTGACTTTTGACAAAGCTTGGGGTTTTTTGTTGAAAGCAAAAGGATAATTTACAGTTATCTTTATAAAAATTGTCTCTTTCTGCAAAAACAAGAACACTGTGCTAATAACCTCATGTGGAAATTTCTTCACCTGAAAAATGATATGAAACTTTTCACTGATGCCTTGGTAGAGTGTTTGTTTTGTTTAAGGTGAAGGTATGGTTAGAAATAGTAAAAAGAGAGTTTTCTTAAAATGCTCTATATTCCAAGCTTGTGCTTGACAAGAAATAGAACTGGAAAGCAAAAAGGAAGAAAGGCTTCTGGATCAGTAGAAAGCATAGTTTGTTTGTAAACCTTCTCTGCAGAGCTATTGGTAGTGCAAGAAAATCAACAAAGTTTTGTAACTGTTATGTGTTAAATAAAAAAAAAAACGTAGAAGGGGGTGTGTGGGATTTTTGTTGCTAAAGCTAGTGTCAGTGTTCTTGTTATTTCCTGATGTTGACTAGACTGCAACTCGCTCTCTTTTTTTTGATAAGCCAACTGAGATCTAAGTTTCTTTTTCTGCATTTTAAATTGAAAAATGTTTTCTCCTGCAACAAATTACTCAGTGAGAATAACCTATATATCTTTTAATCTAAATGACTAGAAAATGTGTTCATGATTCAAATGCAGGAAAATATTTATCTTCTTGCAGATTGGTAATGAAGGTTTAGCTGCTGACCTTACAGATGACCCTGATACTGAAGAAGCTTTGAAAGAATTTGACTTTTTAGTGACAGCCGAAGATGGCGAGGGAGCTGGAGAAGCTCGAAGTTCAGGAGATGGAACAGAGTGGGGTAAGACACTAACAAAAGCATTTAGAGATAAGGGAACACTTCCTCATGATGCTACCTAAGAGTTTTGTAATACCTGCTAAAATGGTGTGGATGTGTGTATGAATGTGATGATCAGATGTTGATGCATAGAAAATTATATACTTTATGGTGAAACTTTCATATCTGTGTATATATATATATATGTTGTTTGTAGGTGCCACAAGTGCAATCGTAGTTACATTTGTTTCAGGTTTTGTTTTTAATTTCAAAACTAAGAGGAGAATATTTTCTTTCTTAGGTAAGAAAGGCTAGGATTCTGAATGTTTTTATACTTGGATTAAATTTACTTTCAAATACAGATTTTTCCCCCCCCCCCTTTGTTTCTTATCAGGACCTTGAAACCTTTTGTACTGAAGTTGAATTAATTACTTTGGTTTACTTGAAAAATGGACAACTAGTGGTATTATTTTTCTGATATTTTTAGATGTTGTTGCTAATACAGGTTGCATTAGTAAAATAAAAAAACTCCCAAACCTTTTCTAATAGACCAACTTTTTATTACTAATTTGATGTGAAACAGAATACGTTAAGTCAGAAACTTCTTCAACCTACATGTTTGAAGAGGAGATTGAAAGAGAAGGAGAAAATTTGTATAGGAAAAAGAATAGTGATACAATTAATTCATATCTGCCTTTAAATGGGAAATGGACTATATCAATTTCTGAACTGTGGTAAAAGTAATTTTATAGTTACATACTGTAAGTCTTCAATTGTAAGCCCCAAAGTGCCATTAGATCATGTTGTTTGAGCATTTTCTGTCATTGTGACAAGAAGTCATACTTCAGTAAACACCTCAGTGAGCAAAGAGAATATAAAGATTTACAGAAGTTAAGGTAATGGCACATCTTCCAGGAAAATAATCTGGGCTTGGTTTTGAAGGTACCAAGGATTAGAAAGCATTCCTTCCTGAAAACTAGTATCAAAGGATTAGTCATCTTTATTTTTAAAACTCAGTCTTATTTCTAGTTGGAAGATGAACCCAAACAAGTTGTTACCTTTAGTTCTGGTAATAAATGTCTATTTTTAGTAGCATTTCAGTTGCTTGGTGTTGTTCCCCTTTGAAGTTGACTTATTTGATCAGTTTCTTGATCATCTTTTCATTTAGGCACACAGGCAGATCTCTTGGTGTAAGATGTCTCATAAATCTGAAGCAGAGTTTTTGACTGACTTTGCAACATCCCTTCAAATAAATAGTGATGTAAAAAGTTCTGATTCTAGTATCAGTCTTACTATTGTATATAAAAGGCAAGATAGTTTGGTATTTCATGCTATCAAAGATTTATCCACAGCAGACTGCTGAAACCTACTGTGTTGAACTAGCTGGTCCATTGAAATTCCAAGTCATTGTTTCCAAAGATTACTTTCCAGTGTGTTCTGTCTCTGTCATTTTCTCAGGTAGTTACCCAATTTTAAGGTCTATTTTAAAAATCTAATTGACCCACCACACTTTTCATAGAGCAGTTTGAATGTTTTTATTACAGTTTAAATGAACCCATGGCAAAGTGAGGCAGAGCATTTTAGGAGTCTGTATACACTAGTGATAGCAGATTTAACTGCAGCAATCCCATTGCTACTAAAAACCTTATGTCTGAGACAAGGAGGTGGGAAGGAGGACATAAAACATAAACGTTGTTTCATCTTTCAAAGTATGTTCTAAGTTTTGCCGTATGAAGACAATTTTCATAAGTCTATTGTATATTTTGTAACTGACTATTTAAACCACTCAAATCATGCTTACAACTGTAGTAGCAATATTTTTTTTCACAGTACATCGCTGGTTTTAGTACAGATGTTCTTTCCTTAAATGGACATTTAAAGATACAGTCCATCAGATCTTGGAGTTGTGTTACCTTTTTAAAGATCAGTGTGTAAATGTGACATGGCTTCTTTGTTAACTATCACAAATAACATTTTAAATACTGTCCCACTTAAATGCTTTCTTAAATAAAATAATACATTGCCTAAACCGATTTATTTTAGCCTGTCACATTATTTTGAGCTCTGTAAAACTGTTGTTACTTCAGATATCCAGGTCCATCCACTTAGATATTTGAGGAGAAACTTAATTTAAATTAATACATACCATAACTTCCTAAACAATTGCATCAACCATGAACTTGAATATTTCAGTTTAAATTCAAATTTTTCTTCATAATGTAGTAGTTGCTCTGTTCTGTTTTCATAGTTTTTTTTTCTTCCTGTTTTAGTTTTCCTGTCATTAGCCTCCTTCTGTCGGTTCTTACTCTGGCAAACATTTAAGCATTTTGGACAAAATGTAAATATTTGCATCTCTAATTAGTAACAATGCTTTTATTTAGTATCTGGAAAACAAACATCTGATGTTCAGACTCTATACATATTGCCTAGTCTTGCTTTATTAATATTTACAGTACTTAACTGCAAAGCATTATCTGTAGGTCCAACTTCCAATAGCCTAAAATATTTTAGCGCCAAATTTGATAGATACATTTTTGCTGTTGGGGACTTCTTCAAACCAGTCACTGAGTGTTGTGAAATTTGGATTGCGTTTCTTTTCTTCTATATTATGGCTTTTTATAAACACATTATTTTTTCTTTTAGTAAGTGCCTCAGTTAACATACTTTGAGCGTTAAATTGATTCCAAAAATTGATTTAGTGTCCTGTCATGCAACATATTTTACTTAGGAAGAGCTTATCTTCAAAGTAGTGAAAGATGAGCAAGTTCAAGTAGTATTAAATGAAGAGTCAAAGTATGTGACATACAAAAAGAATGTACAGTTTTAGATTAAAAAAAGTATGAATTCCTTGTGATTTAATATCAAGAAAAAAAGGACATATTATTTCAGTTTGCTTAAACAGGAATATATATGTATTGTTATATATTGTGCTACGTTACAGATTTAACGTATTAGGTATTCTCTTTATTTTTTTATGGTTTCAGTAACTATGTGTTCATCACTGGATTTCTCTTCTCCATGAAACGCGAAAGTTCTGTTTACAGATGGATCATGAGTCAGAGAATGACTGACTGCCGAGAATTCCAGGTGGCAGAATGTGACTGAAATTCAGAGTCTTGTGGGTCATCTTCAAAACAATTTAAAAAAATAGGAGAATTTAAAGCCAGCCTTTCTGCACTCAATTATACTAGTTAGTCGACATCTTGTGTCCCCTGTGCTGCCTCGTACCAGTTTAGTGCAGGGAAGGTCACTGTTGGGGGAATTGGAGAGATCTTCTAGTTACATGGCTCTGTTCTGAGATAGCCTAATTTATCTAGGCATGCTGGAGAGAAACACTGCTGAGTTTTCCTAAAAATCATCTTTGAAATTCATTTCACAGCCTACCCAGATAATCAGAGTTTGTGTTTTATCTAGTTTTCTGTTTACAACCTACATTTCTGCAGCCAACAGTGTTGGTTTTGAATATTTATGTTTGCAGGCTTGTGCTTTTCCTGTCTTCTGTTGACTGAATGAGCCCAGTTTCTTCATATTCTTTGTCTTGATATTTAATGCCCTGTTTGTTTTGCACTCTACAGACATTTTCTAAGCTTCTAGTGTAGAACACAAACTGGACATGTTACTTCAATTTTGTCATCACCTGGAATGTCCTGCTTTAATACACTGCACCATTAAAAACGTACCAAAATGACTTTTTTTACAATATCATTACCTTGGTGTTACATGTGGTCATCTTCTAGTTCATTTTAATTCCCTAGTCCTTCTCTGCAATGCTGCAATGTAGCTGATTCTTTTCATTTTATTAATGGTGCTTTGAAATTTTTGTTAGTTTTAATTAGTTTTCAACTGAATTTTCTTTTCATTGAGTTTCAGGGATTTTGATGTGGACTTTTTTCCTCTTTTGATTGGGTATATCCTCTTTCTTATCTTTCTTATCTTTCTGTGCCTCTTGTGTTACCTGAGTAATCACTATTCCTCTCTGTCAATGTTCAGGCCCAGTGATCATAAAGATGGAGGTCTTCGTGTTTGCAGTTTGGTAGTTGTAGCTGTAGTTGGGTGTAGGATGTTATTGTTCCCTTCTCGTCTCTGAACTTCTTTGTGGACAGCGCAAGGGTCTGTGCCATTATGCTGCCCATTACATGCTTCACTGCCCTTCCCATTTCTATATTCCACCTCTTTGATCAAGATTGTTTGTCACTGAATAATGGTAGATGCATCAGTGTCCTAGGATATCTGTCTGCTCATTTGGTGTCATGTTTTATCATAAATTTGGAATAACTCGTATTGTTTTTATCCTAAATGCATGTTTGTTTCTGCTGTGTATGACTCTTCTTGTGCACTTTTATGATTATAATGGTTACAGTCATATTGATTGTACTCAATAATGGGTACAATAATATTGTAAGTATGATAGGGAGTTGGGAATTGAGGAACTAAATTTTGTGACTAAATGCCTAAGGAGTTTGTGAGCATAAAGCTGAACTGGCACACAAACCAAGTTTGGGTGCTGCCTGGCTGTCTACTAGCAAAAGCGCTTCTGCAAATGTTACGTTTGTCTTGTCTTAGAAACAGGTTTATGTTTTTACTAATTTTGAGTTTCTGGAAATGTTTGACATGGATAGTTTAGAAAAGTGGAGACCTGACTTTTCATAAAGAATAATTAACTCTGCAATATTTTCAAACAGAAAAAGATATGTCTTCTGAAACTACTGTGGAATGCTGCATTTCTGCTAATTATGATTTAATTTCTGGAACTCAGTGGGAAGTCCACCTGTGCAAATTACATTTCCTCATCTTTATGTGAAAAACTGTATTTATAGACTTGTTTCTCTGGTTATATGTAGGACCAAGGTTTCTTTCTTGTGCATGTAGAATGAATGCGAAAGGATGCATGGTGGTCTTCATGAATAAACTGGCACTGACTTACTCAGCTTGCATTTTCATGAGAGATATAGCATGAATACTTTTATTTGCTTATTCAACACTGGCTGCATAATTTCTTAACACTGTCCTTCTAAAGATGCAGTAATTGTTTCTGAACATTAATGAATTTTTGTGTATTTTGAAGTATCTAACATAAACAGTTACTTACGAAGCTTAATTTGTTTGCTCTGTAGTAACAAATTAACATACAATTTTCAAATATGTAACTGATAATATACAGTGCCTTGGAAAACTGTATGAAATGAGACTTTGTCTTTTATGAACTTAAAACTGAGACTGCACCTTTAAAATAAAGATTTATTAATAACTTTTATTAATGCCTTATACAGCTATGACAGTAAATCACCAACAGCTTGCATTGCCAATTGCTGATTTTTTTTCTTTTAATAATATGCTGCATGTAGACAAAGATGACCTGTCCCCAACTGCTGAGGTTTGGGATGTAGACCAGGGACTAATAAGTAAACTGAAGGAACAGTACAAGAAGGAACGAAAGGGGAAGAAAGGGGTAAAGAGTAAGTGCAGATTCTGAATCTTGTAATGCAACGCTTTTTTGCCTATCTATATAGCAGACTTTTTTTCTCACGAGTTCTGTTTGTTTTTGTTTCTTTTTTCATTAAGCATCATTTTCTGTAATGGGGGCAACCAACTTTAACTTTCTACCTGCTGAATGTGAATATATCAAAACCTTTGACAGCCATTTCATAAATGAGAAATGTTGAAAACACATAAAAATTTAAGGTTAAAGAGGTGAAGAGAACTAAATGCTTTGAAATGTTAGTGTAAAAGTAATGTACAACTTGCATTTTGGGAATATTCCTACTCTGAGTTGTTTTCTGAAAGATTTAAACTTTGTCTGCTTCCTAAAGTATAATACTGTGATACCATTCTGGGAGTGATGGTTGTTGGGATTTTTTTAGGGGTTGATGGGTTTTGGGTGTTTTTTTTTTTG